>JAUBOD010001086.1:1363088-1428694 GCA_032353885.1 Nothura maculosa | reverse complement strand
TATATATTTAACTCACTTCATTGTTTAAAATGCCTGAGAGGAGTTGCAAGTAGAAGCAATTCATTTATATTGTCTTTTGGAAGAATGATTGCATGTCATTCTGTAAAATATTTCTTCCAGTTTTACTTTAAAATCTTGATCCACTTTTTTGGTTTAGTAGATATTTTTTAAGATAGGCCTCACTAGTGATGAGATATAAATTACATTAGAATATTGAAATTCTCTTTTTGTTATCTTGTCTTCTTTTTATTTATTGTCTTGATTTTTTTTTTATTATGAGATTATTCATTTTATGGGCAGGCTGCTATAGCAAATAAAGTCTTTTCCTTGCATTTGAACGCTTGTCTTAAAAATGACATTAGAATAGAAAAAAAAAGCCAAGTAATTCAAAATGAGAATATTTATGTGAAATTGAGGGAGGTGGAGAGTCTTAGATAATCTTCTTATAACTAGTTTGGTATCCAAAAAGTTAGCTTTGGACATTTAGTCTTAACTCAGACTACTTAACTCAGACTATTCCACTGCTCAAACTAAGATCCTGGGCATGACAATAACGTGATTTTTAAAACGGGGTTGGATCTTTAATGAAAAAGTGAAAATCCACAAGTTAGTGGCAGAAACTGTTTATTTATTTAACAAAATAGAGGAATAGGAATAGACAGTAGACTAAAATGTGATTCTGGGATTCTGTAAATGTGGCAGAGGAACAAATTTGTATCTATTTTAATTCCACTAAAATAAACTATGTAATAAGCTTTTACGTATGCAGGATGTAGTGTAATTATTCTGATTTTTTTGAAAATGACATTTCCAAATGTTAACATTTTTAAATACAATTTATAACATTTTAAAATACAATTTAGACCTTTGACTCAAGAAGAAATAGCTCAGCGACGAGAACTTGCGAGACGAAGGCACGCAGAAAAATTGGCAGCAAATCAAGAAAAAGAGCTGTCAGACAAGCCCCCATGTGAAAATACATCTGAAGTGAACACTGATGAGGCAAAAGGTATATATCATCCTCAGCTATCTATTTTTCTCCCTCGACAGTGCCTTTAGTAGTAGCTAAACGTCATCAAGGTAGCTACTGATTACCAAGCTGTATACCTTGAAAGAATCATTCATGCTGCAGCCCAAAAAAGAAAATAAATGAGACTAAGCAAATAGTCTATAGAGATTTATGACAGAGCTGATAGCTTATAAATACTATAATAATGCAAAAGCAGCTTCTTTACATGGCCTGAGAGAGTTGCTCAGTTCACTGAGCTACTCGAGTGAGATGGTACCTGGAAGGGATAATTTCCTGAGAATTTTAATTTTTATCCTATGTAGGAAGACAGAACTACTTTTTTTTTGTGTACTATGTAGAATACTCAGGTTTGTTTAGTTTCCTGTTGGACACTTCTGACCCCATGTCTAGCATGTTGCACTTTATGCCAATTTAACTAATTTCTCTAAGTTTTTATCAGAATACCTGTTTTGTTAAAAAAATTATCTACATAAAGGAAACTACCTAAATAATGGGTGCAGAAATGATGTATAAGATGAGGAGGTTCATACTAAGTTATAGGGAGAGGTTCTTGCTGCCTTTTAATGCATCATCAGTCATGACAGGCTGTGATGTATTTAATTTTTTCTTTAGATGATGCCAAAGAGACTGTTTTCATACTCTATATGTTTTTCTAACTTTGACTAGGTGAAGAGCAACAGCTCAGCAGTCAACCAGAGATTGTGACCTCAAAGGCAGTGAAACAGGAAGCAGACAACAAGGAGTCTTTCATTGCTTTTGCTAGAGTGTTCAGTGGCGTGGTGCAAAGAGGGCAAAAGATCTTTGTTTTAGGACCAAAATATGATCCTGCTGAGGCTTTGCATAAGGTAAGAGGTGGCAGTGAAATGTTTTGATAACTTGAGATTCTTTTGAAATCCCGATGACTTAATTTTTTTACATGCTGTTCACTCATAAAGAAGTTCAATTAAAAAATTCCTAAAGCATCAAAGGAGTTTAGGAAAATAATTTTTTTTAAGACTTTTCATTTCTTTAAAAACTTATTTTAAAGAAGGAACAGACCTTATTTATGGCTTCTTTCTGTCTGAAGATCTCAAGTTTTTGCAATCTTTCTTATTAATAGGAACAGATCTTTTAATAGAATATCAAGTTTGGCAACAGATAATCTATTTTCTCCTGTTCTGTGAAATGTGTTAGTTAAATGTGTGCATTTCAACTAATTTGCACTCAGATTAAAAATAGATGATTTAAAACCTTATGTAGATTTTATCAAAAGACAGACCTAAAGTGCCTAAGTGTATGTAAGCACACATGACATCCTTCAAAACTTAGATTATGACTTCTAGCTATTTACAGAACCCAATAATTTACAGTGAAAATAACTAATTCCTAATGGCAGAGTGAAACACGTTCCTGGGGACCGGGGTTCTGCTAAGGATAAATATCAGCAAAAGATGAATAAATATGTACTCTGATCTGGTCACCATCTGTCAGGGAGGCTTGAGGGATTTTATGTGTACTACATGGCAAGAAGTTTCAAACTTAGTAGCTCTACATTTCTTATTAGGTATTGCAAAGTTTACTGCAATGGATTTTCTGAAATGTGTTAATTTATGCTGAATTATTGAGTGGGCAGAAACCGTCAGACATTGTATTAAAGGATAACGGTGGTCTTAATTTTGATGAAACTTTCAGATTTTTTCTGCTTCCTGCCCCGACCATCTGTGATTCCTGGTATAAAAAGTGTGCACTCAGTGTAATTACTGAAGATGATTCAGCATATTCACAAGAATTCTACATGTGCATGCATGATTTTACCTTTATTACACAAGACGTAGAAAATGTGCCCTGTGCCTCTTTGCACGTCACATTTAGTATGCTATCAAAAGCAGTTATTTTAACTTCTGTGAAGATGAACAACTCGTTAACAACTTAGTTAACACAGCCTCTCTACATCTTAAACCTCTCTACATCTTTATTCTTTCTGAACTTGAAACTCCCAAAAGAAGCTGCTAAAATGATGAACCTCAAGTAGGTAAATACATAGGTAAGATGTGTCCAATCATTTTATATTGAACAAAAATTCAGTTTCTTACTTTTTTAGCAATTGTTATTATTGCTATTTATTTGGTTCCAAGTAACAGCACTGAAACCGTGAGCGGTTTCATTTATATTAGGAAAGTCTGTCCATTCCTAATAAATGTTCAATGCCCTTGTCTCACTCTGCATAGTTGCCACCCAACTGTTCTGCTACAGATGATCTGCCGTTAGTCCCTCATATGACTTGTTGTACGTTGGAGAGTCTCTATTTGCTCATGGGAAGAGAACTTGAAGACCTGGAAGAAGTACCTGCAGGAAATGTTCTAGGTAAGATTTAACTCATATTTAATTTCCTTGAAATACTCCATCATCCAGAATACGACTGAGTCATTTTGATAGGATTAATGATAAGAAAACACAGCTTAAATATGTGAATATTTTCAGATATGCTGCATGTGGAGGAAAAAAAAAGCTAATTAAACTGTGACCTTTGGATTGTGAAGGGGGAAGAACTAATGAGTAGGATAAAATTAAGGATTACTATCTCATTTACTCTTATCTTTCTTTACTCTTATCTTTCGTTTGGAGTATTACCAGGTAAGCAACACCAGCAGGGACTGACAAAGGCAGCAGTAAGTTCTAATATTTCATAAATTGCAAGGATTAAAAATGTTTTCCCCACAGTGGAATCTCTGTACTCTTCTTTTTCTAGTGATGCGGATAATTCTGTATTTATTAATGAGTTTGCTGGAATTCTGGTGAAAAAACTTATTTCTTTTAATAAGTCTGTTGCAAACTGAACTTTTCCACATTCTTCTGGAAGTTAAGTCATCCTAACCATGAAGTTATACCGGAGTTGGACCTACTTTGCACTAATAGCAATCAAAGTTAATGACATTTGTTGCTGGTTTTTTTTTTCCTTGAACATACAAAGTAACATTAGTCATTTAGAAAGCATAAACTGCAAAAGTTCTTAGTTATTTTTGTTAGTCTTCATTTTATGGCAAAAAATCTTTGAACTGCAGCAAAAGCTAAGATTCTTTCATATCTGTGCTCTGGTTCCTAGAAAGTTGAATAAACGTGTTCCCTTGATATGTATCTGTCATTTAAAATTCATGCAAAAAATATTCCAAGTTTCTTACATGTGGAAATTGTTTTAGGCAATAAAAGCAATTTCATGGCCCCAGGCTAAGGAACTTCATGGATACTGCAGAATTCACAGTACTATAATAGAAACTTGAAAGAAACTTAAGAAGAATGTCCATTTGATTCTTAGGTAAAATGATTCTTCAGGAGTAGCATAAGTGAGAACATTTTCATTAGAAGTAAATAAATAATAAAAAATAACCAGATTTTGTGATACGTTGTACTTAAACATTTCTAGAAGCAGTTATTTATTCTTTCCTCGTAAATTGTGAGAAATTCAATTAATCCCCTGTAAGTTCAGACATTTCTTGGAAATGTAAAATAGTCGCTGTGTGTCTTGGTCTATATTTTCTAAAGCGTAGAAGAAACATTTAAACATCTTGCAAAAAAAAAGTTGCAATTCGGGGCAAACAAACATACCAAAAAACACAGAATGACCTGCAATTTTGGCTGACGTGGAATGTTGCTTTGGAAACAGTTCTTGCAGTGTTCTGCAGATAATCAGCTCCTAATCTTAGTTACATTTAGATTTAGAATTGGGACTAATGTAACTGTAAGGTTTACACTAGGGCAATTTAAGCCAAAAAGGACGAGTTTGTTTTGAAATTTTCCAGTAAATACAGTGACTGCTGATAGCAAGTATGTCATTGTGGGTTTTTATTTTTTCTAATGGTAAATGGATTCCTGATATTTTTGTAGACTATGACAAGATTTAAGAAGAGTGGCAATGGTAGATCTAGAATGACTGATGTGTTTCATGTATTCTGCAGGGGAAAACTGAGTTTGGGCATTTAGAGATTCTAGTTCAATTATTAGTCTAGGATTTTTGGATCGATTTCTATGTAGAACCAAGCTTCAAGAAGTGTTTGGAGACAATTAACCTACCAAAAAGTTAAATGATGTTCGCTGCATAGTAAAGCCTAGAAAATGTATTTGTTGAGTTATAAAAAAAAAAGAGTTCTGAATAGTGACACAGGTCATATTTAAAGGAAGTCATTAAAATTTCAAGCTTAGATTTGGCATGCAGAGATTTTAGCCAAACTATGTGTGGTATTTAACCTTTTTAGTACACCATTCTCTGGTGTCATCATAAACATATGAAGATATATTGACAGACACGTTTTTATTTTTTACCTGGAGAACACAAGGTTGAGTTTGTTTCCCTTCTTTTTTTTTATTATTATTTTTTTAATCTGGCATCATTATCAAGTGTTTTATGGACTGAAAGCCCTTTGTTTTTGGCATCTCCCCGTAACGTGCTTTGTTGCAGGCAGCCACACAGATTCAAGAAAGACTTTTTCTGGTGTTGACTTGATAAACCCCATGCAGGAGAAAATGCAATACCTTCATGTAAAGCATTCTATAGCAACTGATGATGCAAGGCTTTTATTATTGCAGTTACTAACAGTGACTTGTGCTTCAAAGGCCATTTATCTTTGTGCTTCAGAGCATGCAGCAGCACTTTCTCTCTAGCTGTATAAGGAAATTATTGTAGATTATCTAGTAAATTAAGCAAGCTTTTCGGAAAGCTAAATAGTTTTACTCTGTGTACTTAAATTATTACCAGATGGAATACAAAATTAGTCATGACTGCCTGTTTGCAGTTTTAAAACTCATGGTAAATTTTTTCTTTGTTATTTATAGATTGATTCTTACAGACAGCATCTCTCCTTGGCCTTAACTAGCAGCCTTTATACTGTTTATTCTGATTTATTCTAAGGGGGAACAATTAAAGAAATGGTTTGATATCTAGGTTGTATTAGGGAAGATAACAACAGTTATTCCCTTGGTCCTTGCATTCCATTAATATTTCCTTAAAATACCATTTTAAAAAGTTGTAGCTAGTTATTTCCTGGTATTATCCCAAGTTCCTGCAAGCTGAGTGAGATTCCACTTTACTTTTTCTTGATTTGTATTGCAAGCTTGCAGCCAAAATATTTTGTCAAAACCATTTGTCAAAAAGCTCTTGAGCAGGATGTCCATTTCTGTTACTATGGCACGACCACAATCCTGTCTTCCACAGAGTAGCTGTTTATAATTTACAGTTTTACTTCTTTGCAAACTATGTGGCTGCTATATATTTTCTTACAGACCTTGAGTAGGAGGTGAGATATGACTTAAATTTAAAATGAACAAGTGGAAACATTCTTAGGGATCAAAGATAATAAAGTCTTCCTAATAAATCTTTAAAACTTATTTGTCAGGCTAGTCTAAGAGAAAAGTAAGATTCCTTTCTCTGAAAAAACATCCGATTTATAGAATTTATTTACAAGCACTATTGACTTGTCCACTCTGGGAGCAACGAAGGAGACAAACCAAGTGTCTTCTGAGCAATGTGAGCAGCAGCTCATTTTTCTGACTGTGTTTCCTTCCCTTCTGTTAGGGCCCTGTGCCAGCAGACAGAAGTGCTCATGGTAACTGGTACTACGGAATTGTGCTTGGTTCTGCTCTGAATGAACAGGCGCCTTGGGGGAGGAGATTCTGGGTAATGGCGCAGCAGATAAGGCTTGTAATAAACTAGCTATGTGCCCTTTGGTTTCAAATATATTTAGTTGAAACTGCTGACTGAAAAACATGCTGGAAATGGATGGGCTATGAAAAATATCTTGAAGATTAATTAAGAAAAAGGTTCAGTGCAGCTATGAAAATAAATTATGAGTTTTGATGTACTGCTTTAGGAGTTAGAAGCAAAGTGAAGGGACTGCCATTGACTGGGCAGTGTAGATTTCTAATTAAAGTTTTATAAACTTTTCAGCTGTTTTTAAAATTCTATATTGCCTTTGGGTTATTATTTTTCTTTACTAAAAAAAATCTGATTTTTTTAGGGACTGGGTAGTTTTGTGCTAGTTCTGATAGTTTCTCTCCTTTCTTTTGTTTATGTAGCATCATTTTTACATCAGCATCAGAGATCCCTTTGGCCTGTCTGCTTCTTTAAGGAATAGCTTTCTAAATGTTCCCCTGCAGAAAGCATCCTCAGAAGCTTTTGGTGTCTCATCTCTTCTCAGAGGATTGTTGTAAAGATATTTCATTGTTAGTGAAGGGATTGAGACTAGTTTAATGCTATTGTAAACAGGTTAGATGATTCATTGGAGTGTTGAGATCTGGCTCATTGCAAATCTGTAAGGTTGTTTTTCTATCTTCTATTGTGACTGTTTTCTTTTCAAAGCCCCAAATGGTGGCAAAGCAAAGAAAGATGGGAAATCTATCAGCAATGCCAGGTCAAAGTTGCTTCTCCTGTCCGGGAGCCCTCCTGCCTTTCTCTAAGGTCCCTTGCTCTTCAGGAGCTGGGGAAACTGTGTCAGGAAGCTGATACTTGTCAGTGATGGACACATATTTCCTGCCCAGGAGGAGGTCTAGTTACTTCATCTCCCGTGGAATAGGAAAAGTCCAAGAGGTGACAATTCCTCCTGGGCAAGTTCCCCTTTTTGTGGCTCTGAGTTTACATAAGTGCTGAGGAGTTAGTACCGCAGCAGACAGGCAACTAAAATAGGCCATAGTTGCTTGTTTTGAGTCTATCAGTTGTGTGGATACTTGGTCGCGGTTACTTGTTGCTTTTAAGTAAAGAATACAGAATAAAAATTTGAAAATTGCGAAGACATTAGAATTAGGGAATACTTATCACTTTGTACATTTCACAGATTAACGTGACTTCTGTTAAAGGACATTATTTAAATACCCTGACTTGGCCTATCACTTCAGGCAGGATTTTCTTTTCTGTGGCTTTATTGTTTTTTAACAGAAGTTTAATCATCTTTTCTTGTTGTTCCACCGTAATCTGACTTTTGTATTACAATATGATAATAGATAATGAAAAGCAAAGAACACCCTCCTGCCCCTAAAGTCACAGCCTCTATCTTGAATTAGTGGTGATGTGAAATAATTACTGAAATAATTTGATAGAGGAAAATTACTTAGAGCAAGCTGATGGTTTCCCACCATGACATAATAGACTGAATACTGGAAATATACAAAATAACTTAAAAATTTGGCTTAGTTTTGCAGAGTAAAAAACAGAAGGGAAGCAGGCAGGCAGCCTCCCTGGAAGTTCATATCTTCAGAGATAAATCTCTGTTGTGAACAGAAACCACAAGCAACTACAGCTATGACTGATTTTATCAATGGTAATGATGTATTTATATGCCATTTTACTTGTAATTTTCACAGTGAAGCAATATCAGCTGCATATAAAATATTTTCCAGAAGAAATAAGATCCATATTGAAGAACTTTGCTTCAAATCTCTTCATCTCTTATGAATCTTTAAGAGGAGATTTTTTTTCATAAGAAGTTTAATGAACACACTTGTTCTGTTAAGAAATCGCTCCTGAATGTTCTTCTGATCATTAAGTAATCCTTTGGATGACCAAAGGTATGGGTGTTTATTGGCAAGTCCTTTGATTCTGTCCTCTCAGTTCTTAGGTCTCAAACGGCTCCTTAACTCATGAACGAAAAGGGCTCTCAGGTTACTCTTTTGTTCAGTGAAAGGCAGACATAAGAACAGTGTATCTGTTCTAGTCTGTTCATTAAACTCTGGGACTTGGAATGTATATAGTATCACCTAGACGAGGTGAATAGGTTAATGTGTTGAAAATGAGCTGTTTCATAGTTAAACTCAGTGTTGGGTTCCATTCAAGTGGTTAGAATTTCATGGGATTTAGTCAAAAAACAGGTCTCTAACTCCGTAAGTGATTTGCTAGATATGATTTCTTTTTTTCTTCAGTTACCTTCTTCCTTAAAAATGAAAATGAGTAATAGGTTTCTTACATAGGTGGTTCGAAAGCTCAAGATATCTTAATTTATAAAATATTCTTAAAACAGACTTGCTCTGTTGCATTCTTGTGTCGCATTTCCCTAAGATTGCCTCTGGATTTTTCTACTTTTCTGCTATAGTTGTTAGAGGTTTTTTACTTGAACTTCTTTTAGGGAACTCAAGAGGCTGATGAAAGTGGAGCTATCGGTATCATCTATCTGATTTCTGTGGAAGAGGTTTAGGAAAGGAAATGACTTGTGGAATTTCCATAAAACGACCAAAGCTGCAGTGTTTCAGCCACTTAATTCCATCACTGCGGCTGTTCAACTGAAAACACTTTTGTTTTAAGCATGAAGTCAAGTGGAAAATAGCTGCACGCTTTGCACACAACTCTATCAGTTGTATGAGTACAGTTAAACATTGATAAACATTATATTCCAGAATTTTGTGAAGCTTCATGTTTTTTGTAATGACTTCAATAATGTAAATACGGGAAAACAAAGACCTTCAAAACACACGTTAGAGTTGGAACCAATTAGCATATGCAAGCTATTAATAGTTATGCAAACTGAAATTTTGGACCACAATGCCAAAAACCCTTTGCTTGAGGTAAATATATGGGTTGTATTAGATTATTTCCAATTTAAACTACATGCAAATAATGTTTTATAGAAAAAAATATGATTAGCTAATAAACTTTGTGAAGTTTTAACACTGGGTCAATATGATCCTCCAGGTAACAATTTTTGCTTGATATGGTGCTCACATACTTCACGTAATCAGTGTTGTTTTGTGCTCACCTTTTGAAACCATGAAATTACCCAACTGGTAAGAAACTAGTAAGAAATCTCATGGACCTATAGACTTACATGAATCTATGCATTATTTTGAAAATATTGTCCTTAGGTTTTGTCTTGAAGAGGAGAAATGGTCCTTAAACATTTAAACACAAAGACTTTCTGACTGTTTCATGTTTTCTGGTGATACTGTGATTGACACTGACCTGCTAATTTTGCCCCTTGCAAAAAACAAGCTACTCTGCCCCAATTGTGAAAGATTTGAGTGTCCTATTTGGCTATAACAAAATGTAACGGAGAGGGGCCTTGACATAGCCTTGCCCCTGGATGCCCCATCTGTTTGGAATATTGGAGAAACTCAGACTCTTCCTGGGTACTCCCATCCTGTTGGGCTACAGTCTGGTACTGCAGCTCCTTGCTACTATGCCAGGATCTTCCCCAGATGTGCTGTTTTTGAGAAGTGAACCACTGATGTGAATTCATTGATCTCTAGTTTAATGATTTCAGTGTATTTTATTACAGCTTAGAGTCCCTCAAAAAAGGAAAACTGTAAATGTCAGCTATGAAAGCTTAACTCATTTAATTCGGATCTTGTAGGCATTCGTGTGAGCTCTTCTGTTTGCCAAGTCAGATGGGGGTATTGTTTAGCAAGCTGTCAAAGACTAGCAGTGCAGGTACACAAATAAGAAAACGAGCAGTAACACTTTCTTTTTGATTTTTTGTGTATGTGAAAGCTATGTGAAAGTGGTATTTCATGAATGGAAAAAAACCCTGCTTCTGTGCCAATAGGGAAAACAATGCTGAAAGTAAAAAAACCCATGAAGTTCCACAAAGGAAATTATTATAGATGATTTGTAAATGTTTTCAGTTATATTCCTTTGTTAAGAATATTTTATCTAAGTTAAGACTGCCTCTATCACACAAGTGAGTATTTTGCAGCATTAATGAGTCTCTCCTGGCGGAAGCTAGAGGAAGTGGGGAAGGCTGATTTGCTTGTTCCTGTGTAAGATTATATAGCTATATTTTTCTTTTAAAAAAACAAGCAAGGGAAAAGTACAAGTACAGAAAAGCATCATTTGGTAACACTTGTTTTCATATTTTTGTGGCTGAGGAACATAAAAAGAACTTAGTGGGTGATCCTCAAAGTGACAAAGGAAAAATTAGAAGGTAATATACGAGGAGAGAATAAATGGGGCTCACAAGTTGCGATTGAGCAAGCAGATACCCTCCAGATGCACATGGTAGCTTCCTGTTTTTCGTACTTTTGTTAAAAATGTTTGGCCTGGAATTTATTTTTCTTGCTGTTGCCATTTAATTGAAGGGAGGGTTTTGTTGTTGTTGCTTCTGTCCAAAAGAAAAAGAAAGTTAATGTTCTAGTAACAGAAACGATTGTTGGAGCTGGTGCAAAAAAAGTCCTTTAAACAGGTAGAACATAGCAGTGTTTGCAGTGATCATATTAGGTACAGATGAAAGGCCTAGGATTCCAATGTTGACATTCTAAATTCTTATTTTTAAGTAACCAAAGCTAAGGACTGATAGAAAAAAAGTGAACATGCATTTGAAAATGATGTTGGCAGTACTTAAAAGAATGTCCATTGACTGCTAAGTTTCCACATAAATGAATGTTGTTGTTGATGGAGATTGTTCTGGAATTAGTAATTGAAGGATCATAAAGTGATACTTTTTATTCAGTAGAATAAAATCTTAATAAATATGTGTTGCCTATGTGAACATGTTCAGAATGACATGTACCATAAACTTGAAGTTTACTGCTTTTTATCCTAGAGGATCACAGCAGTAGCTGATTTTTAAAAATTACAAGTTGTATTTTTGCTTAGAACTACCTATATGATCATTGAAGTGCTTTTATCTTGTTAAATAAAAGATTTTTGTGTACTATTACATTTATAGTCCTTTTAATGCTCCTAGAAGGCTAGATGATTTTCTGAATATTTTCATATGCAGTTAGCAATGTGGATATAAAATGCTCTATCAAACTAAGGGAATTTATTTTCTTAATTTATTAAATGATGTTAATAGAGGGAGAAAGATGGAAGTAATTCCTCTTATCAGCGCACTATGGACTAGCTTCCTATATATCTGACCTGTATGTGCTTTTACTTTTCTGTTTCTGTAATTCTTGTTTTCCCATATAGCTTTCTGTCAAGCTTCAATTATTTTTGAAGCGCTTAAAGGATTCTTGAAATGTAAATAATATGATATTGGAAGCTCCAGGTGATAAGAGTTTTGTCCTTCTGGATTACTTTGCATCTTTCTAAAGATAGATGCAGTACAGTAGCAGTTAGCATGAAGTTCTGGTCTAAAATCACTATAGCTAACCTCATTAAAGATGTCTAACAAGCATTTTATTCCTTTAGGACTTCATCACACAATTTAGGAGCTTTTAATAAGCAGCCTCTGTTAAAAGTAAAGCACAGCTGCAAACAGTGATGCCATTTTCAAGGCCCAGAATGTCTTTCTAGGACCGATGCCAACTAGCAAGCATCACCACCTTCTGTGAAAGCCCTAGGAACAGCCCTGCTGTTGCACCAGCCTTTTATTTTTGTGCAAACATTTGGTGGGCTAATTTCACTCTCTGAATCAGTAATACGATTATAGCAAGTAGCCGGCTTGAAGTGATTCCAGCTGCACGGGCTCTCCCGCTCAGCACAGCTCGGTGGACGCAGGAGGGCAGCCTTTCTCAACGTTGTTGCTGAAACGGAGGGAAAACAATGAATGAAACAAAGAAAACTGAAACCTTTGTCTTCAGTTTGGATACAATTTTTATTGCTACCTGCTGTGCTATCACAGTAAAAATACCTTTTAGCTGGTGCTTAGTAATCTAGAATTAATCAGGTGTGTGTGTATATATATATTATAGTTATATATATATATATATATAGCTATATATATTTATAACTATAATATATAGCTATATATATTTATAACTATAATATATATAATCGATTACATGTTGCTAGCATATTAGCATTTATCTATGAAGTGTCGTGGTTACTTGAAATTGCCTTGTCTATATTAGCTTCCTACCCAATCAGTGTTTTATGAAAATCTAAATTGCTGAGAAGCTGAAAGTGTTCAAGTTGTTTCTTTGAGTTAAAGGAATAATTATCAATATATTGTTTGAACTAGACTTTTTTTTTTTAATTACTGTATACTAAACCCGTTTTCTTAACTGTTTTTTTTGCTGCAGTGTATTTAGTCCCTTGCTTTAGTTACTGCTCTTTGTTGTGTGTGGTTCCAACAGGCAGGCTGAATAATCTGTGTTGCTTACTGAGTAATATAACATGGTATACAGTTCAAAAAAATTTTCAAATTTGCCTTGTAATTTTACTAAATGATATATTTGTGATTAAATTTATGGAAATTTGAAAACAAAGTGATTCATTACATTGTTTTTGAATCAGTAACAACATATTAGAGCATAAAACACAGGAGAGAAAAAATATGGCATGTCTTAGGTCAGAGATGTAACACACTGGGATTTGTGACTTTATATGGTAACGTGACATTTCCACAGCTATAGTTTTTGGGGTAAAATTCTTTGAATGGTTTATAGCTTCCGTATGAAGGGTTGCTGATTTTCTCTTAATTCTACTTAAGCTTTTAAATTACCTTTTGAGAAGCTTTCAGTGTTTCTGAGGATAGGGTCTTTCAACCTGTCTAGTTTCAGGTGTTTATTGTCATCTTAAAAGTGTCTTTAGTTCACTAATGGAAGATAAGCTTTTATGATATTCTAAAATAGAGTAGTATTAGATGATTTTAAATAAAGTCATGTTCTGACCAAAGTGCCTTGAACTTTCCTGATTACACTGTTAGGTTACAATGTTGAAAAAATAAAATATTTAACTTTTTGAAAAAGGGAAATAATAAAACATTCTATATCTCTTTTTACAGCAAATAGTAATCATTTATTATCTGTAACATCTGAGCTTTCCTGTAGATGAAAATTGAATTTCTAGATAGTCTGGAAAGAGGAGTTAAGTGGTGCGGATTCCTCAGAGTCCACATGGAGGCAGCTTCAGTGCCTGCTGGTGCCTGAGTTTTCCCAAATGGCACCAGAGTGAGAACTGTCTGGACTTGTCCACATGTGATGCTGCTACCGAACCGTGCCCGTGGGCAGCAGCAGGGTAAGGAGAATGGGGACTGTTTCATGCTGGTGCTGCCTGTAGAAGCTCCCAGCCCAGCAGCAGCCACATGCTGTGAGGCTGGTTAGTGGAAAAGAGGTGGAAATAGCCTGGGAAGAGGGTTTGAGGTGCAGGCAGTCCTCTCTGTTGGACATCCCCCTCTCCATCCAACAGTGAGGTGAGTTTTGCACTTGGGACTTTACATTTATTAGCTGCTAATTATTACCCACAGGTGTCTTACTAAGGACATATCTGGGATCAGAATTCAGAGAGTCAGAGCAGCCGCACAGCCTGTCCTTGTCTAACAGTCTGGGGCTGCAGAATAGGCCTGGCCCCTGGGCAGCCTTTGAAAGTCAAAGTGCTTGTGGGTTTGGTTCCCTGATAATAGCTGCCTTATCTCCCATATCTTCTTTGTGAGTGCACAATTGGATTTGATATTTTTTTAAAGTCTTTTTTATCAGAAGATCTTTTCTTCCATAAAATCGAGTACACTCCTGTCTAAATAGAGAGAGCAGTTGTCTGTAGAAATAACTGTATCTATTATCTGACCAGTACTGTAAGAAATTTCATTCAGATTAGGAGCACGAGAATGCTAAAAGTTCCTTATTTCACCCATGTAAAATAGTAGCAGTGGAAGCCTTAAGTACCAGTTTTCCAAGAACTGGATAGCTTTGTATATCTGTACTTATTTTAGTACCCTGTTGTGAAAAGTAGCGTGTCAGTTTGGCTTAGTGAGTGACCCATCATGGCATAGCTTTGTGGCATGTCCTGCGCTTGCAATGAATTTCGTCCAGCTTGCCTTGATTAATTGCAAATCTCATGATGCTTTTGTATCTGCTTATAAATGATGATCTATGATAGATGAACCAGTTATTTTGGCTTTGTGCTCCAAGTTGTCAGAATTTCATATGTAAGAATATCCTATTTGTTTGTACAGCTATGGAGAACTGTATGATAAATTGGGAAGCCTCTGTTCGGTGATGGATTTGGACACTAGGGCGCCAGAGTAAATGATTGAGGGAGCCAGCAAGTGTTTATAGTTTGAGGAATTTGTTTCTAAGGTTCAGCTCTCAACAGAGGTGTAAATTGCCTGATTTAACAAGGATCTGTATCTAGATTATATAGCTGAATCATTTACCCCTTTATACACAGTGATATGAAGATTGTTTTCCTACTTCTGAATTGAATAAACTGGAGAAGTCCCTTTGCAGGACTAGTTTGCTATACATCTTTTTAAAATTTAAGAGAGATATTCCAACAGACTTTCATTTCTTCTGTTTCATGGGGCCATGAGTTTTCTAAAATTTGAGCTATGAGCCTGCAGTGTTATTTCAGAAATACATGCAAAATAATCACTCCAAGAACAAACTTCAAGTGGGAAATAATGTACCCAAATTAGGGACTGTATGTGCTAATGTTCCATGAGTAATTATTGGTTTGAGATGGTTTGTGAGTACTGTTAGGAATCTTATATTTGAAATTCAGTCTGTTCTGTGTGTTTTAGATAGCCCAAGAACTAACATTTCTGTTGCCCAGTTCTGTTGGCCCAAGTTGCCAGTACATTCAGATTTCCAATTTACTATTTACTTATGCACATATAAAACTTTGTTCAGTTGATGTTCATTAGCTATGGTCTCTGTAAATGTTTCAGACTATAAACTTCCCCAGAGCACTAATACACAGAAAAATTATTTTAGTAAGTGAGTGTGTAGCAAAGGTGTGTGTGTCAAGAGGGTCAGATTGCTAAACAGTCCAGGGCTGGGGTTAAGCCAGAATCAATATTAAATGATTATATTGGTATATCTGTGCATTTACTACTCCAAAACACCTTACTACACAAATGTGTCAGAGCTCGGTTCTGAAATATTTCGGAACAGAGTAAATTTCCTTAAGCTAGTTCTGTCAGTTTGGTTTGATTTGTTGTTGTTTGGTGCTAGTCATTATCTTGACTGTTTTTTTCCAGTGTGGAGCCTCCATATGACAATTATGGGATGAGGTAGTGGTACTGACATCAGAGCTCCACAAATATGTTTCAATATGTTGGATGGATAGAATTTCAAAAACAAAAAGACACCATAAATCTTTTTTTTATGAATATGAGCAATTACCAAAAGGTAAACAAAATTGTAATCATGACAGGTTTTAATTTCTGTAATGTTATGTATGGAAAATACATTTGTCATGGTACTGATAGTGCTCTTTCATCAGATAATGGTATGTTTGAAAAGAGATCTGTGGTTTTAATCAGCTGGCTACCCTTTATATCTGTTCTGATTAGAAACAGGTTAGTTTCTGTCAAATGAATTAAGCTTTTCAGTTTCCAAGCAAAGGTGATCAACTGATGTACAAAAAGGTAGTTACAAAATATAAATCCTTGTCATAGTATTAAGCAATATTAGACTTTTGAGCAAATTATCCCTGCTCGTAGTACTAAAAAGGTGTGTGTAGTTGTCTTTTTGTATTGAAATGTCTTTAACCCAGTCTTCTAGTAAAATGTGAACCAATGAAGACATGAAGAAGAGTTCTGTTTTTGTTTGTTTGTTTGTTTTAAGTTTAAACTATTAGTTCAGCTAATTTCTGCATTTTAGATGTGTGTGCATCTCAATTTCTATCATGGGTTTTCTCTTGCTATGTTTCACTTGCACTGCTGGTGCTTTGTGCTGTGTCCTTTCAAGCAGGACAAGGTGCTTTTACACCATAACTTTTTAATAACATAGGTCACCTACCTGGATAATGATATCAAAGGCATATGTTTCCACTTTAAATACCGATGTTTATTTGCACTTGAATAAACCACATGGAACTCTTTGGGGGTGTAGGAAGCTGGATCTAAAAACTACAATTTAATCATCTCAACATCTCTGTGCCCTGGAGGAGGCAATGAGTGAGTAGTGGAGAAAAGTAGTCTTGGTATAGGCAGCGTTGGTTTTGTTGGTTAAATCTAATTTGTCACTCTGTCTACTCAGCCTTCTGACTAGTTTGTCTAGTGTCTTTTCAGCTCTTGTCTAACTAAATATGATGATATATTCAAACATATATTTAATATATTCAAAACTTTGAATTATTGTTCTGATGCACATTTTTTATAGATAAAATCTACTAGTGTTTTAACTCAAAGTAAATCTGAGCTCTCTGAAAGCCAAAAGCCAAAGCCACTGTTAGTAAAAGACAGTGTTTAATAATTTTCTTTTTTAATTTGATACTTCCCTTCCACTGGGAAAAACTGTTCTTTTATTTCAGAGGGAGATGGAAGAATTCTCCTCTCTGGATATTTCTTTAACTTTCATATGTCTACACTATTTGCTTTCTACCCAAAGTAATAACCAGATGGTGGAAACTTGTCCTAGGCTCTGTCAGCCTGTCTCTGGAGAGTTAACATGACTCTGAAATCCTCCTTTTCTCCTCAGCCTTAGTTTTTTCCTGCAAATTTCCCTCTTCTTTGTGCACTTCTGTCTGTTACTCTTTCCACCTGAGCTTTTCTTTTGGATTACCTTGAATATCAAATGTGGATTTATTTAAAAAAAAAAAAACAAAAAAACAAGGCATGTGAGACTATTTTAGAGAAATCACAACCTAAGCAATTTCAACAACTCTGCTAGCTGGCATAGTTCATGCAATATAAACCACTAATCCATGAAGACAGTTTATTCGAATGTGTTTTAAATTCCTGCTAGGACACTTCCTAATGTTAGCCAGGCTGTCTGTGTCATGGGGAGAGACGCTGTATACGGCTTTCACACTGCACGTGCAGATGTGTTTATCTTATTGAGTGATAATGTAGTGCTCACAGCATACAGCATTCTTGCAGGCAATGCTACGTGTGGTTGTGCAATGCTTCTGCTTATACATTAGAGCTGGCTTTGAAAGCCTTTTATTACTTTGTGCAGTTCTCTCTTGCTTCCATGATCAGCTTCCATGCTGCTACCACAGTTTTTTCCAGGAGCTCGGGAAAGGGGTCAGAGGGTCAGTTTAATGAAGGCATCTGAGTACTGGTAAGAAGAAATTTCAAATTTTGCACCCAAGCCCACTGTACTTGAATAGAGAATTGAAATCATTTCTTGTTTTGTTTTGTTTTGTTTTTTAATGGAAAAGTTACAGGTCAAGAGATTTTTAATAAAAGCTATGTTTTCGTTAGTCTCTAAATATTTTTCTGGGATTTTGCTGTTGGTTCATGCTTCCCATGAAACTGCAGAAGAGTTGAGGGTTGTTTGGCCTGTAAAAGGTGGTGAGTCATGAGGTTGGCTTTGTCTGGCTTGGGAGCTGTGGGGGGGAATTAAGGCAGAGCTATATTTAGGAGCATCAACTGATGTCAAACTCCTTCGAGCCCTGCTAAACAACAGTGTTAAAGGGGCAGTATTAGATATTAGGCTGAAAGGTTAGAGACTGTATATAGCTGTTTATTGTTCAGTGAATCACTAGAAAATCTAATATTTACTGAAAATACGATTCTTTAGGGATTGCAGTCCAAGCACTGCAAGTTTTATTTGTCCTTACTCATTAATAGACAGTCTAATTTCATTGTCAAAACTGTATGAATTGAAAATAGCAAACAGATACCACAGAAGAGAACAAGCATGGGTAAAACTTAAAGTTTCTACTTACACTGTTAGAAAAATAGATTGTCAAACCTTTATTAATTTTAAAGTCTTGTTTACTTCTGGTTATAGAGAGATAAAGGTAATGTTAGAGGGACTGTTATTTCTGCATTTCTGGCTTAAGATGAAGAGCAGTTGCTGACTGGACTATATTTTAGAATTTTGACATTGATACCTGGAACTAGATTTTTCTTTCCATATAATAAAAATGAAAATAAATACAGCTTTGCTTATTATCAAATTTCCCTCAGTGAGGTCTGCTATGGATTTGGGCAAAACTCAGTCACTGTTTTTAAAAAATGAGATGTATTTTCCAAGGCTGCACTTCAGTTGTAGAAGTCATGGATTCTAGCTGTTTTTTGTGGGGTTCTTTGTGGGCATCATTTACATATACATTTCTTGGTAGGTGATTCCCTTAATTTTGATGATGATTATTTTAATCAACATCTTTTTTTCTGACACTATTTGTAGTGAGGAAGACAGTGAGACCTCATTAGAAAAAAATGTAATGACTTTATGGACCTCATCTGAAACTTGAGCAAAGCTTTCCAGAGTGGAGAGATTTCTTTCATCCTAGTGAATTTGAAGGCATGTTTTTTCCAAGGCTCTTGGCTTAAGCCCACTATTGTTGACTTTAACATAAGTGAGACCTGAACCATCACAGCATACTCCTGGAAAAAACTACTGTGAATGTATAAATTATGCAGTTGATTAGGGTCATATATTGAGGATAAGTCAGTTTATTTGCTGTCTTCAGGGTGTGAAGTACTGTTGCTGCGAACTTTGATAGAAGCCTGTCTCAGTTACTAATTGGATTTCTGTAATACGTTATTGAGCAACAAATATTCATTTAAATACTTGGTGTTTTCCAAGTGTCACATGTTAAGATTTGTATAAATAATGTATTATGCAACATTAAAGTGTTGGGTCAACCATTGTCAGCTGCATGACTGTGAATCCATTAATCAAAAGGAAGGCCTGAACCTGCTGGCAAGTCCTGTTACATAAGTTATTGTATTTAAATATCAACAGTGAGATTTTGCAAACTGTTTTTCCCTTTAGTCTGCTGGTGCTGTCGAGGGCAGGGAACTTGAAAGGACATTTGAGGAATTCTGAATGACAACCTACTTGATTTAGGGACACAAAGAATCGCATTGCGAGTAGCCTTCAAAACAGGAGCCGAAACGTATGGGATCTTGGTGGTTAAAATTTTCAGATCTTCCCCACAAAAGTCCAATTGTTTTGAGACAGATTCAAAAAGCAGTGGTATAACAAAGCTGAGATTCCTGTGGACTGGTGTCCTTAAAATCCTCTGCCTGCCCCGAGCTATGCCTCTCCAGCAATTGTGTGTGTCCCCTTGGCCGGCCAGCCTGTGCTTGCTGGTCGCCAGACAGCTGCTTCCAAGCAGAATATATAACAAGTATGTTTTGCTTGCCTTTTTTTTTTTTTTTTTTTTTTTTTTTTTTAATGTGAGCTCACCAATTTTGGTCTCTTCTCTGTTCTTAGCTATTAATTTTACATAACTTGTGGAAAGGGAATTTGATGTGAACAGAGGGTTCTCGCACTGGCCCGTCTAAGCTCAAGGGAGCCTGACCAGTGTGTTTAAAAGTGGTTGAGGGTAGAGCATGTGATTACACAAGTAGCTTTTACTTTGGAAATGAGACTAAAAACATACTGCGTTTTAAAGCATTCTTTCGTATAAATAATCCCATCAGGAAGTATGACATAGTGCATTGGAAGCATTGCTCCTCAGCTGAAAAAAATAGTTATTTAAGTAATCAAGTATATTGTGAATCATTTTTAGTAGAAACAAGAAGCAGATGCCCAGAACCCCTCTGGAGCTTTTAAAGCTGATACCTAACCCTGGCAAATGGTCCCGTTTCTTTTGTTGGGAAAAGCAGCTGCCGTCCTGTGCTGTGAGATTTTACTTTGTCTCGGAGCAGCAGACGTGGAGCCGCCGTCACCGCTGGCGGGTTGGGATGGGATGCGGCCTGGGCTGCGCTCCGCTGAGTCAGCACCATGGTGGCTGAGGGCCGCTCCAGGCCACGCGTCATTGCCTTCCTCTCCCACGTGCACAGCTGAGGGACTGGGCTCATACCCGGCTCTGTAACGTGCGCCTGGAGCAACCCGCAGCCTCAGGTGTTGCTCCTTCTACCTTAGGCCTCCTTGCACCACAGGCGTTTGGTTAATATTTCAATGTGTTTTTTCTTGAGCGGTGTGACAGAAGCAGTGTCTTTTACAAGTGTGCTCCTATTGAGGCAGTTCAGGGAGTGAAGCTGTGGGGAGGTGGAAAATGCCTTTTTGTCTAGTGGTCTTCTGATTTGGCTCTGGGAATCAGCTCACCCAGACTCCCAACTAAGTTAGTACCAGTGCCTAGGAAGATGTAGGATCACACAAACAGAAGTGCCCTTTCAGAGAGCAGTGCGTTGCTAGATGATGTACGTTCCTCTCGAGGTAGCATTCGTGGCCTCAGCCATTTGGAGTTGGATCTCTTCCTCTTCAGTACATGTGAAGGACTCTATGTCTGGTGTTGGAAAGAAAATTACCATTAAGAGTTTACTTGGTTTACCATTAAGAGTTTACTTGGTGTGGCGATGTTAATGCCCTAGGCTGCCTTCCTGGGCTCTTCTGAATAATATTTTTTATTATCACTGTGTCAAAACCCCTTATTAAGAAGAATAACAAAGAGCTAGCAGGATATTTTTGGCAGAGTTTTGCTATCTGGTGTTTCTCAGGTACTTTTTTTTTTAAGGATTAATGTATGTGTTTTGTAATTACCTATCTTGGCACTTTTTACCAAAGTCTTGTCCCTGTTCCCATTCATTATATCAATGGTATTTAGAGCACATGGCCTTGCGCTCTGAGAACAGCACTTATAACAGTAGCTTATTGGGTGACAATAAGTGGTTTATTATTTTTGTCTCTTTTGGCTGTATATTTTATCTTTATTTCTTCAATATATTTTGCTGCTAAGCTGTAAAGCATGATCAAATTATTAGAAATGTATTAGACTGGTGATACAACAAGTGTACTTAAGACATTTTTCTATTCCCTGCAATGCCATCTGTTTTTACACTCATTATGTCAAATGCTCATAATGAAGGAATTATCAAAGTGTTTTCCCTTGTTAGAATCTTTCTTCTAATTAGTTATTCCCCTATATATTATTGCTTGTAACTACAAATAAGCTACTGAAAGTTGGGAGTATTTTTGTTTGTTTGTTTTTGTAGTTTCACTTCAAAATGTATTTTATTCTTTACCATTAATGAAAAAGATTTTAATTGAGTGTCAATATTTGTATAATATAAACTGAAGTTATCCATTTTACATAATATTTTGGAAGACCAAACTATGTTTATCTAGTAAACAAATAAATCTTTTATAAGCAATTGCAGTGTGATGGGAAGTTGCCCTAGAAGGAAAGAATTAGACTTTGGGAATAGTAATAGGCTCAGGTCTTGGAAATTTGGATTAGTTACTTGCATATCTTACAGGTTAGCAGGAAAAAAATGGTCACTGACTCAGTAGGGCATTTCCCACAGGATATTATATGTATTTGCTCACTGATGTGTTCCCTGTACTTGTAATCTTTACTAGGAGGTAGCCTAGTTACTGATGAGTCTGTGTTACCTGATGTGTTGAGTAATAAAGGTCTCATATCCTATTTTAACTAACAAAAAGTAAATTGAGTGTATCTAGATTCCCCAAAGAGACAAACTTTAAAGTCTAGCTCAAGAAAAAAGAAATCAGTGAGTTGTTTTCAGTAGTACTTCTGGTAGTAATTTTAAAGTCCTTGTGTCCGTTGGCTGTCCAGTGCAGAAGTTCCACCACTGTCTTTATGTAGCCTTTTCTAGGTGCAACAAAACATGTAAGACATCTACAGGTTAAAAGGAATGCCTTGCAAGATCAATGCCTGAAGACCTGCTTATTTTTAACACCAATAAGTAACAGATGTTACTGTTTTCCTATCTAGAATTTAAGAAACCAGTATGTAAATGAAATCTGCCCATTTTCAAGAAATGTCAGTACTAAAACTGACCGGAAAGTGAATTGACATTTTTCTTCTAAAGCTCTGTTGGTTGTAAGACTATGCTTTTTCCAGCTTGATTTCAAAAATAAAAATTATTTTGTATTGTTCAGTTAACTGGAATTGTTTTGTTCTCTTATGGGAAAAGTTAGATTACCTTTGAGTATTTAGAATATGTTTTTATATAGTTTAGCATGAGAAGTAAATCTTACAGTGCAAGAAAACATCATTATCTGAAATACTTCAATCTTCTCTATTTATTTGATTCATTGAACAAATTAGAAATCAGTATCTCATTCGGGCTGCACTTTCATGCAAACCCAGAAATCATATCTAGAGTATTAACTGACTTTGGTTTTATTTTAAGGTAAACTAGTGTTTTACCAAATAGCTTCTTTACACTAACCAGTTTTTGTGTTGTTTTTACCAATACTGTGCAGATGGTCCTCCTATCTACTCACTTTAACACCATTTGCAATTTTATACAAAGATTTTCTCCTACAATTTTCTTGAAACTCTTTTTATTTTAGCCCTAGGAAGGTATGCAAAAGAGCATAATTACACATTTCCTAGTTGTTGATTGAATGGTTATTGTATTTTATGCACCCTCAGTATTTAATTGCATGTACAGTGTTTTTTCCAAAGAATCTCTGCACCAGAGAAATGATGCTTGTTTATGTATTACATAAGTTTGCAGCTCTCTTTTGAAAATGTAATCTTGGAACAGGATTTTAGGCAAACACTCTGTTAAACCACATGATTTCCGTGTTTGACATTACATCTTTAAAATCCTTGTTTTTACAGATACCTTAAGTTTCTTTTCAAAGCAGCTTTTCAAAGCAGTTTGGTTTTTTGAACCGGAGTCTTTTTCCTGCAGGAACTCAAGTGAGCTGCCATCGTGCTCTGTGGGTCCTTACTGCTCCGGGATTCAGCAGTAAAGTACTGAGGTGCTGCTTGTGCCAACAGCCACTTCCTGCATTTAATGTCCTGATTGTGCCCTTTGGGGGAGCAAATTTTGCTGCAACTTTAATAATAACGTGTCTGGGAGTTGACACTCATCTGGCCAGAAAGTTTTGTCCACTTCCTGCTGGGAACCAGAAGTGAAGTGCTGCAATAAAATCATAACATTATAAGGTGTAACTTGCTTCTTTGAAACTTGTGAAGAAATTAGGGATGAGATTTCTAAATCCTGATGAATACTGGTCATCTTTAGAAACTTAGCTGCGTGAGTGGTACTGTCTCTGCTGAAGAGAAATACCTTGGGAAAGAGAAAGTAAAACAGAAAATGTTAAATAAACTTTTTTTTTTTCCAAAATCATGAGAAAGCTGTGAAAATAGCTAAAATTATGTACCTACTTGTTAATATTTTGTTTTCCATACAGATGGTTATTTGACTTGCCACGGAAGCAGGTAGTAAGATTGAGGGGGAAAATACACAATTAGAGATGAGAGAGGAGGCTCACGGGCAATCTGTGCTAACATGTGGTCAGCATTATGGAAAAAGTTGATGAAATCTCAGCTAGAATGTGGTCTGTCTTGATTTACATTCCCATCCCTTTCAGAAACGGTTTCTAATATAGAAAGGTCGAGTTTTGCCCTTAGATGTTTCAGTGCAGTGCCCATGAGACTCAGGAGAAACATGCTTAAAAGCTGAGGAGCTGTAAGTATAATGCAAGGTATTCTTAAGCCATGATAGCTACTTACTTGTCCAAAGTCCCTGCAGTTTCCAGCATTTAACCTTAGTAATTTGTAAAACATTTTAAGGTACCTTGAATATAAAAGACGCTATTATAACCCAGTTCATTTCTACAGAAAGCCTATTTCCACTTGCAGAAGCCCTTCTCTTTTTAATTACAGATTGTAATGGAGAGATGAG
This sequence comes from Nothura maculosa, assembly GCA_032353885.1. NCBI lineage: Eukaryota > Metazoa > Chordata > Aves > Tinamiformes > Tinamidae > Nothura > Nothura maculosa. Next base: position 1,404,313 of record JAUBOD010001086.1, on the reverse strand, counting down.
GGTTGTTTTGTAAAGGTTACAAGGAAACAGTGAACCATTATTAGTCACCCTAATAGGTACCAGTGTGCTAATGGTATAACCTTTTCCCGGTTTGTGCTAGGTATTGGGCAAGGAGAACTCTGGGAATAGATCAGAAGGGGAATGATAATTGATTAGGGGCTGTTTTCATTAACTTCTTGACTTTAGAATTATTTGCTGAATGTATTTTGCCCTTCTCTTTATTTTAGTTAGCTTATTTATTTTCAGGAGAATTGGAAACATGTGGGTGTTAATTATGTTCTTCAAATGGATTGAGGAATATACTTCCTTGTATCTGTTTCTAATAGCACCTTTTAAAAATATTTTTTTCAAAAGGGAAAAACAAAAGTTTAAAATGTTTGATACTTATTACTGTCCAAATAAAATCATAAAGGTTTTAGTCTGTTTGTAAACTCTCTGAAACAAAGGGCAGATGCTAGTCTTAAGATTTTAGATTGTATATGTTTACAGAGTTTGTATCACACCTCCTCTTACATGAATTTAGAATGAACTCTCATAATCTTTCTTCACTGATCCGCAGCACTGTTGCCTGGAGTATTTAAGCCATGAGGCTTTGCATGTTGTAAAATCTTAATCTTTCTAAACAAACAGTGTTGATAAGAAATGATATATTTCAGTGGAGACACAGCCTGACTGGGTAGATTAACATTAGCTCTTTGCTTTACTTAGTTCCTTGTGGTGTTAGTCCGTAGCTTGACATGTCTCCATTCCACAGCAGCCAGGGATGCTTAAGTGGTGATATCATCAGCGAGAGAAGATAAAGATCCTCTGAACTGATGTGCTGAGGCTAGTAACAATGTGGCAGAATTGGAAATTTAAGCAGCTCTTATTCTTCTTTGTTTGATTTTCACACAGCAAACTGAATTATTTCCTTATCTGATGGAAGCAGTTTTGCATGGTGGTAGCGTCTGCTGCATGTTTTTTTATCCTGAAAGAATATTAAATACTAAATCTTGCTACATCAAAAGAATCTAATTATGTATATCTTGAAATTGATCTATTACGTGTTTAGATCTTGATAGCTGAATTTAGCTATAAAGTGTAGAGTGTACTTTATCTTTAAAGGCTGCAAAATAAGTGTCTGAGGTGTGTTGTTACCAGCAAGATACAAAGGCAGAAAGTAAATGTAGGCTTCTCTTATACTTCCTACTGCTTTGAAAATTTCAATCATGATGTTCTGATCTATTTTTACCATGCAGTTCCTATCCTTTAGTAAAAACACCAGTGATGCAAGTGAATATATCCTTAATTTAGTATTCTTATCTCCTCGGACAATTAATAGTTATAAAGCACCCAACAAAAGGAGGACATTAATAAATCTAACACTTCAGCATCTGTGTAGGAATTTGTGTGCTGTAATTCACTCTACTTTTAAATGTTAATGGAACTCAGAAGATTGTCTTTAACCTTATTTCTTAGGCTTGTTATGAGTTTCTTGTCTATTAAGGCGATGTCTAAATTTGATACTTTAACCCACAGATTGAGAGCTACTGTTGAAAGTAACACTACAAATTACATTTATTTCTGGTCAGTGTGAACCATTTGTCAGAGTGATCCGAATAGGGTGGTGTCTGTAAAAAGCAAGTGTCCAGTTACATTTCTTTGTGGACAAATACTCCTCATATATGCCACAGAAAATCAGTTTGCTAACCAATTCTGTGTAGGATTGGCTTCGTTGGGACAAGAGGTGCAATTAAAAAGTCGTGGAAACGGTACCTCCACATAATACCTAGAAGCTTGCCTGGTTTTCTCCCGGATGGTGACAGGTTTGCAGAATTAGTGTTGCTTTGTCTGAGAGTTTCCATTTTAGTGCCGAGCTTTGTAACAAGGTATTTCTTCCAGGGAAGTCCTTTGGCACATGGACTGGGCCCTGCACAATGGTATTTTTGTCAGCATCTCTGATTATTCCAGTCCATTTGAGTCCAGGCACTGTGGTGCTTTCTTTCAGGACCCAGTAGTATGTGGGAATCCTCTTTTAAAACAAAAATATTATCCTGTAGTAGGAGGAAAGCATTTAGATATAGAATTTAAGAAAAGTCCTCTGGTCTCTTGCGTAGTATCACATCACATATGATATCACTAGGTGAATCTGACCTTGCAGCCTGTGTAGCTTGCTTTCTAGTTCTCTCCATTGTGAACCCCATAATCTCAACAGGACTATGCACAAGAAAATAGATATTTACAATAGTAACTGTTTGGTAGATCTGGTCTTTGCCATATGAACTGGCTTTCAGCAAAGAAGAATAAAGATAAAATGTGTAATGATTCTTTGACTTCTTACTCAAAAGAAAAGACTTAATTCCATGTATTGTGCTAGAAAGAGAGTCCTGTTGCACGGTATATACTTTTTTTTCTTCCCCCTCCCCAAAGTTTATATGATCCTCAAAACAGACTTCACCATTTTCTTTTGGAAAAACATGGGAATTTAGATGACACTACCATAGTCAGAGTTAATAAAGGAAAGCAGATTCTTCATTTATTAATCATCCCATATAAAAATTCCTGTAGACTTTTTAACTAGAGCATTTCTCGAACTTCTCTTTTGAAAAGGAAAGAAAAAAAAAAAGAGGGGAGGAAGGAGCAACATACAACAAATTGGCATATTTAAGTGAGTGGCAAATTACACACATACATTTGAGTATTCAGATATTCAGTGCTTATAATGCTTTTTAGTATTTCATTCTTTAATTTCTTAAAACATAAAGTAAAAGTTATAAAGTAATAGAGACTTTCTAACCTTCCTTGATGAAGCATTTTTTTTCCTTTTTCTGGTTACTTTTGGAATGATCTTTTGGGAAATTGCTGTGCTGTAGAAGAACTGAGAAGGAGAATATATCTACGATATGTAGATATTTCATGGCAGACTAAATGTGACAAAAAGAGTCTTAAAATGGGAGACTAATTCATAGCTTTAGAGTGTTTTTTTTTTTAATTTGATTCAACTAATTAGCATGTAAATATTATATGTTTAGAATATCTGTGATGTGAAGCACAACATTATATTTCAGAGGGCTAAACCATGAGTTGGAGATGGATATATCGGCATAATTCTCATTAATCTCGAATCAGTAGAATTCTTATTGACATTTTTGTGGTACTTTCAAATTAGTTATGTAACATTATAATCTAATATTCAGAAAATACATTAGCAGTTGATTTTTCATAATCTTATGAAAAAAGTTAAGAACTCTTTAATCTTTATGACTTCTCAACATTAATTCAAAAAAATGTTTAAATAAATAAATAGATCGTTCAGGGGTGGCCAAATCTGTATGCTTAACCACATAGTGAAGCAATTAAAATGCTTGGGTTGTAAGCATACCAATTTCATAGAAATTGACAAATTTCTTTGACTGTAGCATATGCTGTTGTCAGAAACCTGTATAATACATGTACCTTCAACTAGGATACAAATAAGCAGAGAGCTCTAAATTTTCTTTATGGTAATAATAATGCTGTAACTTGTGTCAACAAAAGAGTAAGTTGATCGAAAACGATAGATCTAACTTGATTTCTCTGGTTCACATTATTCTGTGAAAAGAAGTCATTTATCTCCCACTCTAAATCATTTTCTTTTTACCAGCTGGAGAAGATCAGAATAAAATGTACCATCCTCTCTCCTCAGTCTCTGGTGGTGATGATCCAGCATATGTTTTTCATTCAAGCCACATGTTTAATAAGCAAAAAAGAGGAAATACATGCTGGTCATAGGTCAGGTGCAACCCCAAGTTTATACAGATTTATTTTCTTTGTAGCATCTGCTGTTCTGTACTTAAAGCTGTTGAATGTTGTTGTTCTTCCAGTTATTTTGAGGAAGGTTTTCTTAAGCAGTGACATTTCAGGTTTTGGCACATTCTGCTGCTCAAACATTTAGCCTTAAACAGCCTGATCCTGCAGATGATGATTCTGCAGCAGACTGGCTTTTCAGAATTTAAACTCCCTCATGATCTCATAGGGTGGAACTGACTCTCTTTGTTTCTAACCTCATATGCACAAGACAGGCCGAAAAAGAACCTGGAAGTGTTAGGGTGATGCTGGAGGACTGGGATGAAGAACTTCCTTGCTTGTAATCAGCTCTGGCATCCTTGAAAGAATAAGGAGACAAGAACCTAAATACACTGAAATCTTAAACACAATTTTAATTTTGAAGCAGGTAGAGATTATAAACTAAAGGTTTCAGTTCAATTGTAATAAATCACTTTTACATTTCATTTATGCTGTTGTAGTCATATTGAAAGGCTGGTAGTTTCTCATTGAGGGAGAATCAGAAGTGTCTGTATGTATCAAATATCAACTTTATTTGTTGACTTTATTACACACTTGCTGTATTGTGTTTTTAGCTCTGAATTATGAAAGATGTCTTATTGTTTAGGAATTTGAAGGCCATAATTTTAAATTGTCTTGAGTGTAAGTGTGCAAATCAGCCAGCCAAGGCTAAGTATTTTCACAAGAGCTATTTTGTAGATTCATAGCTAATATCTTTTTCTATATTATTTTTTTCTTATGATTTAGGCTCCTTTTTCTCCAACTTGACAACATTACAAAATATAGTAGAACTAGTAATTTGCAGCGAGTTCATCTAACCTTTACAAGAATGAAGTTGCAGAAAAAGAGATTTCCAGGTGGGCCTGAGAAAACAAAAACTTCCTGACAATGATGGTTACTTATTTCTGTCCAATTCCTTTTAGGAATAGGAGGCTTGCAGGATTTTGTGCTCAAGTCTGCAACGTTGTCAACGTCTCCAGCTTGCCCACCATTTACACCTCTCAACTTTGAAGCTACACCAATTGTGCGGGTAGCTGTTGAACCAAAGCATCCAAGTAAGTTCAGAAGTGAATGGGATTGGTAAAGAAGCAACCAGGCTCCTGCTCCCAGTGATTTCACTAAAGTAATTTGTGATCTATCTGTTCAGTTAGAGACTGACCTAATATGAATAGAGGTGTTACTTGGAAGACCATATCTTGTTGTTTTTGAGATTCTTCTAACTAGTTCGGTCTTGTTTTGGTTACTGGGGAACCCCAGAAGACCTTGTTGAGCCCTTTATGGTCAGACCTAGCACATGCTACAAGAATCTAAGTTTTGATATTCCTTTATTATGAAAAATTGGTAATAATTCTCCTGTTTGCAATAAGGGGATTCCCTGTTTGCAGTAGGGAGAAGGCAAGAAGAACTGGGTTAGTGTGGGTATATCTTGAAAGCAGTCAGTTGCCCAGTTAGCTGGATATACATTGTAGCATTTGGAAAAATATCTCAAAATGTCATTTTTATTAATTTTGCAGTGCAACTGTGTATCTTCAAGTTAATGTCAAAATCTTCAAGGCAAAACCCCCTAAAAGAAAGGAATAGCTTTTTGTTTCTCTGCAAGATTTCATTACTGATTAAAGGCTACTGATTTTTTTTAACTTCTTGCATAGCTTTAGTGTAAATTTGACATATTAAACCAAGCTGAAGAGTGGCTGTTCATTCTCCATTAGCTTTAAGGTTCTTTTTAGACATCTTAATCTTAGGGACAGCTGTGTTTTTTCACTGAAAAACTCACGCATTTCTGGTTTTTCACCTTTTCAGGTTGTGACAGTTTTAGAACTTTTCAGTCCAGCCAGTTTGTTTAAATCTTCCTTACTTTTTGTGCTTCAGTGTGCACTGGTCTTATTCCTTCTAGTTAGTCCATATGGAATCATTCCTGCTTTTGAATTGGTAAAGTTAACATTGGGACATTTTAAGCAATCTACAGTTTGCTAAGTTTCTCTAAGAAAGATTGAAAAAATATATAATAAATTAAAGATATCTTCACATATTTGTAATAAATAAGAATGATACTTCTTGATAATTAGTGAAAGTGAGGAATGCAATCCTGAAATGCTTTCTCAGTCAGAGTGTATGATGAATGATCTTCCTTGATATTTAGTGAAAATGAGGAATGTACTTCTGAAATTCTTGCTTGATTTGTATTGACAGCGTTCAGTTCTTTCATTGGTTGGGAACTGCTTCAAATTTCAGACTCAAATACAAACTGTATCTGCAGTTAATTGCATAAATAAAGCCAAGTAACAATATAATAGCTTGCTTGCCACACTAAAACTAAACTTATTGTAAAATTGTATACAACAGAAACAGACAATCCTTTGAAATGTCTGGTAAACAATTCACAAGATTTTATAATGCGAATTTTATCATCTCTACATAAATGCTTTGCTACATATGTAGAAATATCCCCAGAGAAGGACCTTAGAATTTAGTGGAAAAATTTTGAATATACATAAAATATAGAGGTGTGTTTAAGCTGCCATAAAAATGAGTTTTATTATTTCTAACTTTAGTATATCTTAGTTTAAATATTCCTTCTTCAATATTGCTTGTTAAAAAACCTTATTTTCCCAGGTGATATGCCTCAGCTGGTCAAAGGAATGAAGCTGTTAAACCAAGCTGATCCATGTGTCCAAGTTTTAATCCAGGAGACAGGAGAGCATGTGCTGGTAACAGCAGGAGAAGTTCATCTTCAGCGTTGTTTGGATGACCTGAAAGAAAGGTTAGAGGGGCAAGGAAGAAGAAATACTTCTAGTTCAGTAGCTTTCTGATTTTTTTTTCTCTTGATCTAATGAATGTATATCTTTGATTTATATTCTGGTAACGTAGAAGACTCATGCACCAGCAGTTTTTTGCCTTGGATCATAAATATACATTTTTAGTTAAAATACTACTTGCAGATGGCAGAAGCAACAAGCTCCCCACTTCCTATACAGCTTGTACCCCTTCTGGGCAAATTATCTGTATAGAAATCAAATTGTAGTAGATTCCAGATTTTACTTGAGAATGTGACTTAATTTGCACAAAATAAAAAATGCAAGGGGAAACTGGCCTGACAACTTAACTCTATAAAGTTAGGAAGCAACAAGACCAAAATTGGTTTTGTACACTTTATTCCTTTTTCTGTTAACACTATTTTTAAATAATGGTAATTTGTGATGAAATCAACCCTTGCTAAAGCTTCTGTTACATGTTCTGTTTTCTAAGAAGTTTCTGTAGTAGAAGTCTCTGTCCATGTGTTTTTGCTCAACTTTCTAAAGCAAAAACCAGACCTGAAGAGGGATTCTTGTAGGTCTTATGCCCATATCCATCCCAGCTGATATCAAACAAAACTCTCTCTTAGGGGACTAAGGATGCTTCACTTTTATTGCTATTATGGAAGACTTGTGGAGATGCTATAACATTGTTGGAACTTCTGTTCTTCTTCCTGTTCTTATAGTGCCCTGCTGTACTTTGTTCTGTATGTTTTTATTTCTAAGACAGTTTTTCTTTGTTGTATAGACGATTTCCCATCAATTTAGTTTGAAGTGTGAAAGAAAAGGCTTTTTGTATTGTAACACAAGAGTTTAGAGTTGCTGGTACTTTTGGCAAATCAGGATATAAATGGTGTGGAAATCAGTCAGCAATTTCACTAGTTTTTATGCATCAAGCACAGACCAAACTCTTAACCTACTGTTTCATAATATATCTTCCTTTGTGCTGTCAAAGCGTTTTCAGAGACCCTTCAAAGGCAAAAACTGAAATTACCTTTTCTTACTTAGTCCAAAATAAAGTTTCAGGCTTATTTAGTTGTGAGTTTTCTATTTGTTTGGGGTTTTTTTTTCCTCATTAACAAATGTTATTATCTTTTGGCATCTTGTTATATAAATTCTTCTAACAAATTGAAAAAAATGCTTAGTGATCCAAAACAGTAGCTTTTTAGTGGAGAATTGATTATTTACTTTTTTCCTGTAGTTAATGCTCAATTTGTTTTAATTTCTCCCATAATTTGTTGTGTTTATGCTTTAGTCTGGTATGAAGTTGTACTTACCCAAACAACTAAAAATAAAACATTACAGCTACTGTACAATTTAAAGCTGTTTAAGGTATGCTAGGAGTGGTGTTTTGTCTTATAACAGAGAAAAATTGCTACTAATGACATGTCTCTGCGTGAAACCAGTCAAGAAGGCCTGTTTGATTTTTAACTGCTTATATGTGATGGCATGAGTGGATAGTTCTGTTAATCTGACATAAATCTTTGAGGAATGTGTTTATGGTATTAGAAATAGCTTTTTCACTTAAAAGTCATTCCCCTCCCCGATCCAGGTTTTTAAATGTAGGTAGTCATTGACTTCTCACTTCAGAATAACATGTTGTATATTTACATTTCCCATATATTTATGAAGAGAAACCTCTTTGGCTTGTCCCATGGTTCAGATTTTCAGAACATCTCTCTGTAACAAAGCGTGTACTGGTTCAGATGAGCTAGTTCAAATCTAGTTCACTATCTTTTCTCCGTCAGTGTGGCCCAAAGCAGATGTCAGGGAAAGAGTAAGAATTATGTAAGAATATGTAAAACCTCTGCTACTGCTTTTCCATGGCCTTAATCGTGTTCAGTCCAGGGAATTTTTGGAGCCTGTTGTGGTTTGCTTATCAATTAATTGCTATCAACCTTCCCCATGCCTCTCATCATTTTACAGAGTTCTGTCATATCCCTGAGCATCTGAAGACTTCTTGTACTTTCATATCTTTGATCATCCCTATTCTTGATCTTTCGAGTTCTATTATATTCTTTTGAGAGGAAAGAACAAGAACTGCATATAATATTCAAGATATGGGTAAACCTCTGGTTTATATAGTGATATAATGGTATTTCTTCCTCTCCCCTCCTGCTTTTTGTTCCTTTCCAAATCTTTCTGAAGTCATAAGAATCTCTTTGTTGAGGTACATTATCTTTTTAAGAGCTTGAATTTAAAATGCATAAACTATTAATTAATCATAGAATCTACTGCAATCAAATTCAATTCACCAATGTTTGTTCCATGTTGAGACTCTGTTGCCCCCAATTTTCAACTAGTTACTGAATTTTAAATTAATTCTGAATCTTTATTTTTTAGGTTTGCAAAGATAGAGATTAGCGTTTCAGAACCTATTATTCCTTTCCGAGAGACAATAACAAGACCTCCAAAAGTTGATATGGTGAATGAAGAAATAGGAAAACAGCAGAAGGTTGCAGTCATACACCAAACAAAAGAGGATCAAATCAAAATCCCTGAAGGAGTTGAGGTTGACGCAGATGGGCTCGTTACAATATCTACTCCAAATAAACATGCTACTCTCGGTGTGAGAGCAATGCCGCTTCCTGAGGAGGTAACTCGACTTCTTGAAGAAAACAGTGACTTAATTCGGACTATGGAGCAACTCAATACATCTCTGAATGAAGATAAAACTCATGAGATAAATCAGAAGACTATTGATAGAATCAAGGAATTCAAACAAAAGCTAGAACAAAGTCTGCAGGGAAGAAAGTGGAGGAATGCTGTAGATCAGATCTGGTCGTTTGGTCCACGGAAGTGTGGACCTAATATTTTATTATTCAGATTTGAAGGTTATAAAAAGTCTGTGTGGCAGTGTCTTGAGAATGCTGTGAAAGAAACAAGTAAATACAGAGATTTTGACAACAGCATAGTAAGTGGATTTCAGCTGGCTACACTTTCCGGTCCCATGTGTGAAGAACCTCTCATGGGTGTCTGTTTTATAGTGGAAAAATGGGAAATGAATAAAGTTGGAGAGGTACTGCCGACAAAAAGGCAGGATTCAGAAGAATGTGATGCCCTAGAACATGAACAAAATAAAGATGCTGAAGATAGTCATGTGGCTGAAGCTTGTGGTGAAGATAAACACCAAGACAGCAATCAAAGTGTGGCACGATCACCTGAGAAAACTAATAAGCCCAAAGCTGAAGTTTTACTTGCAGATTGCTATGGTCCCTTTTCTGGACAACTGATTGCCACCATGAAAGAAGCTTGTCGCTACGCTCTGCAGGCGAAGCCACAGAGGCTCATGGCAGCAATGTACACGTGTGAAATTATGGCGACCGCGGAAGTTTTAGGTAAGACGGACAAAATAAGCCTAGGTCAAGAACTTGCTTTCCAAGTTAGAACATGAGGTAACCTGATTCAAAAGGGTAATTTTATTAAAACTTTGCAGAAATATTTCATCATTCTCTAATAGATGTATGCCATGTCTCTCAGGCTGTAGTATCTATGTTATTCAGAAATCAAGTTTCATATTCTTTTTATCCAAAACACAAGTGTAAGTAAGAATATAAAAGTTTATAATATAGAACATAAAAGTAGATTAAAATATTATACTTCATAATTTAAATAATTCCAGGAAAAAAATGATGATGAAAGCATTTTGGGAAGCTTTGTGTGTGTTTGTTTTTTTTCCAGTAGACTCTTGACTGATATTTCCCAGCTCTAGATGTTTTAAGTTGATATAATTAATGTAGAAATAAAACTAAGCCAAAAAAGAGAGTTATTGTTACTGTCCAGTTGTTAGGTTTTGTGCTAGTCTCCGTGTCCTCCTGGTATGCAGGTTGCTCACTTCGCAAGCCTAGTGCATACCAAATTTGTCACTAATATTACCTTACCACTTACACCTACTTAAACTTGTTTTTATGACCTACTTAAAACCCCATTTAACTCTCTGTAATATTTGTTCTCAGAGTTTTCCGTGAATCTGGCCCAATACGCTGAGATTTTATTTAAAACTAACATTCCATTGTGTTTAGGGCATCACCAAATTTACTTCGGCAGCACTACTTATGACAGAAATTATAGCATACCCCACATGCAATAATGAAAGATTTAGTTATTTTGGTCAAAACATAACTTGTGTTTCTGTCATGAACGCAAGTGTACTGGTAAGAGTTGCAGGCAGAGGGGAGATGGTTTGAAGAGCAAAATTCAGGCTTTAAAAAGCATGAACAAAGAAAATGGTTTAGATTGAGCAATTGCTTTTGTACAGATGCATGATCCTGTCCTGTTCTCCTTAGCAGGCCTGTTAAGGAGATCTGCAGTAAATCTATTGACATATGTTATGTCAAGTTGCAACTTATTAGATGGAGTCCATCTGCCTTTTTTTTAAGAATTTGTTGTTGAATTTGTAAGAATAGTCATCAAAATAAAGGTTTTAGTGTTATATTTTACTGTTCTAGCACATTAGCACAACACCGAAGTATCTCTGAATATGTAAGAATCTAAGCAGGCCTGTTAACACTTTCTAATGTGTATATATATACACATAAACACACATATAAGTATATAAAAATATTAGAATTCCAGCTTATAGCTTTTTAACATGAAGACCACATCACTTTGGCTCTATTATATAAGTAAAAGTATGCGTCTTCTGAAAGAGGACCTTCTTCCTTCCCTATTTCTTAATTTCATGGGTAATGCTGTTATGCTGATTTTAAGCTCTTGGGAGCAGCGCTGCTGTTGCCCTTCCAGAGTATTCTCCTGCAGTGTGAAGCTGGAACTTTGCAGCGTGCAGGGAATAGAGGAGCTGGGGAGTGTTTGCATTTGATCTACCCATCTTGAAGAATACTGCAGTACAGTAACGTGGTAAACAAGACTTGCATTAATTTCGGCTCCTTAAAATATTTATCTTGAAAATGAGCACTTCTGTATGCTGTAACACCACCAAGCTATTTTTTAAATCTTCTGATTCCTTCAAACTACTTTGTTAATGCTTTGTTAAAATACTTTTGGAATGGGGAGGCCTTGCAGCATTAGCACCCCACTGGAAGGGGCATTTCTGTGTGCTGCAACCTGCCCTGTGGTGAAACTCAAGGCTCTGTATAATCTCTGGTGATAGCAATAACTGAGACAGTGCTCCAGACTGCTTGGATGAAACAGAAACCATTTAGGAAGCTGAATAAATTGCTTTCTGATTGCTGTGCTTTGGAAGAACTGTCCTCCATGAATTATGGACAACAAATATGTGCATCACGGATGCTTTGTGATTAATGTTACTGCTGGTGTCTCACTTAAACATGTGCAAAGTTTCCTGAGTCCTGCTCAATTAGCAAATACTTTGAATTATAATGTTAATAACCTATGAAGTGCTTTGGACTTGGTTTAACAAATAGCTTTAATATATGCTGTATGGCACTATTAATAAGTACAGTGACCTTGATGCGATGCCCTTGTGCGATGTGTTTGCTTAAGCTTGCATTTTAAAGCAGTAAAGGCATGAAGAATAATCCAGTAGTTGTGAGTCCTCAGAAAAAGGACTTGTTAGGATATGAGAATTTCCTGAATTCGCTCATTCCCTTTAGGCCTGAAATTGTTTGGTTTATCCTAGCAAAGCTTAAAAGGGGGTCCCAATATTGGCTTGAGCAGATAAAATTATTACATGAGAGTGGCAAGAACCTTTCAGACTGTGTCTTATCAGAGAAGTATAAAATCTGAGAAAGTGGGCACTGACCTGGGACTTCGTTACCTGCCTCTGACAGGCAGCTGTTCTCATGCTGCCTTCCTGACCAAAAGCCCTGTTTCTATCTTAAAAATAAACCCATTCCAGCACTTCTAGTATCCCCCAAAAGGTTTGCACTGAATACATGAAAATCAATGTGTGTGGCTGCAGTGGTTGGTGACTATCTTGTCAAGCTAGCATTGGTGACAAGCATTAAGAAATAGTGATGTATCTGTAATTATTTCCAGTAAGCATCAATTTTGTCTGGTTTTATATAAGTTAGATAACCATCTTTTTTCCCCCAATTTGATATTAAATATTGTAGTTTCCTAGATACTGTTTTTTGTTTTTACCATAAGGTACTTTCACTTTTACACAGGTACTCTCATAACACCCATGATGCTCTTCAGTGGACTGATGTATTAATTTTAGAATGGAAAATAAAAATAATCTACAAAAAACATAAGCCTAAGCTAATTAAAAGACTAATCGAACACATTAATATATGTGGTGTATTTCAGATAAAGAAGCTTTCTGTGATTAGAATAATGCTGCAGTATTTGGGAAACAACTACCATATAGAGATATTTGCATCCATATAAAATTTTAACAATGTTTAAGATAAAGTTCTTGAAGGTTAGTAATATCTCTTAGTAAGGTTCTTAACTGGCAGTATATCTTAACTACTTAGTTGTATTAAGTAAAGCAATTTAGACATATAATCTGGCAAAAAAAAAAACCAGTGATATGTAAAATACACCTAGTGCAAGCATCACCTAAATTTGCACCGAAGTAATCACTTACTATGTATGTTAGTGCTATGGTTCTGCATGTTTTACTCGCATATTATATTGCTTGTGTGATGAATTAATCCACTTAGGCTTTTTCAGGGAAGGATTTAAGCCAATGAAACAATATATTTTACTTAATTCTGAAGCATTCTAAATAAATATTTACTTTTTCTTTTGGGGAAGTAGACTATATCAGAGGTCTAATCAGAATTATGTCTTCACAGGTCGTGTGTATGCTGTCTTGTCCAAAAGAGAAGGCCGAGTGTTACAAGAGGAGATGAAGGAGGGGACGGATGTGTTTATTATTAAGGCAGTCCTGCCAGTAGCAGAAAGCTTTGGCTTTGCTGATGAAATCAGGAAGAGAACTAGTGGCCTGGCCAGTCCGCAGCTGGTGTTCAGCCACTGGGAGGTAAAAATATCTATTTGCTCCATCTGTTTTGGTGATGTATTTCCTGTAGATGTGGCAGACTGGAATAATAAGGGGAAGAGGTTAAGTATTGGTCAAGGCATTTGATAATTTCTTTCTTGAAGTGAAGAGAAATAAATGATTTCATATTAGTCTTTTTTTCTTTTACAGATGTGCAGTTCAGAAAAATCTTATTTAAGTTTTGTTTGGATTTTTTATTTATTGTGATGTTTTTCTCCCCAGATATAAAGGAAGTCTTCCAGGAATGAAATTGTTTCTCCAAAAAATATGTCTTTTTAAATAAGTTTGCTGGTAAATTTGTTGTGGGATGGGAGAATGGGGGAGGAAATTAAGGGGAAATTAAGCTGAAGATTTCTATTATTTCTCATATGTATATGGAGATTAACCTTTCAGTGATTAGCAGCTATCAAGGTAGGTATTGTTTTTTACATGCATATTCCATAAAAAAGGATTTTAATCTTTCAAACCTAAGTTTGACGATAATAAGTGGAGATGTTTTCAGATTGTTTCTCTTGGATGTCTTATTCACTTAAAGAAATAGAGAGATGTGAAAGTGGAGATGTAAAGGATGTGCAGGTGGAGATTGATCAGAAAAGTCAGCCAATGAGAGCTGCTTTCTGTTTGGTTCCTCTACTTGTGGATAGTAGATTTTGAAGGCAAAAGGGAAAAAGCTTTAATTCCATGTTCCTTGTTCAAGAGAAACAAGTCCTGCATTGTAGGATTCCTCAGAAGACTCCATCAGAGGAGCTTAAAATGGGTTTAAGGGTAAGACTGAATATAAGCTTTTTCTTAAAAATAGTTGAGGTCTAAATTATTTTCATCAGGACTTTTTTTTTAATTATTTGATGTTAGGTTATATAAACTTTGGTAAATGGATGAGAAGGTCTGGTTTCATCTTCTGATTTATTTTGTTACCGTGAATGTGAAGTCTCTGAGTACAAACACTACATTTTTTTTGTGCTAGTAAAATCGTCAGTGGTTGCCAGCTATGTCCGTTCACTACTATTTTTCTCTGAAGTATGTGCTGTTTTTTTCACGTGGTGTGGATTCTACCTCATTTCCTGTAGTTAATTCATGCTAATAATAGGTAATATTTGTTAAATACTTCCCTAGCAGTATTTTGGGACTAGTTATTGCTATAACTGCCTCAGGAATTTTATGGGAATACTAGTGGAAAAGGAGGAGGATCTTAGCGAACCACTTTTGAGTCATGTGCGAGCAAAAGAGTTGGAAATCCTTGAAATAGTACAATTAGAAAAGTACATTTTGTCATCTTTGGTGATCGTGCCCTATTGGTTTTAAAACATGCAGTCCTCCTTCCTGAATATTAATACTGACTTGTGTTGTCCTCTCATGGCACATGAAGTTGGGTCATGCAATGAATTGTTGGGACAGCAGAGGTGTAAAAAGATTGGTAAGTCTGACTGCCCAGAGAAACAAGAAAGGGGAAAGTGATGTAGAGGAGAAAAAAAAAAGAGAGAGAGAAAAATGCATTGAACGGAAAAGAAAACAAGAAGCAAACCCAAAGACAGTGTATACATGAGGGAAAAAAATAAGTTAAAAGATTGAGGTGCAAGTAAGTAACAGTTTAGGAACTTCAAAGCAGACTCTTGGCAATATTACATGAAGTATTTTTTCTGTATTGGTTGCACTCATCTGAAGTGCAGCTGGGGAGGTTTTGTGGCTTCACTGGCCTTTTGTCTGCACTGTCTCTGCTACCAGTGCCCTAAAGAAATATCAGTCAGAGGGATGTTAATTCCAGCTAACTGTTGTTCTGTGCCAGCTTCCTTAGGCTTTGCAACTACCGTGCTCTGACACCAAAGAGAAACAAAAACCCATTGCCTCAGTGACCAGACTGGGACATATATGGGCCCTGTTTCACCTTTATCAGTTTCATCAGTTTCAGACTTAAGATTGCCCATGAGAATATGGAAAAAATGATTTGTATAGAACTTCGCATTGTAATGTTTAAGCTATTCCCAATTCCAGAATCAGAATCCTTTAATGAGTAATAGGAAAAATCAGCATGAACTGTATCAGAGTGCCACAGAGATTTGAACAACTAGCGACGTTTTCTAAAATTGACACTCTAGTGAATGATTTTAATTATAGTTATAGTAGGGCTATCGTGAGTATAGAGTAGGAAAAGCAATTGTGCAAGCAAGTCACCTTTTCACCTGTCAAATCTGTCAGCGGGGAGATTTGTTTGGTCACATTGAAAGTCATGTTCACATATTTTTCTGACAAAAAAGGCCTTTTACTAAGCTACTAGCAATGTTGGCTGAGTGCAACAATGGCAGAGGGGATGCATTTTACTCTCACATCATCAGCAGAATTGCTAAACAAGTACCATTTTCAGAATCTCTCCTGGTGGTGTGACAGAGCAGTCAGAAAAATAACTGTTTGTGACTCATCACATGATAAATTTGTAGAGCTTTTTTCTTTTTTGTTCTTTCTTGCTCTGTGTTTCTCTTCTGCTTTAAACAAAACTACCAGATTTCATCAAGTTTTATTAGCCCTAGCAATATTATATTACAGATGAGTTATTGATGCCCGATATTTACAGGATAAATACCAGCATTTGAGTTCCAATTATTTAATGTGTCATTATGTAACATAATATAATGTGAACTTGGAGTAATATTAAACTATTTTTATTTACTGCTAAGATTAAAAGGGAAGGTGGTAGCTGCTTGGTTTTCTTTTGCATTTCCCATGTTAGGTTACTGCCTATTAACTGCATACTGTCCAAGCCCTTTTGTGAAATTCTTCATTAAGTGTGTGCTTGTGGTCTTTTCTCAGCGTGCTTAGCTAATTACCTGGTACTCAAGACATGCATGTTTTTATGCAGATTTCCTGCAACTTGTTCTTATCCTCATTTTACAGATGGTGAAATAATCATTTTTTTGAATTTAATTTATTTTCAATTAGTTAAATTTCATTGAATTTACATGCCTAAAGTATATTTGAGGGTGTTAGCTTAGAATTAAATCAGTTTTTCATTCTTGTATTTAATTAAAATGATTTATAGACAATGCATACAGGAAGGTCAATGATAGAGACTCCCTTTATATGGAGCCATTTTGGTCTCAGAGGAAATTAAACAGCATTTTTTTAATCCAGTTAATGAATATATTTTGTATAGTTCAGATCATTCAAGTCCTGGGGGATGGAGTAATGCATGTATTGAGGTCTGTCTCGTCAGTTACTGCTTTTTTTATTCACTGTTTTTCTGTCATTTCTTTATATTTAAGCAATTCATGCTTGCAAAATTTATTCCTGCCTGTAGTGGATGACACCAAATAACAATTAACAGCATCTTTCAGTTTGGTTCCAGATTAAGACAAATTATACAAATTATTTTTTCTTATGATATCCCTAAGCAAATGATAAGTGTACTTGGTTTGTTTGGCTGTACTTTCTTAGGTTTCAGTCTAAACTGTCTTCTGAATACATTTAAAATATGTAACTTTGGGGCAATTATGACCTCCTTTTTTCTTTTTTTAATCCATAAATTAATGTATATTTCTTAAATGTATTTTTTGCTTGATCTGATTTCCTTTGTCATATCCTGATTCTTTGGAGCTATTTGTTGCACTCAATCATGCTATTTTATCTTAATCATAAGCTGCTTCGAGCAAGAAGATATTTGTGATTGCACAATGCTTTGAATAATGGAACTCTAATCCCATTTGGGAGATCTGTATTATAGCAAAAGTAATGCACATTGCTCTGTTGAGATACTGACTGAATCCTCAGCAACTGCAGAAATTATCAAAGACATCTACTGGTTAAAAATTGCAAAATTTATTGCATTCTTTTTAGTGCACATCTTTTCAATTGGGTTGTGATTGCCTATTAGACACTTTTAATTCTTTGGAGAGGAAGGGTGGGGGAAGGCACCATAAGCACATATCTGTGTTTTAATTCTTTTTGAATATTTCTTTCAAAATAGAATAGTCTCTGGAATGTACTGTGAGAGTCTAGGGAAAGGTAAAAGAGGAAGGATTGCATGTAATAGGCGATAAGAATATGCTGTGTTCTGAATCACTGGAAGTTTTTATATATATGTATATTTATGTATTTGTTTCAGCATTCACTCCTGAGTCTAAGCCCGGTTACACTCGGATAGAAGTTGAGGGCTGAGCGTAGAACTTGCTGGATGAGATTTAGGCCTCCATTAAACAGGAGGCAGGGAAGGGTAATGAAGACTCTGAGATTCTGTGCATCTGTGCTAGGTTGATCTGTAGCTTTGCATGCATCATTGTGCTAGTGACAGTGTTGGCATGTAAATGAATTCTAAGAGCAACCTGGATCCTTTCAACTATGAAAGGCTCTTTCTATTAGGCAGAACATACGGAGCTAATTAAAAGAGCAAATAAAAGTGACAGTGATATGGCTTTAGTTTTCCCTCTCAATACATGTTTCTTAAATAATAGGGAAAAAAATGTCATCGTAAAGCCACAGGCCTTCTTTTCTTCCTTTGTAATTCCCTAATCCCTGTTTGTAGCTACTGACTGAAGACAGAGCTAAAGCTGATCTGTCACAGACTGAGACACAAACAAGGATGATGCTTTTGAGCCAAAATATAATTTCTCCATAACACCTAGAACTGGGAAAGTTACTATGCAAATTTTCATTATTGTGATAATTTATTAGAAGAGATATGTCTGACAGTGTATTTCAAGGCCTTTCATATGTAGTGAATAGAATCTCTGAATGCTTCTGAATTACTTTTGGAGGCTCGCTTCATTTTCTAAGGAACTGGCACCCCAATACAATTCTGCAAGTTAAACTTGGCAATACTTGGTCAATAAGAATTATCCTTTATTCTTTCTCCTTTATCCTGCTGTATCTGAAAGCAAATTAAATGTTGTGTCTTTGATACTTTTTTGTACTTTGAGGCTTTTGCAGGATGGCTATAGATATGAAATATGTAACATGGCCACTGGCTTGATACTGCTCCTTCCCTTCTTTCCCCTTCACAAACTGAGCTGTTAGTGGAAAGATTCTTTTTGGAAATGAAATTTTTCTTGTAGTGTCTGTGCTTCTACTTCAAGATCCTCAGATGTTTCCAACCGTCAATGCTGGTCTTCTTGCACAGCACTGTTCCCATTCCTATCAGTTGTTTTATGCACAGCTATTCGGTTTACATCAACTGGACATTAAGGGAGATTTCTTTCTTGAATGATTTTTCTTATAGCTCCCTTTCTTGCTGTTGTCTTGGAACATCTTTCTCAGCTAGAGATGACCATCTGTCTCTTCTTCCATGTCATTTTAAAGAGACAGCACTTATGTGCCAGAGAAAAGTACCAAAAATATTGGAGAGACAGCATTTATGCCCCTGTAAATCAAAGGAAAATCCTGCCCTTGGGTTTCCTGCTTTGGAGAATTCTTTGGTCTGTAGGACATTTTCTCCATAAGCAATTGCTTCTCCAAAGTGCTTTCTGCAATGTTAACAAACACTCCTATTGATTTATCTTATATCTGAAGACTGCTGTTGAATTGGGAGATCAGTTGCTGTACTTATAAAACTGTACTATTCTGATTATAAAACACACGGGCACACAAATCCCTATGTGTGCACATGACTGTGTATATATATACACACACATGTCTATATAGTATGTATATGTATGTATATCCACATGCTTGACCCTGGTTACTGTGTTAGAGTTCTTACTATGCCAGCAGTGAATGGACCTTCTCATTTACAGGAAAACTTATTCTTGAATAGCAAGGAGTTAAGGAAACCCGATAGCTGGCCTTGGGAGTGTAGGGATGAAACTTCTCACCACTTGGCTAAGCAATAATACTTGATGTTCCTACAAATTTACATCGTGGTTAAACAGAATGTTCTAAAACCCTGATTGTGCTGTTAAATTGTGTAAGGAGCCTTGATCTATGAGGAAGAGTTCTGGTGTTACAAATTATTCTTCACTTAAAATAGTTGGACATCATTTTGACTTCAGAATTATTTCTTCAGTTTAAAACTGCACTTACTAAAATGTGCTGCACTACATTGGTTGATTTGTTCTGTTTTTTTTATGCAAGGAAGTATTACGATTCCTTTCAACATACAGGAAATCTTGAACCTATCTTCAGAAGAAATACAACCCTTTAAGAAGGAAAGCTCAGTATTTTAAAGTCTATGAAAAACATATATATATAGAAAACTTTCCAATGTAAGTCTCAGATCAGTGATTTTTTTTAACCTCATTTGTGCTTTATCTTGTATGATTATGTTAAGAATCCAAATTTGCTGTTTTGATAAGGTCAGTGCCTGCTTGGGCTATCAACACATCCCTTTTGATTATATAAACTGATTTTATGGATCATCAGAGAAAATGAACCCACCATTTTTTTTTCACATCCATGTCTTTTATACTTAATTTTCAGGGCTATATATATATATATTTAATATATATAAATATATATATAGCTTCTTCTCTTTTCTTTGATCTTTTTAATCCAGTTTCACATCATTTGCCATAATTGTGTAAAGATCAACATTTGTAAATGTGTACTCCAAATTTTAACTACTTTCTGTATTTTATATTAAGCTAGTTTTCCTCCTCTGTCCAGACACACTCATGCAATCAAAGGCATACACACACATGGTTCTCCAAAACTATTAAACAAAACCCTTTCAAAATTTCACGTGCTTATTTTTAGAAAGGTGTCTGTTTTTCAGTTACGTGCTTGGAGAAGGAGTACTTTCCTAATATGGTCTGAGTGGGATATTTGTCCATATATGCATTAATGGTTCATGTTAAAATCTTACTTTTACTTTACAGTGAGGCAACATTATGGTTGTTCGTTGCTTTTGTTTGCCTGGCGTTTAATGAGGATGGAAGAGACTTTCAAGTGTTCTGTCAGTTGAAGAGCTGGTGTCATTTTGTCATTATTTTTCTTCCAAAAAAAAGGAGGGAGGCAAAGCGGAAAAATGAAAAGCCTGGGTTTGATTTGTATAAATCTAAAATAAAACAATTTTAGTTCTAATGTGTTTATGATGATCACGTCCTCTCCACTGTGAGGTAACTGGCAGTGGCTGTGTGTGGGTCTAATTTGCATTTTAGTATTTAAGTTCACTAAGTAAAGAAATTAGAATTTATATGATAACACAGAGGGGAAGAAAAGTCATGTTTAAAAATCATATTCAAGTTCAGTTTTACAGTATGGAACCAAAAAGGCAAAATATTGCGTCATATTTTGAGACAAATTCCAGCTACAGAGGAGTTAACCAGCGCAGGTCACACTGTGTGGCACTTGCACACATCTTTGCTCACTAAGGTAACAGACCTGGATCCAACATCACCAGAGGAGCATGGCCAACAAATTCTGCCTCCACCAGCTTTAGAGACTGCGCTCTCCCCTGTGCCAGCCCCCCAAGAAGGTCCTAGGCCTGGATCTGTTCAAAGGCTGCCCTCAGGCCCAGGCCTGGGCCCTGCTCGCGGCCCTCTGAACGCGCTGCGCCCTCACACCGCCCCTACAAGGAGGATTTATTACTGCACCATGCAGAAGCAC
The DNA here is from genome assembly GCA_032353885.1 of Nothura maculosa. NCBI lineage: Eukaryota > Metazoa > Chordata > Aves > Tinamiformes > Tinamidae > Nothura > Nothura maculosa. The sequence goes on along the minus strand of JAUBOD010001086.1, from coordinate 1,383,262 downwards.
CCCAGTAGGGAGACAGCAGTTCTTCAAGGTCACATTTCACATAAATCTGCCAACTTCTACCGTTTTCCTTGAAAGGCAGAGTTAAATTGTGCCTGACGAAGGTGCTTCAGATATCAAAACCCTCCTATCAGCTGTGCCTGTTTGGTTGCACAGCAGGTGCCACTACCGAGCAATAGGGAGCATTTGAACTACAAAAGTTATTTTTAAGTCTTAAATTATCTTTCTAGTAACGTTTGCACTCAGGTGGGAAGGATTCTGTTATACTGAGTCCATATCCTCTTGGAAGTTGTGCACAGGAGTTCTTCTGAAACTTTTTTAGACAAGTAGGTGCTTACATAGCTGTTTTGCTGGCATGCAAGAGCTGCCTGAGCACTGGCCTGTCTTATGAAGGAGTTCAGACCGGCAACTTCATCCAACTGCATCATTTTCCACATCGATGATGCTTGGCTCAAAAGAAATCCCTGTTTTTTGCACTTAGGAAGCAGTGTGGATCAACAGGGGAAATACTGGCAGACATGGTGCGGTTCCCAGGTCTGCCTGACCTTTTGGATGAACTAGCAGATGCCTTCTGTTTGCTTTTGAGGTCTCTCTCAACCTTCTTCTGCATAATGGAGCTGCCTTAGGCAGAGACTGTTTCATAGCATCATTTGGGGAAATGTGCTAAACAATAGGACCCAGAGCGCCGTTGGAGCCATCTGGGTGCCACTGAAATGCAGATAATAAATCATCTTCAAGTTAAGGCTTAAAATTTCAAGCCCTCTTGAATTGGGATTAACCTGTTCTAACTCAGATCTTACTGAAAATTTTGATTAACTTAATTGCAGAATCTAGTGTGTATTGTTGTCTTTCACTGTTAAAATAGTACTTACAGAATTTTATTTTTGTGGTTTGATTATTTCAGGTAGTAATATTGTCTCTGATGCAGCCATTTGTTGTTTGAATTATTAACATGTGGGTTGTTATGCCAGAGGAAAATGAAGGTTGTTTTCCCTATATTATTCTGCATCCAGTTAGTAAACAAGTCTTCTGAGACTTCATTGTTTGGGTGTGTTAGCTGGAATAGTTGTGATGCTTAATGAAACAACTCATTTCAGCGTATTATTTTTCTTCTCAAGAATACCCTTGCAGTATTTGAAGTTGTGTGTTCCCTCCCTTTGAAATACATAATCCCACTTCATTATGAATATTGCATTTTTAACAATATTTATTTTTAATATCTTCAGTTGGCTTATATTTCTGTAATGAGCTGTACTGCACATTCTTCAGTATATATTTCACTGTCCATGTGTGTGTATAATTTTAGTACGATGGAATTCTAGTAATTTGCTTATAGTCATACTTTTAAAATATATATATTATCCAGGACTTTTATAGAGCAGATCAGTGAAGTTACTTTTAAGCAGAGTTATTAAAGATACTTCTATCGCTTAAAAATTGCATTTCTGCCAAGAGATTTAAAAAGTGCATCCAGTGTGCAGTAGTTTGTTTTAATGTATTGTGTTTTATATAGTTTATATACTTTATATTAGAGAAAATGCTAGTCTAATGATCCACTGTACAAATCTTGATCTGTAATTCACTCTTAAATACTCACTGTTTTCAGAAGTTCCTTGTGGATGTAGTGTAGAAATACTCTGTTGTATTAACTACTGTGTGTAGGATGAATTGAAGGTAAAGACTTGTCCAGTTATTTCCTGCTCATGTTGTATTTGAAATCTCCTCTGGTGGAGGACCCAGGAAAATTGCATATTTTAAACTGCAAGAGCAGCTCTGCTGAAGAGTAGGGAAGAACGCAACTCTACTGAAGAGTAGCAACAGAAGTGAGATTTCATCTTGTCTGTATTTTTCATAGGGATTAGAGAAAATAAGGTATAAAATGAGCAGAAACCTTCAGTTCTACTAAGTTCTGATAAAATCATAGTGAGATAATTTCCCTATAAGGAATTACTTCTCAAGAACAATTTTCTAAAGGTTATTTGTCTGTTTGCTGACTTGCAGTTATATTAAATATTTGCTTTAAAAAAATCCATATGCAGATAAATGTAGCAGAACTTCAAAAGCTGCTGTGTGCATCTTTATGACAAATGCATACTATACCTACTAGCTTTTGTTCTCTGCATAAAAAGCTAGTTGCAGACTTTCTGGGAAACTTTACCCGTTCCACTTTCATATTAGGCACTTGAGAGATTAAGAATAATTGAAATGTTCCAATGCATCTTTATGATACCTTTTTTTCTTCTTTTTCTTTTTATAGATGATTTCAAGTGACCCATTCTGGGTACCAACCACTGAGGAAGAGTATTTGCACTTTGGGGAAAAGGCAGACTCTGAGAACCAGGCCCGCAAGTACATGAATGCAGTAAGAAAGCGGAAGGGACTTTATGTAGAAGAAAAAATTGTGGAGCATGCTGAGAAGCAAAGAACTCTCAGTAAAAATAAGTAGCTGTGTCTGCTTTCAGTTCTCTCCTGACTCAGCTAAGTGCGGGTGGATTATTTTCTATGCAGCACTTTCCAAATTTCATCTGGATTGTTCTTTCGCACCAGTTTTCTTAAACACTGTAAAGTCTGGCTTACGTTTTAATAAACTTAAGCCTTTCCAACTTTTCTACAGAGAAATAGTTTATTTAAGTAAATGATAGGAGGAGATTCTTTGGAATTGGTCTTTTAACTTTTCTGCGATATTTTTGTCACAGGTGAGGGAAGCCTAACTTTTCTTTCTGATTTATCAGATGTAATTAATTAAAACTGGTTAGCTAGTCTGTTGCAAATAAACTATGCAATGAATTTAGCTGCCTAATGTTTTTGACTCCTTTAAATTCATTTAGCTTTTTATAATGTATTTGTGGCTCACAAACCTTTTTCATAGCTATTTATATGTAAGTAGTCATAAGGCTATGAGAAGTTTGTAAACTATTTCACTATATTTCTTATGTAAACAGTTATCTAAATCATGCAATACCTTTTTTGCTCCCAGGTTATAGCAATTAATCTTTTTTTTTAATCAGAAAGCAAAAATATAGCACACATGGAAGACGCACCGAGAAGCAGGCAAGGTTTGTTTTTGTTTACTGTCTTTAGAATGTATCCTAGAAGAAAACAAAGAAAGAAAAAAAGAAAAAAAAAAGCCGAATGATTATCATACACTAGGACCTGATGTTTTTGAAGTGTGCACATGGAGTGTTTCTTTCAGAAAAAGAATATTTTACCCATCCCGCCTGTTGGCTTGAATCCAATGAAGGTGAACATTTTCACAAATATAGGAAATATTTTGCTGTTTGGCAGGTGTTTGGGATGCAGCAGGCTCCAGAACTGAGACTGACAGGAAAACAATCTTCAGAGAGTGTTAAGTTACAGTTGAGCATAATGGAAACTTTGAATGGGCAAGGAGAAACGTGATGTATAAACTGTCTGTTTGGCTGTTGAGTGCTTAGAATTATAAAAAAAAAGGATTTGAATTGGATGTTCAAGAAGGTTAATCTGAGTAAAAGGCTAGGTGCCCTTGAAGGTTTTTTGATATTTAGTTAAATTAATGGGAAATAAGTTATTGAATTTTCTGCCAATTGACTTTATGTTACTTTTTGTCTTTGCTTTTGGGAAAGAGTTCTGTTTCTTTTTTTTTTTTTTTCCCCCCCAAGCATGTAACCACTTCTTCAAATTTGGTTGCCTTTTACTATCCCCTAGCAGCTATTAGTTTTTTTTCCAAATACTTTTTTTGTGTGTTGTGAGTGTTATGAGCAGCAGGCATATTTTTTTTCATACCAGTTTTGCCCCTTTTCAGAAAGGAAACCTCAACTTGTTTCACAAGCAGAATGATTTTGAATACTTAACTCTTATTTTAAATAGCAGCTTTATTCCCATTTGTTTGCTTTCATTATGGAAATGTTTCCTTTTAAGATTGTATTTATGAATTCAAGCAAGTGAAACATTTGCTTTGCTTAAAAGATTATTCCATAAATTGCTGTTGTTTTGCAAGGGTCTGTTAGAGCTTGTGCAAGCAAACCTATGTAGCTTGGTCACTGACAGCTCTGTATAGCTGTGGAAAGCAGGGTAACTTAGTGCAGCCTGCAGTACCCACTCAAGATACAAATGTAAATGTTTTTAAGTAACTCTCTTTCTAGCTGAATCAAAGATAAAATTTGCAATGTCTGATCGTTGTTATTAGCTGTAATCTACTCTGAGTGTGGGGAAGAAGCATTAATGTAAAATTAAAAATATTTAGCAATAGCTTTAATGCTTTGTTACAGAATATTTTCAAATTTAGATGACACTAGATGCAAACTAATCCAGGAAATTGAGGATCATTTGTAAAGAGCAAAAGCTTCTCTAACTAGCAGAAGAAAATCAACCTGCAAGAAGTGCTTGCAGCAGTATTTGAGATCTGCTTTCCTTAGTAACAGCTACCAGTGGGAAGAGATTTTAATTGCTAACGTGCCATGAATCTCTAACCATGTTTCTCTGGTATATTCAGAAAGTAACTTGATGTCGCTGCTTTTCCCCTTCATTACACATGCATAACAATGTGACATAATTTTGGGAAAATATCTGCAAATCATGGTGAATAACTTGCTGATGGAGCAAGCCATGGAAAGATTTAATTGAGAGCTGGCCATTATATCATATCATCTTCCATTGCCAACTTTATTGCTAAATATAATACATGATTAAAATGACTGCACACAGCTTTTAAAATAAAGGCCTTATCTGTGTACATTTCCAGTACATTTTTAACTTTCTAAAAGCCAGGCACTCAACTGATGTGAATTGCCTCTATTCATCTTAGTGGAGTCAGGGCAGCTCAGCTTTGATAATGTACGAAAACCCCACGTGCTTCTGTGCGGCCATCGTTATAACAGAATGATAACTGTTCACTGAGCAACTCATTGGATATTCCATTTGTAAGAACAAAAACCAGCAAAACAGGGAGCCTCATTTCCTGAGAGAAGAATGAAGACCACGCAGTGCCCAATAAGCCCGTTGCAGTCTCTGGCTACCCTTTGTCATCCTACATCTTTAAAACCTCTTCCTTTTCTCAGGCACTAATAGTCTTAGTTGATTAATCATCTTTTTTCATAGTCATTCTTTTCCTTCTTCAAACACCTACCTCTTAATGGAGAAGTCTAACAGAAAAATCAAATTATATGTGAGGATATGCCATGGTGTACTTTCTTTCCTACCCTACTTTCCATGTTATTTTTTGAATTAGGCGACACTCTCACTGTTGTGACGGTTGAGAGTACAGACAGCAATGCAGCGTAATATTCTTGTACAAATTTTTTCATTGCAGATTTAGATCTGAATAAAATCTTCGAACTCTCTACTAATGCTTAGGAATTGGCTCTTGTTGAGATACTAATATTTGGAGTCTGTGAGTTTTTACTTGGATTTGGTGTTTTGATTCTGGGGTTTTTATTTGGAGTTGATGAGAAATAGCATCACTCATTTGTGAAGTTAGCTGCTGGGCTCGCAAGAAGAGATACATGCAACATTTGGATTGCACAGTGTATTTTTGATGCAGAACCATTTAGGCAGGGAAGAGTAATTTGGCTCTGAATGATCTGGAATATTTTATTCAATTGAATATGTGCTCTAATAGCAGAGAGAGTCTTGCAAAAATGCATGGACTCCCAAGTGCTTGTTATTTTGGATTGAAACTTTTCTTTACAATTTTGGTTTGATTAAGCATTCACAATTTTATGTGCTCTACATTTCTCCCCCTGCATAATAGAACTCTTTTTTTTTTTCTGCGCATAGTATAGGATTATAAATTCATGGAGAAAGCTATAAAAATAAGTCCACAGTAAGGATGTGAGCACCACAGTTTAAGTACTTTGTGATCTTCTCAAACAGCTCCCCACTAGCACAAGGGGAAATAGGTGGGTGAAGTCAGTTGCTGCAGTGGATTAAGTTAAGCAACATGATTTATTCCATGAAACTCTTGAGATGTTTTATTTTAAAGCAGGAAAATTCTTCAATGCTGCTTGACAAATCTCTTATCTAAGCAGATTAAAAGGGATCCATAAAATACTGCATTTGTTACAGCTAAACTTGCATGTTGCCATGCCTGAAAGATTGGGTGTTTGTGGGAGCAAGGAGTGGCACTTGTGCAAACTGCTTGAGAGCCATGAGCATGCAAGAGCATCAGCCATTGCAGTGCCTGCTGCGCTTGTTGCCACAGACGGGATGAGGAGAGTAAATGTCTCCAGTGTAAATGAGGAACTGGACAGCAGTTCCCTTCTCTCACTTTAGGCAGGAGGTGAATATGCTGCACTTGGCATTTCTGTGAGTAAAACAGCACTCTTGATTAGAAAGGTTTCTGTCAAATACATATGTTTACCTGAAATGTATTGCATTTATAAACCTAGTGCCAGGCAAGTATCATTTCCAGGTGAGATGACTAAGACACAGAAGATGCAGATCTGCTTAAAACCTTCCACGATGTGACTGGATAGCAGAGCTGGAACTGGGAATCCGGGTGACTTTTCTGCAGGCCGTGCTTGTATCAACCTAAAATCTCTATGTAGATTACCAGGACGTCTAATTCTTCTTAGGGCTTCTCCTTTCTAAATTTGCTGTGCTTCAACAAGCTATGTGGACCTATGTTTCTTTCTAGTTTTCTTTGGAAGCAGAAATAAAAGTAGAGGAACATGTGGAGGAGTCAGTGTGAATCAGCTGGTTTATTTTGTCAACACCAGTCTTATTTATTTTATTTTATTTTTTTATTATTATTAATGCCTGGTTGGAATTATCGCACAGCTTGTGATTCATTTCAATTTTTGTACATACTAGGCTGTCTGTGAAAACTCGAGAGTTGAAGTTAAGCAAGGAATTACAGCAGTCTTTGTTGCCTCATGTATGAGATAAAGGCAGTAAAGAAAACTGTGATAAGATTATTTATTTTTCTTAAGTACCTGTTGTGGTGTTGACACACAATGCTTCAGAATTTATAAAATGTTCTCAAATCTTTCCTCAGAGGGTGTTTATAGACCTGCAAAATATTAATCTTTTTTTACACCTCTTACTGCTAGATCCCTGCTTGTAGGCTGCTTACAAGGAAATTCAAACAGCTGTCATTATTTCCAATATGTAAAATCCATGGGAATTAAACTCCTTCCAAAATACACTCTTTAAAATCTTGAGTTTTTTGAAGATCAAAACATTTTTGTTCAGAGCAGCTCTTTAATTGTTTTGAATGTTGTGTTTACAATTAAGTACTTTGGTTTGATTTACTTACCTCTGCCCAAAGGTTGCAAGACACCCTCCAGGCTGATGATATTACCAGGCACAAGTTTTTTTCATTAGGAAAAGCTGTTGCCATTTTTACAGCCATAACTCAGGCTTCTTGTGAATTTTCTGTAAGGTTGAGACAAACAAGTTTGGGAAAGGTAGGAAAAATTTGAAACAATCTCTTACGTTAAACCCTGCATAGATATGCCTATGAAATGGTAGAACATGCATTTCTTACTATGTTGTTCTTTACCACTTTGCAGTTTGACTCCTTGGATTTGCTAGTATATAGGATTCGCTTCATCACTGTAACCTGAGAAGGAAAATACTGTGTTTAATTTGAACCAGACTGACTTTAGTGGCGCTTAGACTGTTAGTTTATAAGCGAGTTAAAGCTTGTTTTCTGATGGTTTGGATCTACTGAAAAGTACATAAGATAAAGAATACTGATTTTCTTAATTTTTTTATTATCAAAACTGCTCATTTTTCTAAATTCACTGTCTTCTGGAATTTTAGGCAGGAAAAAATAAAAAGCAAAACTCAGTAGTGTTTTCATGTTAGCATTTTTGACAGCCATATGAAAGGCTTGTCCTTTACACTAACGAAAGTGGCATGTCTCGCTGTTCTCCGGTGCATTTCTAGATGCATTTTTTTCCCCAGAAAAGCTGCTGGTGTAGAAGGGTAATGATAAATAATAATCTGCACAGACAACAAAAATAGACTCTGTCAAAAGAATCTATAGCCTTTTTAAACCTGGCATTTCCTACATGCTCCCAAACGTGTTTGCTATCCTCAAGAGAAAAGGGAATTTAGTAAAGTTATGCCACTTCTTTGTGAAGTGGCCACAAAGCACAGATAAAATATGCATCATCCTCAAGAGGAATTACAAACGGGAAGCAGATTGATCATCATCACCAATTCAGTGCTGCCTTTTTCTTATCTGTGGAGAGCTCTTCCAGAATTTTTCATATTTTTTTTTTCTTTTTTCACTGTGATAAATTGTCAGGTAGTGAATAAATCACTCTTGTTTCATTGCTTTCCAAGTGATTTATGCTAGTGTTAACTGCTACTCTGCTATATTCTGCTATTTGTTTTGCTGTAGCAAAAATCCTCAGGCTTAGGCATGGGTCTTACGAGACTCCTTTGCTTCAGTGGTGACTACATAACAGTCTTGTGCACCTCTGTCTCCTCTGACGTATTCTGCAGGCATATATACTGGGTGATGACTTGCTCAGGAAAAAGAAAGGCATATTCACTTAGATAATGCCATTAAAAATGGCTCGGAAATAAAAGAAATATTTGAGAGAAGGGTTTGTACAAAATTATCCCTTTATTGGGATATGTATGAAAAAAACGTTATTTCATAGCACTTGAATAAGAGGGTGTTCCTCTGTCTTGCAATTGTAGGATTCAAGAAAATGCTTTGGAATGGCCAATGTGCAATGGACACCTGGACACGGTCCTGAGATGAGCTGTGATGAACAAGCCCTAATCTTGTTTAAACAAGACCTAATCTTGTTTAAAGAGGGCTTGGCAAGATCCATGGCAGCTTCAGAAGGTCCTGTGCCCTTGCCAGCTCTGCAGGCCGTTGCATCTCTTCAGCCACACTCACTGCCTCAGTGCTCTGAGGTTTTACTCCTACCTTGTTCAGGAGCAGGAGACTGGGAGTGTGCTCAGAGACAAGGTCAGTCACGTATGAGCAGCAGAGGCACAGACTCCCCAGATTCTCCTGAGTGATAATACCATACAGCCATGGTTTCTGGCTTTCTCTAATGTATGTATTTGACCATGTCCCTGTTTTTATTCTTCTACTGCTCCTTTAAATGGTGAGTTTATAACCACCCATGTAATTCCAAGGGCTGATCTGTTTGCTCAGTGATGCAGATACAACCAGAGCCAGCTAGTGCTGTGTTGCACTAACAGGTGATGGACTACGGAGCACACTGGCAGCTAATTGTTTTCTGTCTTTCATCTCTTGTCATGGGAGCAGTTACCTGCAGCAGGTCAAGAGAGAATGACTCTTTAGAAGAAAAAAAACCTAGCATTGCTTCTTAGAGTGACTGACAGCAGGAGCTGTGTAAGTGGCAGCTGAAGCTGCTCTTCCCCTGGAGACCAGGCACAGTATGTTCATGACAAGTGCTGCTATCGCTGGTCTGGGGATTGAAAGCTGATCCTATTTATGAACCCAAGTCTTCTCCTTGTAATGTTGCTGTCATGCAATATGAACAGCTTAGGGAAGGTTATTTTAAATTAACCTTCCCACATTAAGACAATGTCTAGTCTGTTCCTATCACATCCAACATTGTAAGCATCGAGGCCTGTGTGAGTAATACAACTGCAGCTGGTGTGAAAGAAAAAGGCCTGAGCAGAAATGTAAAAATGTAGTGGAAAAAAAATAACAGCCCACTTGTAGGGGTGATGCTGCAGCAACTGTGCTGATTGCATGAGGAGGTTGCCCTGTTGCCCAGAAGAGCTCAGTAATAGATGGGCACTGTTGTGCTGCATGGAGGAGGCCCGGCCTTGGCAGGCAGGGTGTAAGGAGCACTCGGGGCCAGGCTTTGGTATTGCTGCCGTGCAGGGCAGCACGAAGCTGCCCCTACACCTGGCTTCACCACCTCCCGGGCTCTCCTGTGGGTTCCCTATAGACCCTTAGCCTCCAGAGGCTCCTTGTTTTGGGAGCGTGGCAGAGGGGAGCAGTGCGTTCCCAGCAGCCATTCCCTGAGCACCCCTGAGCAGCTCAATTTAACCTCACCAAGGCTCCCTGCTCTGAGCTTCCCTTGCTTTCTTTGTGTAAACAGATTTAGCAGTTGGGACTTGAGCAATGGCCCTGTCATGTGATGTGTGAATCACAGCCAGTCCAAAGAGGGAAGTTACCCACTAACTCCTCCATGTTATCCCAGAAAGGGCATTTCCTGTGGGCAGGCAGCCAAAGCTAAAATGGACCCCAAACTTTGGAATTCAGTGGCAGCTGTGTATTGGATTTAACCTGGTGTAGAAAGAAAGCAAAACAACAGTTCAGTGGAGAAAAGTGTTCTTGCTCCTGATAGTAAAGTCAGCGAGTGTCAGACACTGCCCGATGTAGCCTCATGACTGGCACCACTTTGGAGGAAATAGGCACCCTTGTTGCAGCTGATTATGTGGAAATGTGGGACATCCACAGACCCCCGTTATGGCGTTAGTACACATGGGTTGATGTTTAGGCAGAGACGCTCAGTTCGGGTAAATTACTGTGGTTTATGTGATTTCACTTGAGTCCTGTTTGATTTCTGCCAAGAGGATCTGCTTTTTATGCCATTTCCATTTTGTTCTCAGCTTGCAGTGTGACAGGTATCTGGGAATAATGCTAGCTGAGCCTTTTTTCTTCACGGGTAGGTTACTGGAGAGCAGAAATACATCTGCATGCCTGTGAACAATCCTATAAATAGCAAGCTACTGTGCATAAGGAGACTGTCGCTGGTGCCAGTATATGACAAATCTTGTGATATTTTGTTTCCCCCCTCAAAAAAGCCGTGTATTTCATCAGAATCTCTGTTTTCATTATAAAATCATAATAAAAAGCTTCCAGCTTGACATTGGCATCAAATTAGAGAAAAACATGAAAAACAAATAGAAAAAGGTAGAAAAAACAAATGCATACAAGAACCCTAAAATATAGTGTTTTTGCTTTAAAAGCAACAAACAAAAAAATCCCAAACCACGAAATGAAAGGCCTGTGGTTTTGAAGGACAGACTCTTAATGTCTGTGTTGTGGTCTTTTACTGTAACTGTAAGAGTGACTTTTGTAATACTTTTAAAGTCTCCCCATTTTATTTCCAGGGCAGATAAGCTTCTTGCAAAATTCTTATTTTAAAAGAAATGATGTTGAATACTTTGGAAACATTGGTCACTTTATAAAACAAAGAGCTGCTAATAGTGCTTGAACAGATGCCTTTTTCTCTAGATTTAATTCTTCATCTGAGTCTGGATGATCCAAAGCAGAAGGGCTGGAGGCTGGCAGTAAATCTGCTACAATATTGAACTCCTGTGGGAGAAATATTAGTTGTGATTCTTCCCTCCCGCTGCCTGTATGCTGGAGTTATTCCTGCTTTGTGTCAGGGTAAATGATCAAAGAGTAATTTAAGAAATATGCACATATGTGTGTGTATGTGTTATATATATTTATATAACCATATTATATATACATAAAATTCTTGTATTTTATTTCATAAAGACTTTCTCAGAATACAAACCTCCTATGCCAGCTTGCTGTAGAGCAAACAAGTGAGTCTGTCTGTATTGTGCTTTTCCTACAGAAGTCTCCAGCCTTCCCTTCTCTCAATGGGAGTACTTAGGCTAGATCTTCAGGGGACTAGGACTGGGAAAGTGGTTTAAAATGAAACTGCAAACTGAACTAGAGCTTTCCTTCTTTTGCTGGTCCTTATGAATCAGCCTTTCTTCTTTGCTCAGTGGGTAGAGAGACACTTAATGCCTCATTCTTGCACAACATCATTATCCAGCATTTCAACAAAAAGGGATAGAGGAGACAAATTGGCATGTTTGATACTTTAGATATAAAAATCAATTTGAAAGTGGGTATTTCAGAAGAGCTTTAATCACCTTCAATAATAATAAAAGGGTGGAAAAAAATCTGTGTGAGCTTTTCACTTTGCTTTTCTTGGCAAAATATGCTGTTGTAAATGCAGCATTAGTCAGGACCAGGAGAGAGATCGTTACTGGATAAACAGAGAAACTTTAGTTTAGAAAGTTGTGCAACCAGAAGTAACAATATAAGTCATAGCATTGCACAGAAGATAAAACATGAATTTGGTAGGTTCAAAGGCTTTTTAACTGCAGCAAATATTATTTTGGAAAGGTTGATGGAGTTGTTTAGGGGAGATTTGTGGAAATATGATTTTTCCAATACTTATAGATTACAGTATTGTAACTCTCACTAATGTCCAAATGACGACTATGACTTGATCTATATTGGTTTTGAATTATTATGCTCTAGAAGACTTTTTTTTTTTTTTTTTTTTTAGGATTAGATCAAAGTAAAGGGAAACTTTACTTGTTTTGTGTACTTGTTTACTTGTTTTGTGTTCTTCTTCTAGGAATTGGAACAAAGTATTTCAAATCATAGATGTCTTTTCAGTGTTTCATAGCAAGGCTGGGAACTACCCTTGTTATGCTGAATTTTCTCTTCCTATGCTTCTAAGTAAAACCTCTCAGCAATGCTATTTGCCACTTGCTTACAGTGATACTCCCAAAGACGATGCTGCTTTGTCTTTGAGATATAAAAATAGGGGAGAACATCCCAGGAACTCATCTAGTTATCAAAAAAATGTGCTTTCCCCTTTCCTTTATCCTTGACAAATGTATTTCTGAACACTGCATAATTTGCTGTATAATGTTTTTAAAGAGCTAAATGCATGCTTGAGGGAACTAAAATGAATGATTGTGGATCTGTGCAGCAAAGATGGCAATATCTGGCATGTTTTTCTTACGCTGATTGCTCAGGGATGTATTATAATGTCTAATCAGAAGTCATTACCAGTTTTTGCAGCATTAACTCATCTAGCCTTCCGTACATAGATCCTGTCGTGTCCCTCAAGGCAGGATGGTTCCTTCATGGGCTGCGTTTCCAAGATGGGCTGATAGGGCTGCATCATTCACCTTCGCCCACGCAGGCAGTCTGCAAGGTGAGCAAACACTTAACTACCCCGTGAGACAAGTCCGAAGCTGAGTTTCCTCTCCCAGCACTTCCTGCTAAAGGATCAACTTTTTGTTTGTTTGAAAGACTCTTTGCCTTTTGCAAGGAATTCCCAGAGACAACATATTTCATAGAAAAGTTTTTCCTCGTGATAGTTGGTCTCCAGCACAGAGGTATTACTTAGATTTTGGAATTTTGGTAGACATAGGTATTATGATGGCATCAGGTGGGAATGGCTGTGAAGACTCCCACCACCTGGAGGAGCATTTACTATAAAGTCAGGATGTACCACAACATGTTTGTCACTTTGCCAAAACTACTAGGATTTTGGTACAGGGCAAATGGAAGGAGGATGAGGGCTGCTGCTGAGAGAAGATGGCAGCTTGGAAATGAGCTTAGCTTTACTGTTGTGTATAAGGTTAATAATTACTTTTCTAAAGAAGAATGTTATGAAAAGTGAGAAGATCCTTCCCCACAGCTGTAAGATGCATTGAAGTCACCCAGCGGCAGCAATGATCTATATTCATGTAAATGTGTATTGATGTCCTCTTAAAAGTTGTAATGAAACACCCACATGCAGGAAGCTATTTAGCTCAAGCAAGAGCACAATTGCAATTATTAAATAAACTGTGTAGCCATTCCCTTTCAATTCAGAAGCACTGAACTTCAGCACTTTATATTCCTCGGAATTGAAAGAGGCAAGCTAATAGTTCAAGATTGTCCATTTCTAAACAGCAGAGACTTTGTGTTACAAGTTAACTTATTTTTAAGTGTCATCTTAATTTTTGAATGTATTAATAATGTGAGTAGTTACTCTTTTCTCTTGCAGATGATTTGCATTACTCCTTGTTCTGTACAGAATTTTCCTTTTCTTATCCTAATACCAGCAGTGTCAACCCAGAGCTACCAGGAGGATGTTGCAGGAGGGAATGGGACACAGCCAATAGATCTCTGTAGAAATTACCCAAGCAGTAAGAGCAAACATGGGGCTGTCTTCATCTCCTGTAAACTTAGGCAATTCCTTTGAAGTCTTGGTAGCCAACGTTAGTTAACTGATGTTGTAACCCCTTTAAATAAATGAACCTAAACTGATTCATATTGGCTGAGGACCTAGGAAAATCAATAGGGGGTTTTATTCTTTACACAGTTTTGGATCCTAACCAGCCTGAGGAATTTTACTGCAGGAAAAAGATTTCTATTAAATCCTATAGGAAAGTTCAAAGGCGAGCTCTCCTTTTCCATTGAGCCCCATTATATAGTTCCAAGTAAGTATCAGTGCTTCTATTTGAAATGAAACAAGATCTCCTATTCAGGCTTACATATGTTTATAACATTCTCTTTATAAAAAGTTTTTAGCCATAATAAATGCATTGGGGCCCCTGCAGAGTTAGCTTTTTCATGAGGGAAGCTCAGAACAAAATCTACAGCACTCTACTGTATTACGTTAGAAATAAGTGCTGCCTTTGTAGCTTTTATCTAATGCTCAGCACAGTCTTTACATGTAGGTCTGCTCCATTATTGCCCCTTGGAGGAGACAAGTATATGCAATGAGCTCATTCTATTGTGAAGGTAATTTTTCTTTGGGGATTCTGACCTTCTTCGCATTTCAATGACATCATCTTTTTACAGACTGTTAATCACTGATGTTGACTCCTGGCCTTGCTAACAAAACCTGCAGGAATATGGCATGTAATGCCATACATGCTTATGTTAGGATAGGTAGAAGTGCAACTTACTCTTAGCTACTGAAGACAATGTTGACTTCTTCTGGTTTTTCTTTTTTAATTTTTTTAGTAGTAAACTGGGATGCCATAGCCTTATTTAATATTCCTAACATGTTCATCATATGCTAACCCATATGGTATGCACGTCTAGCTGAGCTGTGTCTTAGGTGTTTTCTTTCAATTCTGTGATCTAGAAGGAGTACTAATGAATCTGAAGCACAAAAGCAGAGAAAAACTCTTTTCCACAACGACTAACTTGTGACTTTAGGAAACAGAGCAAGGAATCAAAATGCAAATGGCAAAATTTTCATTTATATAAACGTATAATTTTACATAGACTAACATAATTTCCTCATTTAACATATTTTAATGGAACTTCTTGAAAATGGTTCTTTCAAAATTCTTGTCATGGTACATATCTATCTATTATCTATACACATATCTCCATGTTGTCATCCGGAGTACTTCAGGTGATAAGGAGCTAAAGATTTGCAGTTTTTCTGAATCTGAAAAAAAATGGGTTTTTTTTTGCCAAAGAATATTAGTGTTTTGAAACAAGAAGGCCTTTTTCTTCATTGGCCCTTCCATTTATCAGTCTGTAAAGTCATTTTTGGCTTATTAACACAATCTACATCTACATCTTTTTGCCTTCCTTGATTCCCTATTTTGAACTTGTCTTTTCCTTTTTGCCAGTTTTCCTTTATTCCTTTGTTTTCTAGAGAATCTCCAAACGTACAGCATAAGTCAGAATAGCAAAGTCACGTATTCTTTGAATATGTGTGTGCTGTACTAGGCAGTGTGTACTGTATTGATCAATGTATATTGGTTTATTTTGCAGCACTCTCCGCAATCTAAAACAAAACCTGAAGTCATTCTTCTACCCTTTTCATTCCAGTGTCATTCTTTACAATATTAGCCATTTTAGGCTTTATTTTTATACTGTTAAAGAGATGTCCGTGATAGCCCATATTTTCCTTAAAATATTGTAAGGAAAAAAAAAGAGATTTTTTTTCTCTTAAGTCTAGACATTTCCATTCAGAATTAAATTTTTCCCCAGGGATATGTCTAAGTGATCTGTGCAGTTTATTTTATTTATGTGCAGAATTAAGTGATGTGGGCAACGACTTCTGGGCTTTTTAGAGCTCCCAAGCAAATCAGAAAGAAATATTTTGGAAAAAGAACCAAAGTTTAGCCTGCATTCAGCTCTCTGTGTTTTTCAGCCGGTTTTCCTTTTAACCTTCAGCATTCCTCATGGGACACTGATGCAAGTCTGCATTCACTTTTTTTTGTCATATAACACACAAGAGCTAAAGGAATTTGCAATATTAGGAAATATGCGTAGTGCCCTCATCCCCAATGTGAACACCCACATTTAAATATGAATGAGAGGAGGCCAGAACTCCCTTGAAGCTTAGACCGTGGTGATGCACAGACTGCCTGCTCTGTCTGTGTTGAGTACTGTACTTTTTTTTTCTCTGCTGAACAACAGCCCATATGGGCCAAGCTTCAGCTAGTCAGCTACTAAATTACAAACTCTTTTGACTGTAAATTGAATAGAAAAGGATGTCAGTTATTGCTTTCTTCTTGTGGCCACACCACAAGAGCATCTGCAGTAAAAAAGCTGGCATTCATGCTCTGAAAGGCACCACATGGGCCTATTGTTAGCCAGAACAGTATCTAACCTTGGCTTTGCCTATCCCGCTCCTATCACAGCGAGAAGATTACAAAGATAAGAGCCTCACTCTTGAATAGTAGTTCACGTAGAGACATGTCTGAGCACTCATCCACAGCATTTTGGTTCCATTAAAGGAAGTAAAAATATGCTTCGGAAGATTGCTATCTGTGGTATCCTTTGACTTAGTGGCGGTTGACTTAGGCACATTTACTGTATTTATTTTGAAGTCTGTTTTGGAATTTCATCTGCTTTCTCTGAAAGCCTCAAGCCGTGACCAGTTCAGCTCACTTACAGGATTATCTGATTTCCACTCTGAATGCCGAGGAAAAAAAAAAAACGTGTAATTTTTCTCGCCTGTGCAAAGGTAGTCTGGAATTTGACCATTTTTGTATCCCCAGGGCAGGTTTGAACTAGAAGTCACACTGAAGTGTGCAAAGAAGATTTAAGCAGGGAGAAATTGATGCTGTCTGGAAGCAGTGACCTGGGCAATCCATGAGGAAAGGCAGCTGCTGGGCCCAGGGAGTCTCCCTGTCTCCCAGTATGCGGAGCGACAGCTGAGCTGGGAGCAGGCCGGCAGCTGCTGCTGTTGGAGGCCAACCAGGCGCTGCACTCGAGGAAGGTTGGTGAAATCCTCCATCATCTGCTACGTCCATTAACCCTTCCCCTCCTACATAGTTATAGGTGGTTACTGAACTACCCAAAGTGCTTGTTCGGTCAGATTTAAAGTTACTAGGGAGAGCTGTGGTTTAATAATTAGGGAATTTTCTCTTATCTTCTGAAGTCTAAAGCTACATGGCTGGCCAAAGCATTGGTGGTTTTAGTTCTGTTCCCCAGTGAATTGTTTGATGCATTATGTATTTGCCTTATGGGTTTCATTCAAAGACATCTTCAAGTTCAGAGCCTACAAATGTGACCCCCACTCATGAGGGATCACTGGAGGATAGTCATTAGGTCAAGGCTGAGTGCATCACAAAAGCCCTTGCAATCCTCAAGAATTTCGGAGTGATCAAATTGCATTCAGAATGTTAGGAACACTGCTTATTATTAGAAAATACTCCCTATCTTCAGATATTTAATTGTTTCTTCTGATTTGGTGTATAATACCTAGTGTAATGAACACTTTCAGATGGTTTATCCTCAGTCTTTCTCCCAGCCTTTGGCCTTCTTTTGGTATTCATGCATATCATGACTAGCTTAACGAGCATGCCTGGAATGTAATTCCACATATTCATTAGGCTTGGAGTTAGAAAATTCAATATCTTGCTTTTTTTTTTTAAATATGCATTTCTGCCTCTGTCTTTTGCCATCTGCACAAACCTGAAAACTAATAGCCCAGCTTTCTTTTACTTGTAACACTTAGCAATGTTTAACCTTCCTTCTTCTTTTGTTTCTGGCTCTAAACATCTTACAGGTAAAGCAGATATATGTACAATGTTTGCTACTTGAGAATAGAACCTAGAGCTTTCTTTTTTGCCATTTAAAACATTTTTGGAGAGATCCTTTGGCACAGCTGGCACCTGAAAGTCCTGTAGATGTCTCGCAGTTATTGCAGCTAGTATCCCTCAATGATTTTAATATCTTTCCCAGCTATTTCAAAAAGGCTTTAAATATGATACATCATCTAGGAAGCCAAGTCAAAACTTAGTAAAGGAAGTGAAGACCTGTATTCTAAGTAGCCTTTTTGTCACCGACTTTTCAGTGTTTTTTTTTCCCAACCCTTCTCCTTGAGATATCTCCAGATATCTTGACTAGTGAAACTCCAGTTGTGTTTTCTTCAGTTGCCCAGTCCAAATGGAGGTTCCTTTTGGAATGTTCATTGGGAAGATGAGTTGTTGTAAGGCTGATCTCAGGGTTCACCTGTGTGATACAACTGGAGACAGGAAAAGGGATAACGTAGCTGCTGCTTAGGGCAGGTAAATGGAGGAAACGGGCACAGCGTTGTGCTGAGGCAGAGCACCAGAGGACAGGAGGCTGAAAAACCTTCACTGGGGATAAAATGTTGTCATTTCTTTCTGGTTCTGTATCCAGACAACTCCTTGCGGTCACACACATGCCAAAATATTTCAGAAAGGGAGATTCTCTAGAGAAGCCTTCTAAGATCTGTTGAACCACAGAAGGTCTTCTTACACGTCAATCTTACTTATTCCTTGAGGATTTTACTTCAAAAAGAAACACTTAACAGATATGGTGCATATAGGGGAGAAAGCGAGTATAAAGAGAGGTTCACTCGAGCATAATCACACTATGAAGAAGTTTCTTTTGTTACACAAATTTCTCAGATCTTGGAAGGTCTCTGACATGTGCAGGTAGATTAACAAATGAATTGTCCATTAGATGAATCCTATTCCTATCAAGTGTTTTTTGGCAAGCTCCATGTGAGCTCCTATTAATTAGCTCCTATCCTCATTCTAGATTTATCTCTGTTCAGAAGCAACTTGGAGTTACTAACATTCATTTGTTGTGTGTCACGTGTTGTCATCTCTTACCTTAGTCAAGCAGCTGCTTTTATGTCCCATTTCCCTGTCTCTTGCTAGCTGTGTGCCTGGTACAGACCTGCTAACTGAGCCAGTGTGCCTTGGACCTGTCTGTTGTGTACACTGAGAACCAGGGTAGGTGCTGCTTCCTCTGGGCTCTGAGACTTGTGCTGCCACCTTGGAGAGAGCTGAGCTGAGGGGACTTGCTTCCAGTAGAAGGATAAAGGTCTGAAAATAGTGGAGGCCTGAACCACACTGAGAAGCAAAAGCAACTGCGTCTTTCAGAATCTGAGCTTTGGGTTGTAGCTTTTTCCTTCTCCTGAATTCCAGAAAATATGATTTGTCTCTGATTGTGGATGAGTTGAGTTTTTAAAAGCAAATATTTTTAAATGGCTGGTTTCTTTGGTATGTGGAAAGAAAATAAATATATTTGAAAGGGTTGAGGATTAACCCCAGGAAGTGCTAGAGAAAAGCTAGATAAATACTTGAACAGATTCCATAAAGCTTTTGAGTGATGGCTTCAGCACAGCTTCCCCATTTACTTTAATGATACTTAGAGTCATCACAAAGTCCTTTCAGATCTTGTCAGGACTGGTCTATGGAAAAGAGACAGACAAACACAGTGGTGCCATGACGGGAGCTCTAAGTCAGAAGGCATCTGTAGAGCAAACGGCTGCAGAACAACCCAAGCCCACAGCGTGTTGTGCCCAAGCTGGCGCTGCCACGAGGCTCTGCTTTTCCTTCTGCTTCCTCTCACTGAGGGTCTCCCAGCTTTTCAGGAAGCAGCCCCTGTGCAGTCCATGGCCTCTGCCCGCCCTCATCTGCACAGCAATTCTGGCAAATGAGCACGTAAGCTGCAAGGGCCCCTCGCTTAGCAAACCCTCCAGCATCTGCTGGCATCTTAACCAGGTATTACCTGCATCACCTGCCTTGCAAGCACAAGCGTTGTCCTGGTATTTTATAAACTGTAAGAGGGAAAAATAAATAAATAAATAAGGAAGAAACACCGAGAAATTAAGTAAATAAATCATTTAATGCTTGGTCAGTATCATCCAACCTGGCCAGGTGGTGTCCCTGATTTAATACTTGAAATAAACTCAGGGCTTCTGTTATGAATCGGATACTTGGTCTTGGGAAGCAGGAAAGGGGATGTGTGAAGGAAGGTGGATTTGGGTGGCTTGGAGAGCTTTAAGCCTCCACATTTCCTAGGGGGATATTGGTAGCCACTGGTGATGCTGTTGTTTCCTCAGGTCCCTTCCCTTTCTGTTACACTGTTTCTTCTGACAATTGAGAAGGAACAAGCTTGCAGTGACTATTTTATTTTATTTTATTTTATTTTATTTTATTTTATTTTATTTTATTTTATTTTATTTTATTTTATTTTATTT
>JAUBOD010001086.1:1340799-1362988 GCA_032353885.1 Nothura maculosa | reverse complement strand
TTTATTTTATTTTATTTTATTTTATTTTATTTTATTTTATTTTATTTTATTTTATTTTATTTTATTTTATTTTTCCAGCAGCACCCAGAGGTCTGGCACCTTACCCTGACCTTGCAAGTCTGCAAAACTGGCCTGGAAATTAAATAGAAACAGATTCTCCCTGGAGAGTCCAGCTCTCTCCTACTCCTGATTGGACCAGAGACAGTGTGAGAACAGATTTCCTAGCAATATTCTGGCACTTTCTATTCCTTTTCCAGCCAAAACCAGAAAGCTTTTTGGAAAAAAAAATCTATAGGAAGTGGTAGGAGGAGAGAGCCATGGATATTTTAGAGACACAAACCTAATGAAGGTTTGAAAAGGGAGTTTGGGGCCGGTTGCTTTATCTGCCTGGTCCGTCCGCCCCTCTCCTGATGCCCGGGCTAGAGCTCTGTGGTTCCCTCCTCGCTGTGGCGCTGCCTCCTGCCGCCGCTTCCCTTCCCTGGCGCTCCTTTGTGTCCCTGCGTGCTCAGTTGGCTGCTGCGCTTGCAGCACCCTTTGCAGGCAGTTGTGCTCAGCCCTGGCTGCTTTGCCTTCAGTTTGGCCTCTGTGATTTTTTTTTCCCCTTCCCTCTGGCTGCCCTGAAGTGTTTAAAAGCTGCTGACAGCCCATGGAAAACCCGGCAAGGCATCTCCTGCAGGGCGCCTGCTTGTGTCGGCATCCGTGCCTGTGCCATGCTCAGATCTACGTGGAGCAGCTCAGGAAAGAGGACCTTTAGTTTCCAGCTTATCTGCTCCTGGTGCTTCCAGACATAACATGCAGATTTGGCCTCACATGCTCTTATCACAGAAGAATCAGCTGGAACACAGTCTGTCTTAGGTGCAGCCCAGCCCTTTAGCCCTCTGACTATTTCCACTGTTTTTTGTTTTTTGGTTTTTTTTTTTTTTGGTTTTGTTTTGTTTTTAAATCAAGCTCCAAACTTCCAGTCAGATGTGCAAGCCATCTGCTTCCAGCTTTTCCTAGTTCTTCTCCCCAAAGTTCTCCAGACAAATAATTCCTCTCTCTAAATGGAGATCCTTCATCTTCGATGGTTGGCTGAGTTCCCTGCTAGCTACTTGCTCCTTTTCTCCCCAGTTTTCAGAAATACGAGGGCAGAGCCTCTCATGTTTTTATACTCAGATTTTTATTTGCTGGGTAGGTAAGCAGAGATTTTGCGGAGTGGAGGAGACACCAGCTATGGCAGTTCCTCAACTTGGGCTGCCCTGTAGCAGCTCCCCCGTAGCATTAGACACTTGATAGAAGGCACTGTGTGAGACGCTGAGCAGCTCAGAGAAGGGGAAGGTGACAAACCGGGCCCACCCTGTCATGGGCTGCCTCTCGTGACAAGCCTGCAGAGGAGGCTTCATTCCTAGTAAAAAGACTTAAATAGATCACTGGTCCATCTGTAATGTTGCCGTGTTGTCACTTATTTATTGTTTAATGCAACTATAATGCAACTTCAATACAACTGCACATTGTTAGGGCTGAAGGTAATGACCACGTGTAGCCCCCCAACCTTTTTCAAATACTACCAAGTTTCTGATGAAGAAATTTTTGAGACCTTGCTCAGCATCTGCCTAGATCTGTGGGAATGCTGCTGTTGAGCAGGGTGAGGTCAGCAGTCTGAAACACTTCGGAAAATCTCATCCCTGGTTTCTTGGAACCCCACAGGCTGTGCAGCCACATGTGTGTGCTTGTTTGTGCCCTATCACTGTGTGCATCACTTGGCCTGTAGAGCCTTCCCTCTGTATCACTTCCATGTTGACACGGAGTATTCTGAAGCAAGAGAAATTAGGTTAAAGTTTCACTGCAGACGATTTCAGAAGTGAATGTAAATGGTTTTCAAGGTGTAAAGTGGTGATTTTCAAAGTGAGGAGCTTTGGTCTTGAAAGCCAGTTGAGTGCTCCAAATACCAAGCTCTTAACAAGGTGGCCTTGTCTCTGCTTCTCTTATATTCCTTCCTCCTTCACCACTTATAGCCCAGGCACTGGAACAGGCCTTTGGGTTTCTTTACTAGAGTAGTAGAACTTCCTTTATCCCAGCATTAATAATTATGTTGGATTTTATTTTGCAAATATTTTCTCTGCTTCCATTTCTCAGATTTTATTCCAGGCCAATTTTAAGGATTGCAATCCCTGCAGGAGTCCCTACAAATCTTATGACTGGATCTCATGACAACAGCTTCTTCAATGTTGTTGATTAATCTTTGTTCTTTTGAAGGTTAAGAAGTTTGCACAAATAAGAAAGCCCTTTCTATTACCCAATAACCCTTCCAACTTACATCCTAACACTACAGTGGAAAATCTGACTGTTGTGGGCCAAAAGAATCTAACCGTCTTACCAAAGACATTATGCAAGACTAAATAAAGTTACATTTTCTTCAGACTATTCATCTCTCTGCATAATTTACTTAGTATTTTAATCATCCTTTGAACAGTCCTTACTCTACAAAAGGTCAGAAGTAGCCTAAAAATAGTTATCATCAACTGATGGCTGCTTTGCTGGATATGAGATTTGATTCCCAATAGACAAGATTTTCATATCATAAAGCTGTAGTTATCCTAATAATTAACATCCTTATGGAGGGTCTGATGCAGAAATGCAAAGCCTGGCTGTGTAATCTTTGCTTTTAGAAAGTGCTGTTTATACTGTAAGCTCTTTGGGGCAGGGACTGTCTAGTGTCATGAATGCTTCATACAACCGAGTGTTGAATTGGTTGAGGCCTGAAGGCACAAGTCTAATTCCAAGAATAGTCTGATTGAATGGACATGGAGACTAAGCAACTTTTTCATTCCTAGACGTTGCGTCAGAACAAGATTGAGGTGAAAGTGGGAGAACTTGTAGTGCTCAGGCTATCTGATACGTGGATAGAAACAGGACTTCATTCTCTAGGTTTATCAATGAGTCACTGTTAATGGTTCTGTCAGTTCACTTAAGCTGTATGATCTTCCTGCGTACAGGAATTGCTCTTAAAATCTAGTGATGGACTAATTAGACCTTCAAAATGTTGACGAGAGAAAAATTTGGCTTGATTTGATTCTTGCAGTGAATCTTACAGTGAATGTTGCAATTGCTGCTGAATGTTAGTGGAGGAGGTACATGCAGTAGCAAATGCCAAGCATTAAGTTCATTGTAAGTTTAGGATTAAAGTTTGAGAAGAAGTGAAGTGAGTCAGATCTGTTCACAGAAAATGAAGATCTTTTTCTATGCTTGCTTTGACTAGAAGAATAAAGTACAATCTCATATAATTCTTTGTTGCTTGATGAGGATGTGCAGGAGAAATGAAGACAGACCTGGCAGACAACTTTATAGACATTAATTTTAAGACTCAAGAATCCAGACATTAACTGGATCAAGAAAGTGATAAATATTCTTCTGCCTTATAATTGAAGCATTGTTGATTCTATTATCCAAGTTCTTACTACTTACCCATTCAAAGCAGGATAGAGAATTAGCAATGAGGAGCTGAGATGACCCACAAACTAATAAGGTGCATTGGACTTCCCTTCTCACTCAATTCTCTACACCTCAAAATCTTATTCCTTAAAAATTTTCATGAATGGATTTACAGGCTAGAGTTTGTTAACAATATTTCTGACATTTATTACCTAACCCTTGTCTTTCTAAAGCCACTATTTCTTTTCCTTTCTCTATTTTTTTTTCTTTTACACCCAGCTTTAGTATAGTAGGAGGAAATTTGGAAACTTATCTGGCTGATCCTCAACAGATGAGAAGATTCATGCCTGCCCCCAGATGCTGCTGTGGTTGGTTCAAGAACGTGGTGTGAGAGCTGCAGTGCTCCCACTCAGCGGGCAAGGCCCCTTTGTGCTCGAGGAGGGGCCGGGGCTGAGACCCTCCTGCCCCATCAGCCCAGCTGTGCTGGGACGGACCAAAGGTCTGCCTAGGCCAGTGTCTCGTCTCAGAGAAGGACCAGCAGTTTAAGGCATATGCACTGATAAAGGAAGCACAGGCTGATTCTCCTGTGCTGGCGTTCCCAAGCCACATTACTCTCCAAAATCTGCTTTACTCTTACAGCCTTCTTCTCAGCAGGTCTATATGGTCCCACTATGCAGCCAGTCTCTTCATAAATGCTGGTAAAACTAAGAGGAAGTCCAACTAGAATGAAAACTTTTGGGCATAGACAATTTGGTGTTTAAGAATCCGTTGGGTTGTTGCAGTTCAGTAATTCATGTGGACTGGCTGGGGGAACCGCTGGCCCTGGCTGTTAGATCCCTTAACAGAAATGCACCACCAGCCAGCAGGAGTAGGGTTCCTTGTTCCTGAGAATATATCTACAATACAGCGTGTACATCCCTGAAGTAAAAATGAAGAAGCTGGTATGTGGAATTGAAAAAATTAAGCTCTGTGTATGTGTGTGTGCGCGCACACATTTATGTCTGTATTGCAGGAGATGGGGTCTGTGCTTTTTGTCATGCTCATGGGCCTGTACAGTTTCTAGTTTCTATTCAGGGCCCCTTAGAGCTACCACAAGCACTATTAGAAACACAGTGCAGGCATGTTACTTTGGTAAAATGGGTTGTGTTTTAAAATGCATGAGTGAAGTGTTGATTAGTGAGCCCCCGTTGCAGCCTGGCTTTGCTTTAAGACTCTTGCTTTTTAGCATTTCTGAAAAGTATCATCTGTCTTCACCTGTCTCCACTCTCCTTCCCTCCCCGGGGGATCACAGTACTTTAACAGAGTTGAAATAGCTGAGCATAAAATTATGTTTAACACTTTGTTTGCTAATGCGTTTGGATAGGACCTCCTCTAGCCTGGACAGGACTACGGAGGAAATGAAATTTAATAGTGAAGTAGACTCATAGAGAAGATGGTGTAGGCCATTTTTCTTAAACTTTCATCAGGCAGGACAATATAACTCTTTATTTCTCAAAAACCATTTGAGATTTCTTTCTTCGGCAGCAGTCAAGCTGTTTTGTAGGCAGATGCTGATGCAATCGTTTTTGCTCAGTTTGAAAAGAAAGGCAAGAATGGATAGGAGCCCTTTACACTCATCTAAGGAAACGCTTCCCCTTGCAACCAACCTCAGCAGCACAGGTCAGTGTAGGAGCGTTCAGCTGGGGATCTTGCAGTCGGGCAGCCTTTGGAATTCACCCGTCACTAACAGTCTCCTCGTGCTGCTGCCTGCCCCTTCTCGGGGGGAACCCTCGATGCCCTCGCCCGTGTGCCAGCGATGCCCAGCTCCCCAGCAGCAGATCAGCCTCTGCCAGCCCGTGTTCCAAGGCAGGGGATGGCAACACACACTCAGCTGTTTCCTTTGGTTGCTCCTGATTTAAAGGCCATTAGCGAGGCTTGGTGGTAGTTCTCTTTCTGAGGAGTTTTGGTGAGATTTGTCACAGTCTTAAGGCACAAGATGTTTTTTCTCCCAATATGTAGAACATATCACTGGCACTTGGGCATTTCCCCTTCCCACTAGGAACCATCTAACTGCAGGGAGCCATCAGCTCCTCTTTATGGCCAGTGGCAGCAGCTGGTAGAATATAGGCACATTTATCTTCATCTGATGCCCCTTTTGCCCTGCCTGCCCTGTGATTTGGGCTATGTTTTGCTTTTCCTTATATAGTTTTGCTATTGCTGTTTGACAAAGTAAATAGTTGGAAGGCTGTGCGGAAAGGCTGTCACACAGGTAAAGCTAATGATCCCTTGGTTATGATTCCTTGGTTTTGATTGCTCAAGTCAAGCCATCTTGACTTGATCTGGCAGTGGAAGAAACTGAGAGGGAAATGTGTATTAAAAAGAACTCTGTATGTGTTTGCAATCAGTAATTGATACAGATTAGCTAGGAGTTAGTACAGCCTTTGATAATAGATTAATCCCAGAATCCTGGAATACTGAATATTGTGGTGTGTTTTTTTTGTTTGATTGTTTTGGTTTTTTTTTTCCTTTTCCCTTGAAATGTTACTGCAGCTGAACACAGATTTGGGATCAGGTCAGACGGAGTCAGTGGTTGCTGTGGGCTTGTGTGTCTCTGTCCTCCACAACTTCCCTTTACCCCTCACCTGAAGCAATCTGCAAAAAATGCTGTGAAAGGGACAGGCAGCGGGCAGCTGTAATGTACCTTTTAACAGAAAACACCTGCAGAACCACGAACACATGAAAGCAACATAATGATATATAAAGGTAAAAGAACTGTGGCATTTACAGTGAAGGGAGTCTTAAATTCAGGTTTTTTTACACTGTGGTGGAGAGACTGTGAGGATGAAGGTGCCCACGTGTGTCCTAGGAGCCTGCAGCAGCAGCTCTCTGTGCAGGACCGCGCTGCGCAGGAGTGCTGCTGTTCTTGGAAATGCATGCATGTACCAGTAGAGGGCATGCAGACTTCATTAAATGTGCTAATTAATAAATTTGAGGAGGAGGGAAGAGGCTACCTGTATCTGCAGGGCTCCCAGACAAAGTGCACATTCAGCTGCAGAGGCTGCCCATGCCGACAGACTGGTGTTATCTGAACCAGGCAGGAAGTGAGGGGGCATAAAGCACATGTTTGGAATTACATAATCTGCAGTCAAGCTGCGATCATATTTCATGTTCATGCTTAGTCAGACTGTGGCAATGATTAGGGTTGACTAAACAGTTACTCTGCCGCTCATTTTTTTCCGTTGTGCGGCATCTGCTCACTCTGTTCATTGTTAAAGGCTCAATCTAAGCAAGTGACTTGTATTATGGATCAGATCCATAATGAAATAAAGGGGAGAGAGAGTCAGCAGTTTTTATAAAATCTTAGCATGGGATTATTGAGAAAATAGGAACTTGAAAGGAAGGCTATTTACGTTTTAGAAGTGAAATCAAAGATAATCTGTACAGTAGAATCTCCTGTTTTATCCTGCCCAATGCACTTGCAGTACATTCATAATCTTCGTAAAGGAGCAAATGAATTGGTGAAATAGGCTGCTCCTCGATAATATCCCATATGTTATCAGATTCATGCAGGCAGAATCACACTAATGAAGAGAAATTGCAGTTTATGTAGGGCTCGCAGGCCTCGCCTAGGCAGATTAACAGTGGCTGGGGTAAGAGGCAGCACGGCTTGGCAGGCTGCCCAAGGACTAATCAATGCAGATGGAGTCAAAGGGACTGCCAGGCTGATTCCCAACAGTTTCATCTCGGAGCAGGAATGACTGTATCCATCAGTGCTCCTTGATAAGTCAGCCTTTAAGCTTGTGGTAAGAATGAATCTGTTTTGGGAGGCAGAGGCTGAGCAAGACTGAAAGCAATGACTCCACATGTGGTGCAGGGGAGAGGTGGGTGTTTAATTTTAGCTGCTGACCTGATTTCATGCTGAATGACAAGTATCTATAGGAATCCTCCAGGGCCAATCAGTTGCCACGTTAGTGAAGCTTTTGGAGAAATGCATTTAATTTTATACGAGTGATGCCTTTAAGGAAGCAATTAGGATTTTAGCTCTCAGTAGTTCTGACTCCTTCGGGTTGATTTCAATTAGTACTAAACTGAACAATTTCTGTATTCCGCGTTGCTGAAAGTGAAGTGACACTATTGTGTATTTAACGTAGCACACTTTAATGTTCTGAAATGCTCTGATTTTCCTGTGTCATTCATTTTTTTTTTCACCAGTAGGAAAGCACATTTGATGCAGAATCAAAATGATTGAAGTCCCTTTGCATTTGCAGGCACATGCAAAAGTGAGGGTTAGAAAATGAAGCAGCTGCAGAGCCTCTTTGTTTAGGAGCTCGTTTGCAGAGTGTTCTCCCTTGTGGCTTTGTGCTTGAGGAAGATGCACTTGTGGTGGCCCAGGAGAGGCTTTGTTTCTTCAAGAGGACTGGAAAAGGTCTCAGTCCAGAGATTGAAGGCTTCATCATGGAAGTTACTTACGAAAAAATTTCAGAGTTGGGCCCACACACGGGGCAGATCTTCCCTTTTCATTGGTGATAGAATCCTGGCCACTGTGAACATTAGTCACTTGGAGTATTTCACTTGGCGTAGCGTGTTTCTAATCAAAAATTAAGACTGCTTTCAGCCATGGGCTGAACATCAATTTGTCCTGTAATATCCAATGCTCAAGTAAAAAGAAGAAAGGTTTCTAGTGCCGCTAGTAACACGTGGCTCAGTTGCTTTGCTCATACTCAGTGCTGCTGCTGCTGCTCGCTTATGTATATAAGGCCTGGATCCAGGTCGAGTTCATGCCTGTCTTTCCATAGTTGTATTGATTAATGGGAAGGTTCAAGTTTGAAGATCACTTTGCATTATCTGTCCTGTGCTTTTGACTTCAGTGAGAAAAGCTAGTCCCAAAGGCCATGCTCTGTGGATTTGATTTGTTTGTTTTCGATGGTTAGCTGCTGACTGCAACCTCATCTGCACGTTTGTATTGGCTTTTTATTTTCAGTTGTCTCTGAATCTGCCCAGTGATTAGTTTGTTGACAGATGGCTTTTTCCCTTGAATAAGATACAGCGACTAGATGTTCTGAATGTCCCAGAAGGGCTCTGACATTTGTCCTCGGGACAATGAAAAACACCC
This sequence comes from Nothura maculosa, assembly GCA_032353885.1. Classification (NCBI taxonomy): domain Eukaryota; kingdom Metazoa; phylum Chordata; class Aves; order Tinamiformes; family Tinamidae; genus Nothura; species Nothura maculosa. The sequence continues at coordinate 1,354,485 of JAUBOD010001086.1, read as the reverse complement.
TGGCATTTTCTGCCTTCTGTCTTTATATGTGTATTGTATGGATTCCTCTAAGGATACAGAGAGGAAGTGTTAAAATACAGTTACACCAAGGGAGAAGGATAGGACAAGGCAGCTCTTTATGCAGCGTACCTGCTTTTCCTGTGGATTGCAGTTCATACTTACTTGCTTTAGTAAGTAAATACGATTTTTGCATTTGAAGCTAACATCACAAACAGACAGATTTGATTCCACTTGCTTTGTTTTGACTAAGTTCCCATTTCTTGCACCACTGCAAATGGTTTGAGGCTCAGGGGTTACACAAACAATGCAGAAATGCAATAGAGAGGTTTCCCAGGGCTGGAGCAGGAGCCGCCAGACATTTCCTCAGCGGAGGGATGGATGTTCAAGGAGAAAAGAGCATAGTCTGACTCTTACTCTGCACTTAGAGCTTCTGTCTACAGGGTTGGCACCTAAAAGGGAGGAGGTCTCTCTCCCTGCTTTTGATATATTAATTAGTTGTGAAGTGCAATCACTGAAATGTGCTGAAATGTGGCATCATCTTCTACTAGATTTGGTCCTATTTCAGAAAGGAAAGGAAGCTCCAACAAAATTCTGGTGTTCACACCTCTCATGAAACTCCAACCTTCCAAGGATTTCCTTTCTTCTAATAGTTACAGGTAAAAGCAGCCTCGCCCAAATAAAACCCTGACTGAACCCACGCTGCTATCCTAGCTGGGCACCAGGGACAAATCCCCCCTTTTCCCAGGGATGCTGCTCTGCACAAATCCACCTTGTATTTTCCCACCCGATTGTTCAGTTTTGCAGCATGTGAGTCAACTTGTAAAATGACTCAGAAGCTTCAATCCAGCCTTCTGAATTGGGAACCCAATTAAAATACTACTTGTGATGCACATATTGAAGAGAGTGCAAAGAGTCTGTTCCTGAAGTGTCAGCCGTCAGCACAGCCTATCTAAAGGCCTGTCCCAACCTGGCCTTGTACTTGCCAGCAGAAAACTTTGTGGTTAATTAAGGTATGAGTAACAGAAAAAAAAAGAAAAAGCTAGCTGAAGAAATATGCAATTAAGCTAATTGATCAGAATTATAACTATAGTATATATAGTTATTTAAATAATTAAAATTGTAAATATATATAATTGTATATATATGTATATATTGTTGGATCAAATGTTTTATTTACAAGGCACCGAAGATGGTTTTTCTCCCAGGTTTCTGCACGTGTCTGTGAGCTCCCCTCATGTGTGCTGGGCTCTCCAGATGTGTTGCAGGCCCCACAGTGCTTCGGTGCTGTGAGCCCCATCTGCAGCCACGTTTCCCTTTGCAGGGCAGGACTCAGACAGGCTGCAGGTCACGCTGGCAAAGCCGAGTATTGGGCCTGTATCTGAACGGTCATTAAGTCCTATGCAGTTCAAAAACATCATCCACATCTGCATGTAATCACTAGAGCGGCTCCTTGGGCCAGCTGGCGAAGGTCTCCAGACATGGAGTGTGCGGAGTGAAAAATGCCACCCCAGCACAGCAAAGATGATCTGGGATATTCACATGTGGCCCTTCAACTCACTCGGCTCTCCAGCATGCACAGCACAGCCCTTTTACCTTCAAGTTGTTTCTGTGGCATCGCTGCGACCCTTAGGGCAAGGAGGTGAGAGCCGCAGCAAAAAGCTCCTGCCTAGGTAAGACATCTGAGATGTTTGTGATTGATCCCTGGTGCTACCTCCTCTCTCCAGCCATGGCCTGGACTTGAGATGCTTTCGAGTGCTTCTTGCAGAAGGTCACTTTCTCCTCCCCAGGCCTATACACCATCATAATTATGCCTGGTTTTCCAAACAGTAGGTATAAGATGACAAGGACTGATAATAGCTAATACTAACCTCTTGCTGAGCAGCAAGATTAATTTCACATATAACTGTTCTGTAAGGGGCTTGATAACAAGAGCAATAACCTTAAGCAAGAAATGTTTAAATGAACAGTTATAATTCCTTGGGTTCTTACTGCAAAGAAGAAAATAAAATGCTTACACTATGTGGAACTGTGTGCACAGGAATACATTTTTTTGTGTCAAATACAAGTCTAATTATTGTAAAGCTGAAACTTAATCTCTGTCCTACCACACTTCCTGCACATTAAATGCGCACATGTTGCTGCTGCTTAACAGTATGTAAATAACATATATGAATAATTGCCAGTAGGTGGTAGTGTGTGTTTTTCAGAGAAGTTGGTAAGTTAATATGGTAAATGTTTAATGTTGGAGGTGATTTAGAAAGAGCCTGTCATCTCTAGTGTATGATCTCAAAACATCATTGCTTTGAATTCAGTCCCTGATCTCACTGAGCTAATGGCTCTGTTTCACAAACATCAGCCCATCACGGAGAGGTGGGTTTTGATTCTCCTTTTCAAGCTTATGGACAAACCCACCTGGAACCATTTTGATCAGTGCCAATTTGCATGAGCCCTGAGAATTGCAATGCATATATTCTGATTGGACTGATTGAATGCACTCTAGTGTTTCTTTGCAGGAATTGAGCTTTTGATAAATAAATGCATTATTTTACTGATTTATAAACTTAGACTCATGCTGTCACAGAAGCTGCTTTGCGAGTTCCTGGAGAGCTCACAGGAGAAGGAACAACACAATTGCTAGACTGTTGTGCACCTCAGCCTTACAGAGAGAGGGAAGACGGGAGCGCCTGGAGAAAAGCCCCAGGCTTCTGGGGGCAGCCTGTGTTTGGTGGCCCCTATGGCAGTAGCCTGTACAGAGCTGACGCTGCTCCCTCAGCGCTCCATGCAGGAGACACCCCTTCTTCCCTGTGACGGCCACGAGTGCTCCTGTGAGCCTGGTCCTTCCTCAGGTAGCGCCCAGGGTCTGGGCGCCGCTCCTGCGCCCCTGGAGGGGCCGCATTTCCGTGTGGTGAAAGCAGGGGATGCCAGTGGTAAAGATTCTTGCTGTGGTGGCGACTGCCAGGAAGCGAGGCAGAGGTTGGGAAAGGCTCTATAAATACCCCAGCCATCACTCAAAGGCAGTTGGTGTTTATCTGATTTGTTTTTCTTGGGCTGTGGGAGACTGCTGTCCTTGTGCAGGTGCCTGTCGCGTGGGGCTTCCGCTTGCTTTCTTTTCCTACTTTGTTTCCTGCACGTACAATTGTTGCTCACGTTTGTCGTGCAGCCTGGCAGCCCCACTGAATGCAGCCGGGTTATTTGTGCGAATGCTTTTCATGGTGAGTGTGGTCTGCAGACCTTTTGCTTTTTCCTTCTGCTTCCAACCTGTCCCTTCCCGGTTTCCTTTCTCATTGTTTCTCCTTTCACTCGTGCCGCTGCGGTTCAAGCGAGCAGGCGGAGAAGGAAGTGGGGGAGGGTGGTTCTGCAGGGCTTGCAGGGCAAATAGCTGCACCACTCAATATTTCTCAAGCAGATTAGGCCCTTCTTGGCATGTGGTCAGGCTGAGGGAAAATCACTCGTTGCCAGGTGAAGCAGCCGTGTTTGTGCCGCACGTGTCAGTCAGGCCCAGGCTGCCAGGCAAGAGGTGCAGCCAGAGGAAGGCTGGGAGGAGTGCGGGGCTTTCCCAGGAGCTGGGAGCGGAGCCGGCCAGGCCTGCAGGGGGATGAGCGGCCGCTTCAGGCCCAGTGGGTTCCTCCTGTGGGGAAGGCCCAGCCGCGCCGCTGAGCTCTATTACCAGAACAGACAGCTTCCATCTTGGGTGGTGAGTCCTGGCTTCTCTTCGTGGCTGTTTCACTGATATTTACTTCTTTGTATAACTTTGCATAAGTCTCAGGATGATACTTACGCCCTCCGTCAATGAAATAAAGTGCAGTGTGGTATAAATAGGTGTTGGAGGTGAGCACGTGAGCATGCAGGCTGCTTCCAGCGCCGTGCGCCACGTCCAGCGGCGCTGCAGGGTCGGCAGGAGCTGACCTTCCTGCTCGCCTTCCTGTATTCCACACTGTTCCTGCCAGGCCCCTTGGGATGCAAACGGACTGTGCGCTAGAAAGCAGGATGGAATTGGATTTTCCTAAGAAAGAATTCATTCTGACTGAAAAAAGGTATCACATTAGACATCCAAATTTGAAGTCCATTTGGAAAACACCCACTTTAAGATTTCTTTGTCTCAAGTAGTAACTTCGTCTCAAGTGGTAACTTAGAGATAAATTCAAATGAGAAACATCCCTGTTACCCTGATGTGTTCCTTCTCCCCCTATATAAATGTAGCCATTAAGATAACAATAACAGAAAACAGATTAGCGAGAGCAGGTTTCATGCCAGGACATTGACTTTCATGGGAAATGTAGAATAGTGAAGGAAGGGGCTTGAGTGTTGACTGCTGGTTGTGTCACGTGGAAGGAACGAAGCCTTGAACTCAATAGTGGAGATGCAGTACAATAAAATAAGAAGGGAGATGTTAATTAAGCAATTGAAAGTATTAATGCCTGAGGTTTTTTAATTGTGCATTATCTGTATAGAAACAAATGGTCCATCCTGGAGCAATGGAACCTCTGCTGGATGTTTCTGTTTGTTGTTCTTATTCAGTGCATGGGGACACTGCTGTGGTGATAGGACTCTACGCTTCTATTCAGTTCTCTATTCAGAATTAAGGGGAAGAGTGGGAGGTGGCTTTACCAATACCCACTGTATATAATGTATGAATTGATGCAAAATATGAGCTTGTTAGGACATTATTCGTGTAACAGAACAAACTCATCAATATTACAGCACTTTAAAAAGTGTATTTCTTCTGAAACTAGGTTGTAAAATGGGGTTGTATAGAAATGTTTGCCCATCTACTATACACTCATCTGCTCCCTACAGATTCCCTTGAATGTGGCTGCTGCCTTTATCCTTGTCTAGAACAGTCCAGAACAGAGGCACCATGCTAATGTTTTTTTATCTGAACTCAAAGTGCTTTTCCTTTGTGATGAGTTTTCCTTTTAAACTGAAATGATCTGAAATACAAAAAGTAAGAACATCGTAACTATTCTTTCCATCCTGCTTTCAACTTTTTCTTTCTGTCTAGTGTTAAAAGTACATTCTCTGTGCTAATCTCTAGAAGAAAGTCCTTTGGACTTTCAGTCTCCCAGTAAGTTTTTGTGAAGTGCTGGTTTTCCTTGATTAACACCAAGTTACCTGCCTACAAAATCAGCAGGTTTTACCCTGGGAAGCAGAAGAGGTCCCAGGGTGACCCAGTTCAGTTCACACTGACCTCTGTGCCGAGAGAACTGCAGAACCCAGGAATCTTTTACGGGCCGGTTTGATGGGGCTAGGCCGGGGTTTGTTGCGTGACACTTTCCCAGTGTCTGTTCTGAGCTCTGGCTGAGAGCCTTTAGCACTGATAGCACTGCAGAAGCTGGAAAACATAAACACCTCCAGGTCACTGGGTGGTAAGCAGAAAAGATAGTTCTATTAACCAGGAGCAACTTTCATTGAACACCTTCTCTTCTTGATACAGGCAGTATAAGTTAAAAGTACAATTGAGAGTTTGGGATCTTCACACTTATCTGAAGGACAGCTAGGTTTAGGAGTTGCTAAAAGGCAGTAAAAATAGACGCATATTATGCCTTTTTTTGGAGGCTCAACTTAGTGATTGCCATCTGAAGAATGAGGAGGTTGAATTTGCTACGTTGCACAAAGTTATGGCAGCTGTTCCATATTGCTAGGTTAGAAATTAAAATGAATATCTATTCAAATTGTCTGACACTTCCAGCAAGCTCTGAAGCAGTGCTTTAAAATATAACATCTCTAGGTTGGGTCCTGAGGGATAGATAGTCAGTACCACTGAAAGCAAATTCCTTATTTTTTTCCAGGTGGTCCTAAAGTACTTTGTGTCTCTTCCTTTTCCTTGCTGTCCAAGTTTTGCTTTCCATAGCAGCCATGTAAATCAGCTGAAGTCAACAAGACTGCTGAGAATATAAAAGATTGAATTATAGGATGCAATATTTCAGTAGCTATAGTCTGCCACAGCAGTATTTTCAGGAATTAAGCTTAAGCTGTGCTAACCTTTTAAGAAGAATTCACATTCCTGTTGTCTTTTTTTCATGTGTGTGGTGTCCAAATCTTCCTAATACTTTCTTCATCTAAAGATAAGACTGGATTTAACTGTATCTGTAGAGAGTAATGCAATCTTTTAGCATAGGAATTTGTACAGGTCATATTTTGCCTGTCAACACACAGTTAAATCTAAATTTTTGTTCTAGTCTTGCTACCTTAGTAACATTTTTATTTTTTTAAAGACTAGAAAAAAACAATCTAGAAAAGGAGATACTTTGAAGCACGCACAATTCCTACCTATGCTTCAGAGATAGAAACAAAGCTTAGTCAGCTTTGTTGTCACCATAAAATATTATTTTAAACTTTTAATGTTTTTAACTAGTAGTTCCTAATCTATAGAAAAAAAACGCACTGTTGACATGCAAACATACTGACATCCAAAAAAGCACTTGCTTTGTTGTCCTGAATATGCCAGTTCTTCACTTGTACTGAATATTAATCACTATGGTAAATGTAACATTATGATCTGTTCAGGAAATACTTGACTAGGCTCAGCAGAAAAAAAACAAAACAGAAGAAGGTAGTTTACGTTTGCCTTTGTGGGTGCAGTTCACCTGCCCAAAGCTCAAATAACTGCGTGACAGATGCTTCACTTAACACCACCCCAATTCCACTGCTGTCTGTTCTATTTTGCATCCCACACACCCTGTCGTGGTCTTCTCAAATGCCATTTGCTTTTTCAGGGTGTCAGTGGAAACTATTGAGGGCTCAGTGGGCACTGGAAAGAGCAGTGTGTTATTGATTAATCTGTCCTCTGAATGAACTCTGCTGCAGAGCAGTATTTCCAAAATTCTCGATGAAAGGATCTGTGTACAAATAATGTCAGGGTGAGCGCTCTCTGGGATGATATGACTACATAAATAAGCACTTCTTCAGTGCAGCATGTGGTTTTCTAATTTCCAGTAAAATAGAATGAATCACACATGACAACATCATTGCCACTAACCAGTATGGCATGGCATCCGAGAAAGATAGCACTGGAAGGGTGCAAACCGGAGAGCAGATGATGGGGCTTGAGACATCTTGTTTGCTTTGGCAGGATAACCAAAGTCTTGCTGCTTTCCCACAATCTGCTCCAAAGGATATAGGTTTTGCTGTGCTGTATCAGATGATTACTCTGGGAATTTGTGTCCTGCTCCTGCCAATGGATAGCTCTTGATGCTTTAGATAAATGCCCAGATTCCCCAAAGGGAAATTCCAAAGTTTGATGGTGTTTCTTCAAGTAGGGTTTACATTACTGCAGAATTACCAGGGGAGGTTTTCTCTCTCCTGTGACAAGTTATAAAGGGTCCATCTACTGACCTGGACAAACAAAGGCCCAAGACTGCTCTCAAGCCCAGGCTCACATACCGTACATATTATTTATATGTAAGTACATGCTCTGGTATGGGCCTTAGGCTGAGTTCTCTTCAGAGGGGTCTAAGTCTAACCATGGTCGTGTTTTAGCACAAGCCCAAGACTTTCTTGCTCCTGAGGCCTGGCTAAGGGCACTACAACCCATCCCAGGAGCAGCTTTTGCAATCTCACCTTTTTCTCAGCAGAGCACGAGTGATCTGAAGCCCAGTCAGGCCGAGCACCAGCACAGTGGCGTGTGGGTCATGGGATTGGACAAGCATGAACAGTCTCTTCATTCTGTAGAGATAAGAGCAGTTCTGAGGAGATCTGCTGAAGCTGAGCAGACAGCAGCCCCTTTGACCTCCAGACCAGAGCTGTGCTTCTCTCGAGTTCCTTGACAGCGGCTTCCCAGGAGCCTCCCATGCCCATGGCTGCTGTTGGGGAACCCCAAATCATAGAGAAGTTAGAGTCTCAAGAGACTAAGGCCCCTAACTTAAGACCCTTAACTTAAACAAACAAAAACTCTATTTCTGCTCTCTTGGGCCTCTAGAACTGGGGATGAAATCTAATGTTAATAATTTGGAAACTCCAATTTTTTTTCATGCTGTCTCCAGGAAAACTATGCACCTGTTCAAATGAAAGCTGAAAGTGAGGTAGCTCATGCAGACTTGGTGCCTGCAGCACAGAGTTAAGGTTGTCAGCTTAGTCGTGAATGGCTTGTGCATGTTGCATCTATCAGATAAAAAGGGCTTCAGACATTTCTTCTTTCCAGTATTTCTCAGATTTAATATTTGTTAAGGGGGGGTAGGAGAGAGGAAGTCACTCCTTTTGTCCTCCTGAAACGTCTCCAACCCCAGCAATGCTGAACACTGCATTTAGGCAGAGTTGATAATGATGTTCTAGGTGTCCAGCACTACATTTTCTCTGGTTTGTTTCCTCCCTGTCGGTCTGTCCATCCAAAGGGCTCAGGAAGAACAGTAGTGTGAGTTGCAGCTTAATTCCCTGCAGATGGAGAATTGCTGTGACAGAAATGCCTGTCGCCCTGGCAGTCTCCCATGTCTGCTGGAGGCTGCAGGGTGTGTGCAACAATAACTCCCAGCAGATGTGGTTCTGTAGGGACAGTAGTGACTGTGGTACGAAAGTTCTCTCCCAAAATACAGATCTGTGGGCACAGTGAGCGTCTGTGTCATTGACAACTTTGCACCATCTGCTGGGACAGTAAAGTCTGTGATACGTAAACACACTCTGCATCTGCTGGTCAGTCAGAAATACAGGGCTGTATTTCTGACAGGCAATACAGGGCAATACAGTGAGGGCTGTATTGTATATGTGCAGTTTGAGATGTGAACATCTCAGTTTCTGGTTTTGATGATGTTTGTTTCTTCTTCCTTCAAAGTTAGTAGGAACCATCTGATGGAAGCAGAGCTGAAGGTATTAGCAGCCTTTTCCATGTAGGTCAGGCTGCCACATTTCAGCTGCCAAGAAATACTGCTACATTTTCTCTTACCACAGTATTAATCATTAATGGCACCATTCTCAGTGAACAGCCAGAATATCTTCAATGATGCTCTTGTGAGTGCTAATGCTTGGTGGTTGCAGCGACAGCAGCACACGAGAAATTCATTTGTTTAGAACTGAGATGCACAATAAACACAGCATTCTGACCTAGACCAGATATCAAACATTCCTAAATACAGGTGTGCACAGATAAAGATTTTTAGTCCAAGTCGACCTCTGATTTCACCAGACCTGGGTTAGGAAGGATTTCACTGGGATGAGTCAATTTTCCAGCTGAGGGAACTCCATTTAAACATCAGGATATCTTGCTGCAACAAAGGCTTGGACAGAGACGCATGCAAGAGCTTCTGCCTCAAGGTCATCCATTATACAGTGTATTAACTAGATATTTTAACACTGTGCTTCCTGTAGAGACAGAAATGAATGATGATTAATGCATACCAATTAAAATCTAATTTTCTTGTATGTATATATGCGCTGAACTTCAACCTACAAGGCACTTCTGTGGCAAGAATTACATTCTACTGGAGAGCACTGGAATTATGGTCAGGGCTATAATGTGAACTGCTAAATGTATTACATTGGTGTGTAGATTTTGCCTAGACATAATATAGTCTCTGTACAAAGGAGTTAATACCCAGTTAGATTAGGGCGACAATTAGTTCCTCTTGTTCCTTTCAATGGCACTAGGAGTGTGAGGGAGGGAGGAAGGAGGGAGGAAGCAAAGGTTGTACAAGTGATATGACCATAATTATAATTTGCTAGTTGAGAGATTAAAATCAATGAAAAGAGGCTCAGAGTTACGAGTTATCTCACAGATCTGCAAGTTAAGCTTAGAATAAACATGCAGATATAAACTTTAAAAAATAAATAAATAGATAAATAAACTAGTCCTAGGTTGATATGTGGTGCCCAGCAGTGCAGTGGGTGCCTGGAAGCTGCAAGAAGCGTCTGCTGCAGCCCGCGGGGCTGAGCACGTGGGAGGGAGGCCACACGCCGGACACGGAATGGGCAAGCAGAGGAAACCCATTTTTAGATTTAACCTCTGGGGGTGACGTGATTATTAAACAGCACTTCATTCAGATCTACTGTGTGATAACCTTGCTTCTTAAGCAAGAACTAGAAGAGACAATAAATAAAGGAAGCCACTTAGAAGCCAGATGGAGAGTTTTTAAAGTGGGCAGGTAATCTGGCTGGTTAGTTCTGATTTATTAGAAAGGCATCTTTATGCTTTTTGAATTGCCTTCCATCAGTCATCTCAAACAAAACTGCATTCTTTTAAGGCAGTTAATCCCCTGCATGCATGCACACACTAATCACTGATGCCAAACTAATAGCAAATGCATATGAAGAAAGTACAGTATTTGATGACTATTACAAAAATCTTCCATCTTAATAAATTGGAACCAAGGAACTTAGTGGAGCCGTTAGCAAGTGGAATCATTTGCATTAATATATCAACATTTCTCTAGACTGTAACTGTTAAAAGTTTGTGAAATTTTGGTTTTGAGGACAAAGATTGCTTTTCACAAGTTGTCCCAGATGATTTTTACTTTAAAAAATATATTGTAAGTTAATTCTATAATATGGAGAAGTGTGAAATTGCCAAGTGCAAAATGTATGTAGAAGAAAATACCATTATTCTCCTCCTCTGTCCCTTGTCCCTCACCCTTTTTTTTTTTCATGAAACATCTCATCAATTGGAGAGGAATTTCTGCATCTGGCTGCTTTCATCCCTGGGAGATTTCACAAAACTACTAACTACTCCATCACATATTGTTTCTTGTAGTTTACTAATGCAACCGTACAGTTCTGAGAGCCCTGCCCAGCCCATCGTGTAAGGTAGCCAAAAAAGCTGGAAAGACTGCTGAAAAATACTAAACCTTTTTAGCTGTAGTTGTTTGGGTTCTGGATGAGCTGTTTATAAACAACCCGTCTCATACTGTCAAGAGGAGGAGCTAACATCTTTGAGAGATGATAAATTCTGACACAGTGCTCTGTGATTTCCCTGCCCCTGAATGTAGGTTAATATGGGATTCAATAGGAAATCTGGCTTGTATATTGCTACATATTACAGGAAATGATGGGACTTGCAATTTGTCTGCAAATTGCTAATTGCAGTTTATTGCACATGCACAAGGTTAATTTGGGTATGTTATCACAGTCATTTTATGCACTAACTCAGAAGAAACCAGGCTCCTAATCTGATAGGTAAACTGGCCTATGGGACTCAGGACAATATTTTCTAAGATTGTGGCAAGTAATAAGAATTTTACAGTAAATACAGTAACAGCAGGTTACTCAACAGCAGGTTATCTCAATCCAATATAGGCATCTGGGATAGAGTGGGGAGAGGGGTGTTATAAGTATGAAACCTTGGACCTTAATCCTTAATTTAGCTGTTCTCTGAGATGCATTTAATTTGTGATAATACTTTGAAAGCAGAGATCCCATCTATTCCAAATGAAAATTATATCCTATTCTTATTTTTGATAATGCTTTGTATTTAGAGGAGCTTTTAAAGGACATGGATTAATTTGTGACCTCTCTGTACTGGATGCTGTATATACACACAATAAGCTCACTGCCCCAAAGAGCCTACACTTTAGGTAGATAAAGGCTGAAGGAAGGAAGTTTTATTACCTCCCTTTCCCAAGTAGGAAATGGCAACGAAGAGAAACTGAAAGGACTGAGAACTGCCCTGTATTTGCCTCCTATACATCCTGCCTTCCTGCTTTTGTTAGGTTGCTGTAAATTGGGAGATAGTTGGTCTTTTCCCCAGAGAGGGACAGTTTACTGTAATTCTGCATATGTTTCAAGGTTTTATGGGATGAAAGGAGTTAGAGAGATTGAAACCACTGCAGATCTCATTAAGCTGTTCTGAAGGAAGGCTTCTGCAGAGCAAGTAGATTCCTGGGACCTGCGTGCGCGTTGCTTTTTGCTACATGAGTTTGCTGTGCATGCAGCCTGCGATCCCAGGGGCCCCTTGGTGCATGCATGTTTTAAGGTACGTCATTAGAACTTTTTATTGTTATTATTATTCCCTATAGTTTGTTCTTAAATGTTTTCTAGAATAGTAAAAAAAAGCAATAGCCATCAAGATGTGGGACCATTCCCCAGGATTCATGGGAGGCTTGAAACACCATATCTGTACCCTCCCAGAAATGCATCTCCCTCCCTCTCCATCAGAAGTATCAAGCAGATTCTATAGAGAGGGCTGAAGAGCATTTTTAACATTTTTAATTAGAGTTTCTAGGCTAACATTAAAAAATGAGATCCGTACAGAACCTTGCTTTGAGAGTGGTATTTTCCCTGTAGAGGAACACAAGCCTGAAGATAACTTCCCTTTTTCTCATTAGTCAGTACATGGATGATCAAGGGTACAGTATTTATCTGCTTATCTTGGATGGATGTGCAGAGTGTAAGTAGACATTGGGGGAGAAAATGATGCTATAAGACATGGAAAAAAATGAAACAAACATGTAAAATGCAAGCATATCCCAACCATTGTCCTCCTATCTTTCTGCATTCCTGTTTTATGCTTTGTTGGACTTCTCCACCAGCAGTGGAGGTACTGATTCATCTTGGCCTTGTGCATTCAGTTCCCTTCATCTCTGTCCTGCCCTGCCCCTAGCTGGTAAATGGGTATGGTTATTTTCTGCTTCCCAGATTTTGGAGTGAAGATGACTGCAAAAAAAAACAGATTTTTCAAGGTGTGGGGTTTTTTTGGTTTTTTTTTTTTTTGTATTTAATAAAACCAGAACATTTTTATTGCTGTCAAAGATTGTGTCCATCTGATTTTTTTTGTTGTTTTTAAAAATATGCAATGCTTAAAATAGCTTAAGAGTCATGGTGATCTTTGAGCATTTGTTAATTAGTCTCTGTTTATCCCCTGTAGAAACCATCACCTCTGTCCATGGAAGTGTAGACTTGTAAAATAAGTTATCTCTAAAGTATGAAACTACAGAATATCCTTAATGAACCTGCTGATGGGACAATCTAATCTAGGCACTCAGCAAAGTGCATCATCGATGTAAGATAGAAAACAGCCCACTGGAGCTTTGTTATAAAACAAGCCAAGGTCCAGAGGAAGTGACAGTAATTTGCAATAAACACTGTGTAAACAATTACCTGTGACTTGTTACACGTGTTTGTACAGGCAGCTGGCTGAACAGACCCATGTGCCCTTGTAACGTCTGTGCCCATCACCCCCAATACTGGGAAACAATCACTTGGTAGTTGGATTTCTCTGAAGGAAGAACAAGGCAGTCCTCTGTACATGACAGATGGCGAAGACAAAATAAATGTGGGTGTTTACAAATACATGAAGAAATCAGTCAGTCATGATGGCAGTTATTTATGAATGGTAGGGACATTTTGGTGAATGGACATTAAAGCGAAGGTTAAGCTTTCTGTGATTGTGTGCTTGGTGGAAAAGCAGTTTGAAGGACTGCTGGAGGGGTACTGTGGGGCGAGAGAAAGAAGCGCCGTGCAAACTCCAAACGCCAGCACTGTGGTTTTCTCTTTTGACTGAGCCTAATGGCTGTTAGGATGTTGGTAAGAATACACCAGTTGTCTGCTGAGCGTTGTTCCCATTCGGCCTCGTGCGAAGCAGAGCTGCGGGAGCTGCGCAGGGAGCTGCGCAGGAAGCTCCGCAGTCCGCGCCGTGACGCCGCAGCCTGCACGGGGAAGGTGCCACCCTGGTTAGATGCCGGAGCCCGCCCCAAGGTGGCTGCGGGGGTGGCCTGGCTGGAGGGGCAGCGCCGCCCGACCCCGCCGCACCGGAGCGGTGCCCGCGGG
>JAUBOD010001086.1:1236504-1334004 GCA_032353885.1 Nothura maculosa | reverse complement strand
TTTTCCCCATCAGACTGTGGTGAAGGCAAAGGAGCCGCCGCTCTGCTCGCACCCGAGCCTGTCTCAGCAGCTCGCCCTGCGTGTGCATTGCCCCGAGGAAGGACGACGGCCCCTCTGGCCTCCTGTGGGGCCTCACAAAAGCCGTTTATCTTCGTGCCTCTTGGATGCTCCTTTCAGCTGCACCGGGCCTGCTCCGGATTACTCGTGCTTTGGCAGCTCATAATCCAGAAAGTGACGTCCATTAGTCCCGGCTTAGTGTCCGTGTGTTGGCAGCATCAGAAGCTGAGGATGGGCCTTTCCCACACGGCATGGTGGCGAGGGCAGTGGCTTCCATGCGATGTGGCCTCACACACCCAAAGTGCTCCCCATGGCAGCACCTAAAACCCGCCAGCTCTCACTGGCAGAGCTCGAGGCAGAGGGAGCAGTTGTGTGGGGAGCGACATGGGGGCTACCTGTGGGTTCTGCCGCTGGGCCCAGATCGATGCTGCGGGCCAGACCAGCAGCAGGCAGTCGATATAAATCAGCGCAGAATTTGTCTCCGGGTTTGGGGCCATATGGTGTGTGTGTGTGAGCGCGCATGAGATACCCGCGCTGAAGGAGAATAAAGGCCTGTGTTCGGCGTGGGGAAATTTCAAAGCCTGAGAAAGGGGCAAAGTTCAATCTGTAATTGAGTGCTTTGAAATATATATATGTATATGGCCAATGTTTATCTTCCAGAACAAAGATCGCTCTGTTTTCCAAATGTTTGTGTGATGGTGCAGAGAATTGTACGAAGGAGTCGCGACCGCGAGAGGTTCCTCTGAAATCAATGGCAGGGCCCGTGGGGGTAAACGCTGCCCAGTGTGAGCACAGGCTGCAGGGGAGGCCCTTAACTCTCAGCTGGTTTCATGGCAGAATCAGTGAAAACTTAAATGTTTTGTGTGTTTTCCTTGTAAAAGTATATGCATGGTTCACATAATTAGCTCAAAAAAATAAAGAAAAAGAAAAGATGCAGTTATATTTGTAATAATTATTATATACAAAATCCTGAGCTTAATTATTCCTCTGTCTATATCTTGTACTGCGTAGAATTTGCATAACAATGGAGACATCAAAGCTAGAGCATTTGGTAAAAGAAAGGTCTTTCTGCTATTTTTTTTGTTGCCAGACAAATTAGAATCATCAGTTCAATCTAAATTTATTCTGTAGGTTTTTTTTTTTCTGCAAATCAGTTGAAATGGGAATTAAAAGCAAACTTTAAAGCTAGTAGTAAGGACTTAGCACAGTCAGGTATGCACACTGGACTGCCTGTTTGATGTTTCTTATTTCTCTCTTCCAGCCCCCTCTCCCTTCCCCTCATTTTCCCTGTCTCACCATTTTGGAAATCGAGGTTTCCGGTTTTGCTGTCCCTGAAGTGAACGGGAATTCTGCCACTGATAATGCTGGCAAGGGAACGCAAGTGAGTATGGCTTTTAACTGATTATGTATTTAGAGCAAAAAGTCATTATTCACTCTGCCTCTGCTTACTAGTCTTTCCTGCGCTCATTGTCTTTCTAAGAGAGATAATGAAATTAAATTAGAGAGCATGGGCTACTTTAAATCCAAAGGAGGAAAGGTATATATGAGTGTGAATAATCACTTGAGTTTCTGATTTACTGTTTTTATGACAATCTACCTGGCAAATGTGAGAGGTGTGCAGACAGATAAGTGCTCCAGGCATCCTGGGGGGTCCTTCATGGGAGAGGACACGCACAGCTTGGTCATTCTGGCCCCTTCAAATGTTTGTGAGCCCAATGTGGGCTCAGGGTCTGCTCAAACCCCGCCAGGAAAACAGGGATTAGAAAGTTGTATGTTTTTCATTATTTTGGTATTAATTAAAAAATCACTGAAATACCCCAAAATGTTTTATTGTAGTTTTATTACTTAACATTAAGTGTTTTAATGCGTTTTTCTTAGTTATGTAGTATAATTTAATAGCATCTAATTTCTAAGTTTGATTAAACATTTAAAAGCTGATTCTGGCTGAGTTTTAGTGAATTATTACGATATTGAAGGGTAAGGACTGAAAACACCTAAACATTTGGCATGGGTATCATTCTTTACCTGGATGTTGTCAGCACATATACAGCTGGAACAACTATGATTACAACATAGGATTGTGGTTATAAGCAGGTTTACATGTACGGTGTGGGGAATATGATGTAGCCCTGATCTGAGCTGTTTTGGCAAACAGCCTCCTTTGTGTCACACTGACTATGGCAAGCAGGATCAGAGCTACAGCAACTGCCCACGCTGCTTCTGGACTGCTCTGTGCTGAAGTTTGGTCCCCAGGAAACCCACAGCAGAAGTCCCACTTGCTCAGGGTTTGATTCTCCATATAAAAGAAACTCCGGTAAATCACATTTATTTGCATGTAAAATCTAATCCAAGGCACTTCAGTAGCAAAGTGATTGTTGCATATTTTTCAGCAAGTTATAGCTCTTCATTGGTAAATAGATTATTGGTGAAAAGCAAACAAAGAAACAAAAAAGCAGACAGTTAAATACATTCATATTAAATGTATCTTATGCCTTTACCACTACAAACATGATTGATCAGCTGGCTGCAGAAATTTGAAGACTTACAATTTTTCTCCCGGAGAAGTGGCCTTGTTAGTTTGAAATGGAGTAGAAAAGGAGATTTTCCACTTGTGATGGAGCTAAAATACACCAAAGTGCTTTTTCCTCTTATGCACAAGAGCTCTTCTCCCTTTCATATCTCATAGAATTGGGTGGCCCACTTTGCATTAGTGTGAATGGCAATTGCCTTTGTAAATCTGGCTGTTGGGAATGGGTGAATAGTCCCTTGTCTCTTAGCTTGTCCTTTGTCTTTATGTTGCACTCACTTTTAACCTCCACAGAAAAGCCTTAATTTAAACCCGAGGAAACAGGAGCAATGCTCAAGTTCATCATACAGCTAGTGGCAGGTTTTATTCAACTTCAATGTTCTTTATATTTTGATGGGTGCACTAAACAATGGGAGCTATTTTAATCAAAAGAAAATTTCAACAAGAGCGTGACCTAGAAATAATGTTTTTGATGGAGTCGCCAAAGTTTCCGTTACACATTTGGAAATTATTTCCACCATTCAGCTGCAAAGGGCAAGTAAATCATACTACTTTACGGGTTAGAAAAATGGAGTGCTTTTCAGGATCTTAGTTCTGCCACTGACTCACTGAATCATCTCAGTTAATTAATCTCACCTTTTATGTGCTTCAGCATTTCCATCCGTGAATGAACTAATGGCACCTACTTAAAGGCAGCATTGGGAAGATTACTTAATTGACATTACTGAAGCATCCTGAGGTGGAAGCCTGGTGTAAATATAAAATTTTATTGCTGATACTTCCTAATTAATCAGTTCACAGTAGCCAGCATGTGGTAATCATAATGGTCTAGAACAAACAAACACAGAGCTGGAAATCATATAAATCTGTGAGTTTTTTGAAGTTCTGTTTTCATGGGCTATCTGAATAGGCTTGTAGCCTGGGTAGAGCAGACACTGACATTATCCTTGAATCCTGTTTCCTGCTGCAGCTCTTACTGGTGTGAGGTCCTTGGCTTTTTAGTGAGCTGCATATAAGGAGAAATATGTGATTGTACTATTAAACACACAGGCATGATAGGCTTTGGTGCAGACATAGAAAAGCAGCTTTGGCTAACAAATGTGTTGCCTCTACTGGTATATAATCACTTATTATTTACCATTTAATGTCCTATTTTTTTGATAGAGATGAACATGCTAAGGTTAAAAAGAAGCACATAATATTGATTGAGTAACAGTTGTGCATGTGACAGGGTGTTACTGAGCAGAACTTTTCCTAGCCGACGGGACAGGAGGAGTCTTAACTTTCATCATAAATAACTGGAAGGCAATGGATGTTGTGAAACTATTTGTTACTTACATGGATAATAACACACACTGTTACTGCAGACTCGCGTCTGTCCTGTTTGCATAATGAGATGGCTGCAGCTATGCAAGTCCTGACCACATAATTCAAAATAGCTGGAAACAGTGGAATTTGAAAGAGCTTTCTTGTAACTAAATAATAGGAAATATAAACCTAACTTTTTGCAGTGTTGAATGCCCAGCTGCCAGTGGGGTGGGTGTAGCTGCTCGATGTATCACTTTCCAGAGACCAATCCCATTCCTAAAGGACTCTTTCTTGTTGAAAGTTAGCCACAAGATATACTTAGAATTGCTAGAATTATTAGTTGCTGCACAGATGCAGAGAGAGGTTTAAAGCTTCACAAACATTGCACTTTCTCCTTATGTCATTTTTTTTAAAAAAAACTCAATTGCATACAATTATGAAACAACCTCATGCTTGACGCAGTTGAAGATGTTTTCAGGCCACAAAAATGTAACTTTCTATGACTAATTTGAATTAAAAACCCACTCCAGCAGAAAATGTCCTCAGCCTTTGGAAAGGCCCAGTTCTTAGAAAGCTGCTCCTTGGCTGGACAGGAAGGCTCTCAGAGAGGCCCTGCACAGAAATGATGCACAGTGCCACTAACGAGAGGGATTGAGCACTTCTCAGTCTGACATGAGCTCTACGTCCATCCTGCTCTGTGTGAAGAGATTCTGAAATTCTGGATTCTGGAAGGTAGAGTTACCTCTCCGCACAACTAAAAAGTAATTAAAAGTAGGGTTTCCTTTTTCTCTATTGGTATTTCTATGTTATAGGGCTGCACTTCCTTTTCCTCATTGGTGATTTCTAAAAAAAATGGCCTTTTTGTCACCACGCTGTCTTAGCAGTGAAGTTGTCTATTCATGATAATGGGCTTCACTTCTTCCCCAGCTACGTGGTAGCCAGACAGTCAAAGAACAGCCCATCCAAAACGAGGGTATGCTCAAAGCCTCGTCCACTGGTGGTGTTCCCATAAGCCTAATTATATGACTTCTGGGTCGGACAATGTCTCATTGTGTGGCCCCTGGCAGCTCTGGGATGCCTAATGCTGCATGAATGTCTAATGCGGAGTTTGATGGCTATGACCGAGGCTGTCGTTCCACGATGGAATTGAAAATATCCGTGTAGTTTCCATAGAAAACCAGGTCAATGGTGCTTCCATAAAGCTCTAGCCCCAGGGACAGCCAGGGGTTGTTCAGTGCCTGTACAAATCCATGCAGGGAGAGTAGTTTATGGTGCGTTTCTCTTTCAGGTAAATGACAATTAAGGAGTCGGATTGATTTAGTCTTTAGTGACCTATTTCAGAATCTGTCCCATGACATTAGAGCACTCATTTATTGCAAGCATCACCCCTCATCCATTTATGCCTCACTTTTATCCTATTTTGCACATTTAAGAACACTTATGAGGCCTCTTCCACACACTGTAAGCACAAGGCACGTGCTTTTGTATTGGTGGGTTAAAAAAAAGCCACTTAATGTTTTCTTTGATAGTAAAATTTTAGGGAGAATTATCCTATCTTTATGACACATCTTATAAAATCTCGCCTTTTTTACGGGCAAAAGCAAGGTATGAATGTAAAAGGGAATGTGTTGTAGATAAAGGCTGCACTACTTATGTTCATTTCCAAGTAGAATGTATAACTAATTACATTTTAATTAAATCTCTTAACATCAACAGCTGTTTTTAAGGGATCTGTCTAAGCTACATTTATTTTTAGTATTGTTTAAGATCCTCTTTCTTTGCATGCATCTCTCTTCATACATTATTGCCTTTTAAAAAGTTTTTCCTCTTTTAAAGTATCATCTGCTGCTGGTATATATTAAAGGCTAAACTCTGGCAAAATTAGTTTTTTAAGTCAGTGGCTGTTGCATTGTTAAGTAGAGAGCCAAAAGACATGAAACCACCAAAACACCATTTGCTCTCTCTTTCTTTTAGAACCAGAAGTTCTGATTCCCAGTCCCATGTTGGAGAGAGCAGTTTTCAGCTGATGATGGTTTATGTTGTATGTCTTTTATCCCCTCTCTGACAAAGGTGCTGCTAATTACAGTGAGAGCACAACTCTCTCCTCAGGTTGAACGAGTGACACTGATTTAATCCTTCTTTCCCTACATCAGCAGCAGTGAGCATCCTTTATTTAACTTGCAGAAAGAAAAGTATCTGATTATTTTTAATGGGAGGGGTAGTGGGAGGAGCCCAGTTTAGCACTTTGAATATTAGGCCTCTTCAGTGGCACCTGGGCACAATTGGGTTGGTCTGTAAAGCTTCAGATGTCCTCACAGCTGCTTGGGGTTCCCTTTTGGTCTGTTTGTTTCCAGTTTGGATCACCTGGAATTTGTAAGGAAGGGAATGCTCTACAGGCTCTGCTCAGTCTGCAGAAGGTTGGAAACTGTTTCCTGGGAATCACCCCTGCCTGCTCTCTCCCAGACACGGTAGGACTGGGTAGAAAGCTTGATTTAACGCAAGGGTAGGAGTGACACTGCTGCTCCCTGGCCTGGCCAGCCCTAGAGCCCTCGGTCACAGCCTCTGCTCCGAGGGGCCACAACTCCACCCAGGAGCTTTCCATGTGCACCTCAGCACATCTGGTGGCCGTTGGGATGGCTCTGTGGAGGAAGGAGCCCCCAGCTGCTGCAGAGCAGCTCCCTGAGACCTTAGTGCTGCCCTGTCAGGGTCAACCAGAGGGGTTGCACTCAGTGGTAGAGCTGCAGCTGGCTTAGTTCTGGCTAACAGCTATTTCCCCAGAGCTCCTTGGGCTTCCAGTGCCCATGGCATCAACCTACATTAAAGTTAACCCACACTAAACCCACATAACCCTCTGTTTTAGGGAGCAAATCTCCTTTGCTCCCTCTATCGCCTCTCCTTTGCTGGAACGCATCCTTTTGCTTCATGCAGAGCCTTAAGCACTCCAGGAAGATAGGGAGTTATTGGAGATGATAACGTAATGCCTGTAGAAACGTGTAGCTTGTGTCAATTTACTATCTAAGCTCCAATTTTCTCTAACCATCAAAAAACAGTAATCATGAGAGTTTTGTGTTGGTTTTGGGAGGTGGTTATACTGTAATTGGAATGGCAATTTATTTCCTAAAATTGCATAAACAGTAAATACCAATTCATCACCTTTTTCATGAAACTAGCTAAGAAGCTCAGAAAGACTTGCTGATGGAGGCTAATATAATTTTCCTGTCATTATATCAATTATTATAGCAAATCTGAAAAACTCGTGAAGCTTCCAATTGAGATCTACAAAAGGGTGATGTTTATGTCAGCGCTTAAAAGTACTAATAAGCACACAGAAGTGAACGGATCTAACCCTGGTGTAACTCCCGAGACGCAAGGGGAATTATTGCTTGAGATTGATTTTACTCAGCCTTTGCTGTAAAACCAAGGCATTGAACAGTGCAAGGTTTGTAATTCTCTCCTCATGCATACTTATTTTTCACTGCTAAATGAACTTCTGAGAGCAGAGCTGAACCGTTGTGCTTACTGGAAAGCCTCTTTTTCTGTGCTTTTAACTGCACTGGACCTAATTTTGATCTTGGGTAAGTGTAAATCACAACATCAGTGACATCACTGTAATTGCATGGATGCAAAGTCATTGTATATGAGAGAATATCTGTCCTCTTCAGTCACCTTCCTGGGAGGGAAGTGACTCTGACTAGCTTAACTCAGTGTCTTGAATAGTATTTTTGATAAGATGCAGCTTTCTCTACAATAAAAATGTCTTTTATTTCAATAGTGTAAAGCAATCAGAAATACTAATGTGTATGATGAAGGCCAATGCTTTGTCTGCTCTTGATGGATGGATCAGCCATCCTTGCAGCAGCACACAATGCAGACTGGTTTAATGAACTGATGGGGTAGCTGAGCCAGAAAAATGATCCTTGGGACACCTGCAAGCATTACTGAGCATCTCATCCCAAGGCAAGGGAAGGGAAGGGATGTGAGTTGGGGGGAGTCTTGTGGGACATGAATAAGACAGGGAGTTAAAGTTTGGCTTGCAGTTCTGCTTTGTGATGTGACAAAAGGACTGGATTTCTGCTCTTAATTTAGTCATTTATTGAATGAGGGAATAGTCTTGGCACAGTCTTGGCCAAGACTGTGTGATAAGTCAATTCAAATTTTTCTAAAAAGCTTAAAAATTGAGATTAGATATCATAACAGAAACGTGAAGCATCCAGTAAAGTGCTGGCAAATTAGCAGGCATGGTTAATCCCTCATGTCCAGCAGTAATTGGATAGTAGGAGAGGAAAAAAATAGAAAAAAATGTGCCTCTAAGGAGCACACAGCAGCTGGACTGGCAGTGGCTGCAGCAAAAGGCAGCTCTTTGATTTGTTAGCTCAGAGCTTCACTTAATGCATTATTTGCTTCTTGTTAGAGCTGATTGAATTGCATAAAACTGAATTCTAGTAGCTGAACAGCTACAGAGCATCATATCAGGAGCTGTACCAATCTCTCCAGGCTTTACTGATATCAACGGCACACGCCACACACCAACATCCATGGCATACTAAATGCTCCCCTATATGTCCAGAAAAGTGCATGACAATTTGTGCAAGATGAGCATCTTTCATGCTGGGTTATTGAGAAGCTGAGTTGCTTGTGTTATTTTGAATAATATTTACTAGTAGGCTCCGTGCATTGACTTTCAGGCATAGTGTCACAGTGGATTACATTCCTATCAGACGGCAATTGCAAAATGCATCTTTTTTTCCTGTCTTCACAGGTAACCTTCTCTTTAGCAGAGACCCACGTAGACTGCTCCTGTATTTTTCATGTGCCCTCTCTCTTACCTTTCATCTCTCTTGTCATCCCAGTTTACAGGCAAGTGCAGCAGATGAATTGTGAAGAGAGACGGTGAGGATTTGATCTGGTGCACCGAAGCACACAGGATTTTGAAAGACCTGGTGAATCTTGAGCTACCTGACTCAACACGATTTGTTACTGACCTCAGTGAATCCTGGACTTGACTTTGCTGTATGTTTGCTGCCTGGGAGGCAGGTAGAGCTTTGCCTGTGTGATCACAGACATGAGGCTTCACGGAGCAGCTGTAGTAGCAAGCAGCTCTAGGAATGTGGGTTGATTCCCATCACAGACATGATTTTTTTTTTCCTGTTGTAAAGCATTTTCAAGTTATCTGTACATAGTATCATGAAATTGAGGAGAACTTGTGTACTTTGAAGAAGTTTCTCCAGAATCTTCACCATCTCTCCTGTGTGTGATGGACCACTATTTACATTCTTGTTTATCTCTTTTCTCTCCTTTTGCTCCTTTCTTCAAGTTGGCATCTTCCTTTGCTTTTATTTTAGGCAGGTTTTAGTTTCAATGTGATATTGGATTTTTGGTTCTGCAGCAGAAAACTCTCTCTGCCTCATGTTACCTTATCTTTGCATTAGCCTTTGACAGGGCTCTTCTGCATTGATGCACTTATTAAAGGTTTAGTTATTTATTCATTTCCTCTCCACTATCTTTAGGTGTACAGTTGGACTTTAAAAAGATCAGTCATGTTTTTATTCATGTTGCCTTTTTTGTTCTCTTTTATCAGGATTGAAAACCATGGTGGTGGTACAGAACTGTGTGCTGAAAGGTGACAAGCTGTCCCTACCCTTGGCCCAGGAAAGACCCTGGCAGGGGAGAGGACAGTGTGCTGGCTCAGTGCTGGAGAAGGAACCATACACTGGGATTGCTTGCCTTGGTTTCCATACTGAGGAGGAGCTTGGAAAAAGACATCTTCAAGTCCTAGAGGTGTCCAGGGATGAAAGGATGGTTCACTTGCCTTCAGATTTCATTTTTGTGCAAGATGTTGGTGCTAAAATTGCCTAAGAGAAAAGGAGATGGTTTTACGTGCCAGCTGGAGAAACTGTCTCCAAGCTGCAGCTTGCTGCATTAGCTTTAAAAATGTTCTCCTCAAAGACTGGAGATGTAAATAGCATTTTGCTGCAGTCCTCACAGACCATCCTGAGAGACCAGCAGGACAAAAGGAGTCAGGAACATTTCTCCTCTTGCTGCATTGGATAAACAACTGGAAGAAGGCTATAGATTAGAGACTTCAATGGGAAACAGTTAAAATATAACATCAGTGGAAAAAGGCCAAGCCACAGATAACTATGGGATACTGAATGTCCACAAGACAAGGAGTTAACCGAGTTTGTGAGCACACACATAGTAGAAGCAAGAGACATAAAAGAAAACTAGGTGGAATAATGAGTGGAATCCAGCAGTTCCAGTAGCACAGTGAGGTGTGGTTTATTCCAGGAAATGAGCATTTACAATCATCTGCTAATATCTATTTAGAAAACCCTGTCTAAATCTTTTAATTTCGAATAGTTTAATTTTGGGGGGACAAGCTGCTCTTATAAACCAGTCTGAACACACTTCTGCGTGCAAATGGGAAAAGGAGAAGCTTCCTCTAGAAGCACAAGTGTAACAGGCATAGCAAAACAACAAAAATACAGGTGTGCACAGAGGTGTGCGCAGAGCAGAGGAAAATATCGGGGAGAGGCAGGAAAGGGCCTTTTGCAGAAAACTCGTGATGGTAGATTGAATGCAACAGCCTCTAAAAGCTGTTTGGTTATTGAAGTGCAGGCAAATTCCCTGTAAGAGCGATCAACACTTAAGTGCCCCAAAACAGGCACTTTCCATGCTATGATTTTTCATTTTTATTCTTTTACCAGAGAATTTTAATAGACTCCAGGACTTGCCTTAGATTTGGAGGAAAATGGTTGTGAGGCAGCACTGGGGCCTGGCAAAGGTGCATTTTCACTAGTGCTGTCGTCATTAAGAGTGGCTGTAGGATCTAGGTCATCACAAGGTAATATCAATTTGGCCTGAATTGGGAGGCCCTGCACAATCCCACTTCTGTCAAATTAGCCAGGGTGAGTGATGCAAAGTTTATGCAACTTTGCGTTTTCAGATGAGCTTTATGCTTGCTGGGGGAGGATGGCTGCCAGGGAGCCAGACGGGCTTAGAAGCTGATCTGGCATAAAGGCTTTCAGGACACAGTTACCCCATTAAACATTTTTAAACAAATTTGCAAAGGCAAAGTGAATTTGCATTGGCTCAGTACTCTTCATCCAGTGGTAACAACATTATGTAATGCCATAAAAGCAGATTTAGCATCTCCTCAAGTTGCCATCGCAGCTCCCTGAGATGTCGTTTTCCAGAGCACAGGCTGAAGCTCAGTGCTGCTGAGGGGCAGCCTGGTAGGCACTGCAAATGCAAAGGAGGGAAGGGACTGATTTTTAGGTTACAGTTTCAAATTGTGCTTGTGGTTGGAGAAAAGTGACTTTTTTAACATATATGAATACAAGTTAATTCTGTAAATGAAAACTGCAGATGTCTTTAGCACAAGAAGCTAGATTAGAATGAACCTGCCTGAAGTGGTGGTTTGATGCCCAAGACTGTATTGCAGCTGGCTGAAGTCTCCAGAACCAGCTGTTAAAACTCTCTGCTGGTTGTCCCAGTGGCACTGAGGGCTCCCTCCCCTAGCTCTGTCCCCCTGGGTGCCTCCTCCCCAAAACTTGGGCTGGGAAAGGGGCTCCTCCACCTTTCCACCTTCTTTTTCAGCCCTAAATGAGGTGTTGGTATCACCATGCGTTGGTCTTGTCCTGCATCCTGTGACAAGGGGAATGTTGTTGCTCTGTGGACATTGGATAGAAAGACATGGGGTAGTCTTGAATTTAGGGACTTCAAACTCTCTAGGGATGTGGCTTCAATTACAACAGCTGTTTTGTAATCTTAACCTCTGCAGGGATTGAAGTGGCTTCTTACAATCAATAAGTCTCTAATCCTTCTTTTAAGTGCTTTTTTCCCCTCTCTTTTTAAACAAGTAAAAAACTTTGCTGTCAACCAATGCGGTTTTCTGCTCGTGTAGTTACCCTGATGGCAGCAGACAGGTCCAAAGTTGGCCAGCGTCTTGCTACCTCTTAGTCTGCTCCTTAACATAGACTTGTTTTTCAGTTCTGACGAGCAGAAGCTGTTTGTCCTGGTATCGGTTTGACTTTGTGTCGCATAATTCCCTTCCTGAACAACGTGATGAAAGATGTATGAGAACAGGCGAGCGGTTCCTGTCTCTGCATGGGAACTCTGTACACCCTGTATCCACCCCTTGGATGCAGCCCGGAGCGCTGCAAATGGGGAGCGAGGACACTGCTCTGAGCGCTTGGAGCACTGGAGGGAATGTTCCCCAGACGAGGTGTGCACAGAACTTGTCCTCTGGACAGTCTCAGAGCACAGACAGAAAGGAGGCGTCCACCAGCCTGCCCATAAGCTGCCTGCATAACACAGCAGCCCGTGCTGGGGGTGAAGCAGCAGGAACGGGGCTGTGCACCAGGCTGCAGGCAAGTCCCTTGTCCCTCACTGCATGCAGGGCTGCTGGAAAAGGAAACAGGATGGCTAAAACGAAAACAAAAAAATACGTTAACATTCGTTGAATTTCCCCAATGTTAATATAACATGTATTATGGGGTCTCTTTTTCTGCATAATACAATTTGGAACAACTGGAGAGGCTAGAAATATGGTTACAAGGCTTGAAAACATCGTGTGTGACATGACTGTGACTTTTCCTACAGGGTCTCCCTCTGTCAATACTGATGTGACCAAGGGATGGAGCTGCACTGTGGCATGGACTGGGGCATCCCATGCAGAGAGCCCTTATGCTAGAATTATTCCTGATGTGCTTCACATATTGTTCATGCTTCGTTATTGATAGCAGTAATTCTAAACAGGTGGCTTCACAATCTCCAGGTCCTTTAGCTATGGTCAAACTGTTCTGTATTTGGATTAGTTAGAAGATATTTAGCATAAACTTTAGGAAAAAAAAAGAAATAGAAAAGAAGTGAATGCAAGAGAAGTTTCTCCTTATGGTTCCTCATGGAAAGGATTACCATCTTCCTGTTTGTCACAGGACTGATCTTTTTCACAGTGGTAAAGGGGAAATTACTGCAGAGAAAGCAACAGTCTGGCAGTATAAAACTTTTTGGTCTTGCTTGGTTAGCTGCAAGTATGGGGAGCCTCTTGGTGCCTCTTGCTTTCATCTCCCTCCTGTCACAGCACAACCTCAGGTCAGGAACTGTTAGACTCGGACTTGGACGAGCATTTTCACACTATGGCTGCATAGTGAGAGGAGCTGCAAACGGGACTTAATCCTAATGTTGCTACATTGTGCTCGCTTGTTGGTCAGACCACCACGGGCCTGTTTCTCTCATCCAGAAAAGTCTGGTGATCCCTGATTGCCAAAGCGGAATCCTGCAGAAGATGAAGCACCATCCTGCGCCCTTCTGCTGCACACCGCCTTGCTCCAGCGGGGCTGCTCTTGCTGTCCAACCCTCATCAGCAAAGTCAGCAGAATTTGCCTCTGAAAGAAAACTTGCTGGGCAAAATTGATTGCAGGAAACAGTAGATTATCATAGGTGAAAGAGGATTAACCAGCTACCCCAGATGAGGATGAATTCTGTAGAAAAAAATTCCATGTGGCTATTAATGTATGGACGAGCCTTCAAACTGATGTTTAAAACTCCTCATATGCAGTCTTTAGAGTGCAAGGAAGTCACTCATGTAGATGAGGATCAGTCCTGTTCTGTTTTCTGTGTCTTTGTTCCAATGCCGCTCTCTCTGTGCCCAGCCCGCGGCCACGCGTCCCTTCTCCTTTCGGTGTGAATCAGCGCTGCGGCTGGCGCAGAAGCCCCAGCGCCGGTTTCCTGCGGCAGCTCGTTGACCTTGCTGCCCGCACTGCTCTCAGGAAACCACCTTTCCTCCGTGACCCCTCCGTTAGCTGCATGGTGACGGGAAGGAGCCCGACCCTGTCATGCCCTTGTGGCGCCAGATGCGGCTTTTGGCAGAGCAGCATCTGGGCCGCTTTTCCAGGTCTTTTCTGATCTTCCGTGGTGAGCAGCCTGGCCTGGGAGGCAATATGGTTGTAGCTAAATTTAAAGTGTGCACAAGCACACGAAAAAGCAAAAGTGAAAAGTCAGTAAAAGTTTGTTTCCTGGATGAAGCACTTAGCTGAGGTACGGCAGAGCTGCTTTCAGTTCTCGGATCTTAGTGTTAATGTTAGAAACATTTAGTTCCAAACATTATTTAGAAACTCTTAATGTTGTAAACATTATTTGTGATTTCTTGCAGGTCACAACTTCCCCATGTCTCCTTTCTGTATTAGGCCAGGGTGGACGATAATGGTGTTTCTGCTTCATCCTGTGCCTGTCCTTCACTCTGTGACCGGCCTCTCTGTCAACTCTCCTCAGGAGCTCGGCTTCCATTTGCTTGTGAGCAGCCCGTAGGACGGAGAAGATCTTGCTCGAGGCCTCTATGGATTTTAGTGACAATAATTCAGACCATCAGTTAACTGAAACAGGAACAACTGTTTGAAGAACATCATACCTATGAGGCTCCTCTTGCTATTGGATTTTATCGTTTGACTGACACCGGTAGGCACATTTGTTTAGCTTATCTATAAAACTGCCATTTTTATTAGAAAATCTGACCTTGGCTCTGAGGAGTTGGATGGATGGATAATAACTTTCTTATTCCTGCATCTCATGCAGCAATGTATAGCGTTGATAAATACCTATTTCAGACATTAAATATATTAACATTATTGCATAGTTTCTCCTTTCTCAGACATGGGGAAATACCTTTCCTGAGCTGGCTGGATGCTGACACCATGTGCAGGTTGTGACAGCCACGTTACTCCCGGATCGATTCCCCTGCGACTGCCAGATTGCGCAGCACGGGTAAGAGGCTCCAGTTAACAGCAGCTCTATGCACTTTATTTGTCCCTTTCAAAGGCTGCATCTAGTGACTGTGTGACTAGAGCAACCTCAGTTTTACAGTAACAAAACAGCTATGAGTTTTCAGAGTAAAGTATATTTTGACTGACATACAAGGAGCTGTAGTTTTGTTCCACAATGGAGAAAATGACTTCATTTAACAGCTTTCTGTGCCAAAAAAGAAATAAAGCAGTTCTGAGAATGTTGAAGATTTTTTTTCCCTATTTTAATTTTAAACCTAAAAGAAAGAGCAGTTGCCTTATAAGTCCAAGTCAATGGAATATATAAATCTTTAAAAAGGTTTCATAAAGTAATAATGACTTTAGTATATGTACGAAATGAGATTAAAGAGCTACATTTGATTCTAATACAGTCTCACATTCAAAAGGACCATCAGTTTCCTGTTTGAAATCTACTTATATTGAGCTGAATGGGGTTCAAACATAATGCCATTGTATTTCAGGCATTTATCTTAATTTAAAACAAGTGCAAAACATTAATAACAGAACAAGGAAATGTAGAGCTATAGGCATTTCCCTCCTCCTTCTCCTCTTTTTAAGATAATGCACTCAGCTCTAGCATATTCCTGCTTTTACTGTGCTGCTGGTTGTGCAGGAGACAAAGTGTACAATGCTGGACCCATTAAAATCCTAAGCAAAGGCATCTTTTCAAAGGGGTAAAGGATAAAAGTGAAATCTCCTTCACAAAGTGTCCATTTTTGAACTAGGTGTGGGGGTTTACACAAAATACTTTATTTCTGCAGTTTTTACCTCGGTCACCTTCACAAAGCACTTGGAATGCAGGCACACTAAAATGCAATGCTCCAAGATGGAAATTTTCCCATTTTCTGACTCTTACATCCTCTTTTTTGTCAGTGCAAACTCGCCCTTTGCCACGACTGTCTTTAAATGTATAATGTTGCACATGCATTTTACATGTCTGTCCTATAAATTTCAGCTCCTGTAGTGCAGTTCTGCAGGATGGCAGACAGCAGCTTTTCAGAACTGTTGCACTCCTTAAAGCTTATTGTCAAAAAGAGAAGGGAAAAAAGAAGTCAGGAGGACTGAATTTGAAAAGTCACTGAGTGAATAAAACGTGTGAAAAGGGCCCCGGAGAATCAGTCCTAATGTGCTGATTGAGCTGGGGAATTACTGTGCTAGGCACTGTACAAACAGCTCAGTCTTGCCTTAAAAGATTTATAATATAAATATGAGTTACAATGATTTTTCACTGAGTTTCCAAACTATAATAAAGTACTTCTAAACTCCTTCAAGAATGACAAAAGAACGTTCAAGTTAGATCTTTCCCGTAGGTGGAAGAACCTTTTCCCCAAGATACCAGATATCCCACCAGTGAACATATATTGTAGTGGAATGACTCTAGTTTTTATTATCAGGATCTTCCCAGGGAGCTTTACGTGCCTTGCAGTGCTGTATTCTTTACAGTTCTCTGAATCCTATGCATTTAAGGTTGCTTAACAGCTGGTGAGTCACAGGACTTGTGCTCTGAGGTGGAATGATCCATTAGGACAAAGCCACTAGAGGTATTTTAACCTTTGGAAAAAAACATCAATATGAGTGGCTTAAGTAGTCTAGGTTAATAAAAAAAAATAAGAAAAGAGAAGAAAAACAAGCTGACAACAACAAGCTGTCTGCATGGTCTGCAAAAAAATTAATCTTTATTCTTATAGGTGCATCTTAGGCCAGGGAAAGTCAGAGCCTTCTGGATTAAAACAGACACTGTCTTGGGCCTCGTGCAAAGCCAACACTTTAGAAAAGCACTTGGCCTTTCTAATTTCACCAAAGAGCTGGTTCTTGTCTGAAACGATGAGCTGTAGTTACGCAGACACTGCACATAAGGTCTTGCGCTTGACTCAATGGCAGAATGAGGAAAATTGTATAGGCAGTGTTGGTGTTCCCCTACATTAAAGATATCTAGTGCTGTACAAGTTCAGCTAGCTCTGTTTTAGCCAAATTTCCTAAGGAAATAAAGTCAGTAACTTGCCAGTCAATGTCTGTTCCTCTCCTCTGTGATACAAATGCTGGTTAAAGAAGAGTGATTTGAATCTAATTTGTCTGTGAGATCTGGAGGTTTGAAAGATATTGCCATCCTCTGGGATTTATGAGAAGAGGCAGTCCAGCAGAGGCAAAACCATATCAGGGATCCCGTTAGGGAAAACACTGTAGCATCAGTGCAGTTGCATTACAAGACATCAGAAAATTCACCCCACCACACACATGCAGGCATTTCCTAATTCAAGGAAACTTTATAAATTCTGTTTGTGGAATGACTCCTCTGCATAAAAAAGGCAGTGATTTGATATTCTCTTCCTAACTTAATGGTATAATGTTAGCAACTTCATTTCTCATTAAATTTCCTCGGGAGAAGTAACACCTGAGGATAAATCACTATGTCAAGTTAGTGCTGCCACTTCTCCTAGGTCCTTTTTGGTGTCTCTAGCATTAATTTCATCCTGAGTAGAAAGATCAGGGTGCAAAAAGTGTCTGTGTGTCATGCCCTGGTTCCCAGAGGGCTGATCCTCCCCACTTTCACCCCTGTGTCCTGCAATTACAGCTCTGTACTGCTCTTCACAGCAAACTGCTACCTGGCAATGTGGATGTTCCTTAGAGGAGCTCAGAGTTTAAACACGTGCTCAAAGGCGAGCAACACCACTTCCTAAACGTGTGGTTGGTGACTCCGTAGTGTCCTGAAACTCTGTGTAAACCGAGGCCTAGCAGCCTCTGGGAGCGTTTACCAAGCTCCATGCTGGCCGAGGGCACAGGGCCGGACACCTCCCTTGATGGGGACAGGGCAGGACATGTCACTGGGTGGCACGAAGGAGGACATGTCACTTCGGTGTGTGGGAGGCAGGACACGTCGCGGCAGGAGGGAGCCGGCGCTCGGGGAAGCTCAGCAGCGCTCGAGGGAAAGGCCACAGGCTCTGCCGCTGCAACGCACCTAGCATTGCCATTGCTCAAAGACACAACACAGCCAGCTTCTATGGAACAGGAGAGGAATTTTCTGGTGCTTAATGCCACCAGAATGTCAGAAGAGTTAATGGCAGATGTGGCTGTGAAAATGTTCTGTATTTTTAGACAACCTTTAATTAAGACACTTTGTATGTAGCAGCCACCAAATAATATGCTGCCACTTGAAAGCTGTCAGAAGGGAAAAAAAGTGTACAAAGCTTCTAAACGCAGCCCGCTTTATTTTTATCTGAAAGTGAATTAGGAAACCTTTCCAGTAACAATAACTGTCCTCTCGCATGGAATGATTTATTTAATGCACACTGTAAATACTGTGGGCATCTATATGGATTTATACTTAACCCCTTTCACTTCATGTTGTTTAATCTAGCCTCATATTAAAAAGATTACATCTGAAGGCTGAATGGGTTTTGTGATCCCAGTCTTTTCTTCTGAGACTAATGTTTTATATAATTATTTTGATAGAACAGATTTTTTTCATCCTTTCAGACAGCTTTGTAAGGGGTGAATAGGCCTCTCAAGGTTTTCATGTGGATTGGATTAAGGAAAAGCAAATGTATGTAGTAGAATTCCATTTGGAATTTGATGCTGCTTTTATTAATAGATTGTTTATTTGTTTATAGGATTAGAAAGATGCTAACGTGATAGAGGATTCTCTAATACAGCATTAATTCTTACTTTGGTATAGAAGATATGTCCATTTATTACATAAGCTTAGACTTGGATGCAAAAAAATGTGGTTTCAGTTAATTAACTTACAGAATGTCTGAAAGACCTACATGAGCATCATTTTGACGTCTCCAAAATTTTGAGCCCCATCACTGTCAGTACAAACACACAGGAGGTAGTAATTAAATTATTAGCAGGCCAATATATCATGCCCATTTACGGAATTAAATTGGTTAATATAGTAAAACTGTTTTCAGCCTACCTGCAGGGGCTGTGTTTTGGGGTAATATTTTGGGCTGTATTTTGGCTAACTGAGCACTGCTGGAGCCCTCATTCTTCAGATTGGCCATATGCAAAGGATAGAAATACACAACCAGGATATGAATAAAGATATAATCTTTGAGAATTTCAGCAGTAATAAGTCATGCACATACAGGTGGGTATTCGTTTCACTTACAGATTCACTGTTACCTGGGGAGTTGCAAAATCTGCATCAGCCAGAATGAGGTACAAACCAGCCCAGGACAACTTTGCCTTCTGCAGGACGTGCAGGTAGGCTAATGAATTTTTAATAATGTCCTACATGTGAAAAGCACACAAAAAAAACCCCATAACAATCTTTTCTATTGCTAAAAGCACTGAAATGATTTTTCATTGAAAAGCAGTCTGTAGTTCAGGTAGCTTTTCGTACACCTCAAACCCTTAGTTCCTTGGGAGGCCAAGTTACCCAGTTACCCTGATTCCACAAGTATTCTCTGACAAAACGCTTCATAGGGGATTGGAAGCCAGAAAAGGAAGAAAAGGAAGGATCCATTTTTCATGTTATTTTTCAGAGAATTTCTTCTAATGCCTCTGGGAATGATGCCACATATCTCTAATACCAAAATCTGAAACAAATCTGATGTCTTTGCTCGCACTGAATAGCACTCTATTCTGCTAGGCCTACAAAAACACTTGAAAAGCTGTTAGTCACAAACATTCTACTTCCAAAATAGTACTTCAGGCAATGACATATCAGGGCCATAAATCACTGGGATTAATAGTCCTGCAGGTGATACTAATTGTTGGCAAAAACAAGAGAATTTTCCCTGAAAGGCTAGTTTTGGGCAACACATTTTGGTGGTTTACAGCATTCGAGTAAGTGTTATTTCGGAAAGACAAGTTGTGTGCTAAATGTAATGTCTTCTATTAGACTGTCAGATATAGTAGGAAGGCCTACAAGCCTTTCTTCAAGGCTGATGCTTAAGCCTTTAAAAAAAAAGTTTATAAACTCTAGTACTATTATTTCAGTAGCAGAACCCTAAAGAAGTTCCTGGAAGTGTCAGTGTGCCTTGAATCAAAGGGACTTTGCAGTGCACTATACAAACCGGCTCTGGTCCAAATATATTTT
The DNA here is from genome assembly GCA_032353885.1 of Nothura maculosa. NCBI lineage: Eukaryota > Metazoa > Chordata > Aves > Tinamiformes > Tinamidae > Nothura > Nothura maculosa. The sequence continues at coordinate 1,314,266 of JAUBOD010001086.1, read as the reverse complement.
ATTAAAAGCATGGAAAGGGAAGGGGAGATATTGAAGGGTCATGAAATCAAACCAAACTCTCTGACATTTCCAGGTTTGACAAAGTTAAATATTTTTGCTGTGTCCCCTGGACTCCTAATAAATTGTGCAGCACCAAGAAGTCTTCTTCAGTTTCGTACAAGGTTGAACAGCAGAGATCAGATGCTGCTGCGTTGCTTTGGTATAAGTAAGGAGTGTTACCTCACATCCTTATTCATAAGTTTTTACAGAGATATTTGTACAGTGAGTTCATTGTAGCACAATCCGTTGCCTAATAACTTTGGTGATTGACTTGTGCTACTATCATGGGTTTGTGTGGGTTGCAGTGTGTAGATGCACTCCTAGTATGAGGTATTGCTGGTTGTTCATGAATTGAGTGAACATTACAAAGGCAGGAATTTTTCCTGTTGTCACCTGAGCGGTGAGAGCTACACCCAAGTGGAGGGGAAGGAGGTAGTCACACATTGAATTTTGGCATCTTTAAACACCAGACAGTCAAATCAGGAAACAGCAGTAACTCCAGCAGACTCCAAACATGCATCACCTAGTTAAAATAGGCTTGCAAGCTAACAGGCATGTCTAGTGTGATGGTAAATAAGCTGTTGGCATCATTTTTCAGTATTGATTTGGTATTCCTGAATTTTCCACTTTGATTCCAGCTCCTTTTGCACCTGGCTCAATGCTGAGGTGCTGGTGGGGCCTCCACAGCTTGGTGGCTTCACCTGCAGAACTGCTAACGAGGGAGGGGGAACGGCTCTCTCCCCCCAGGTTATAAATTTCAGCTGTGGCAGCTTGTATCCTTTTCCTGCCTTTGCTCAGGTTGTAGTATGTGTCTGAAGATATGCTTTCTAGAAGGCCCTTATGGGTTTTAGTAGAGCTTTCTTTCTCATATGGGTTCTCTATTGGTAACTGAAGACTCTATGTCCTTGCCAGGAAAATATCCCTTTGCTGCGAGATGATGTGCCTGGCTGGCTGGCTATCACAGCTCTGTGAGGAGACCTTGGCAGGTGACAGCATTTCAGAGGGTAAGTTAAAAGCACTACATGTTTGCTTGACTGAACTGGAAATGTGCAGAGTATCTGCTGCTTTTACATACAGTACCTGCTAATAAGTCACCATGGCTGATTTTCCTTTAGATGCTTCAGTTGTTCTAGAGGCTTAGCTTGTCTGCAGAGACTAACAGAGCTCAGCAAACCCCTGTTCACTGCTCTGCATGTTGAGAGGCTTGAAAAATGTTATCTAGTTGTGTCTTGTAGCACGTGCCCAGGGTTTGCTGAGATGCTTTGTGCAAGGTGTTGTTGGGCAGTCTTAGGACAGGTCCTTGCTGGGCACAGGCCTCGTGTCTGAGGGTCGGGTGAAGGTTGGTCAGGCAGGGTGAGGACACGGACCGGAGGTTTCTGTGAACTAGGCCTGTTTTCCTGTGGAAGAATTTCCCTGCCGAACATGCGTTTTTCATCTCTCAGGCAGCAGCTACTAGAAAGCACACCCAGAAGCACACGTACCGTCACCTTGGCCTGGTGTTCCTCATGCATTTTTAAGGCACACATGGCTGGTGGATTTTGTTTTTTGCTTGTGGCCAGGTGAATAACGAGTGACACTGATAACTGCCTGAGGAGAAGGCTGTGCACCCACTGGGGCTCTGCTTGTGCCAAGGCCACAAGGGAGCGACCATGTGAAGAGAGAGTGGCTCCCGCCATGTGCTGGACTGTCATCTTCCATTTTGTTCCTTGCGCAGGTAGCCCAGGAAGGGGAAATAAAAGGAATCTCCACTAACAACTCATATTTATTTAATTAAATTGCCCTTTAGCTGGTAGCCAGATCTACCTGTCCGCATAAATAAAGCTGGTTTCACCGGTGCATTTTTTTTTCCTGCCTCCTTAGTTGATATTTATTTACTTCTACCATTTTGTGACAGTGTCTAAGTGTCTTACTCATGGACCTGTACTCTGCTATGCTATAAAGACAGGCAGCAGATACGGCAGCCCCAAAGGATTTACAAGATAAGTTGTATCTATTAGATCTTTCCTAATGCAGCATGAGAGCTTCTTGCTATGGAGATGCCTCTGCACTGACAGCCATGGGGGTCTTGAGCTTGTGTTTGTACTCTTTAAGAGTTTGTACTCTTGTTGTATGAATTCCTGATCAAGACTGATTTTAATTGTTTGAAGGAGCTTTTATACTGCAGCACCTATTTATCTGACCCTTCTACATTAAGGCAAAATATCTATTATCTTTATTATAATTTTTTTTTTTTACCAGTAGTTACACAGCTAAGGTTTTAAAAGAAGCTGAATTTTCCAGATGCAAAATTCTCCTTGAAGAATAGTCAGGAAATAGGTATTTAATCACACCACTTTGGCTATTCCAGTGTTATGTGGCTTGTAGAAACCACACGGGCTCCACAGAAGCAGTGCATGTGGAATAGCCCATCTGGGATGTGGAAGCCCATGGATCCGACAAACATACTGGTGATGGGAGTGATTCTGGAAGGTTTCTGTCACCTTTGAGAGGTGACTGTTGATATAAGTAACCAGAAATTTTGTGTTGCTTCGGGATGCTGAAGGAAAGCAGGTTTTTAAACAGGTTTTACTAGAAACTAGTTATGACTATCTATGAAATGATCTGAAACATTAAAAGAAGAATAGACATATCATTTAAAAAAGAGCATAGGATCAAAAGGGATCTAGAATTAGCCTTCCTCATTATTTCAATGCCAGAACATGTTTCTGTACTATTAATAGAAAGTAAAGCTGCTGTAGATTTTTCTGACTGTGTTTCTACAGCTTGAAGAATCATAATCATGCTAGGGCTGAATATCCCTTTTTCAACAATAGCACCTGTTATACCTTCCTCAGTTTGTCTCCCTGAACAAAAAAGGTCCTATAAGGTCATCTGCACTTCTTTCCAAAACCAGGGTATTTTTCTTTGGTTTCCTCATCATAGAGGAGACATACAAGCTCTGAAATCTTTTGAAAATTGAATAGTTCAGTATTTTTTTTCCTCTCTCATAAGCACTTTACTGCACAGTGATTTATTTCTTACCTCTTTAAATGGTATTTCCTTCCAAATACATTTTTTCTCCCTATGTAACATGTCATTAAACTGCGGAGCATTTCAGCTTGGAGTCTCCCAAGCATTGTGGGACATTTACAGCCAGTTCTATGAAGTCAGCTATTATTCCTCATAGCAGGGTTTAAAAATAATTGCCCTATTTAAAAAAAAAAAGAAAGAAAAAAAAAAGAAAAAAGAGTTGGTCTATAAGATATGTTTATCATTACCAATCTCTGTAATGAATAGGGGTATGTTGGCTGCTAGGGGTTGTAGCTGTGCTCTAACTTGTCAGAAAGACCATTTCTCGCCTAGTGGTTTGGGAAGGGGCCTACCCAGAGATGCACTCCTTAAAACCTTTTAGAAGGTTGAAAAGGTTTGGGAAACCAGCCCTGGTTTGTGGGAGTGCTGGTGGTTGTTGGTTTTTCTGTTACCACTTAATAGCTCTATTTTATATGAATTAAATGAGTGCAATTTGGATCTAATGTTATAGGCCCTTGAAGATGATGGGAAGGCTGCTGCTTATAGAGATCTTTGGTTTAAGGTTATTTTTAGGGGACTTTTCCTTCTCTCAGTTTGTTAATTATTTTTTTTTTAATTGCCGAGATGGAAATTTCATGGGCAAAATAGCACCACATCATTCGGAAGGTATTTGAATACTGAATTTCCACATGGGAGGCAGGTGATATTATCCTTTTCTAGTGCACTGAATTACTTCTGGAAAAATAACAAAAATTAATGTAAGAGGAGGATATAACCAGACAGCCACAGTTGAGAACAGGTTATTTTACTTACTTGCCCCGTGATTCTGTGGTAGAAATACGGGGTCAGGTAATAAAACCAGAACACACTCCCACTTAAATGAATGGAGCCATTCATTTCAAGGACAGCTTCAGGATTTTTAGTCTAGCAATGTAACTAGCCGAATTCCCCGAAGGCGGATGAGCCAGTGAAGGAAAAATGTTCAGAATAAGGATTCCAGGTTATGTACTTTAGAGGGTTTTTTCTTTTTCTTTTTTTCCCCCTTTTTTAAGAGTTGAGGGTAATTATTCTGCTGGGGCTGGGAGGTGGCTACAAGGAGAAGGCGTCTTTGGCAAACACCATCACCGTGATCACCTCCAAGCTGCAGCAGCCAGTGACTGGTTAGGTCTCTGCTCTTCTAAAATGCAGCTTGATTCGGTAAAACATGGGCTGCTTTTTGCTAGGTTCTGTGAACAAGGCAATGGGAAACCTACTGCTCTTATTCAGGCCCAAAGTTCTAGAGAACTCAACAAAGAGACAATAAAAGAGATAACAGTAATGAGCTGATTCCTCGAATAGAGGCAAGTCATAAAGCCAAGCTTGTCTGGAGCACCTTGCTGCTTCCAAGTGCTGAGCTGTTAATCATAGGCCAGGTGGTGGTGCAAGCAGGTATGTAGGGCTCTCAGCTCCTCTTTCTTTCTGCAAAGGGCTTGTCTTGACTTCTGAGAAAGGCTGTAGGATGCTTTGTATGAGCCCTTTATCCTCTCCAATGGTGTCTTCTTCAACAATGTTTTAAAGGAAGGAAGAAGGAACCCACACAGTGGCCAAAATAGATGGTTTGGAGGGAGAAAAAGGTCATTTCAAGTGAATTCATAGCAAGGCTGGGACTGTCCTGTAAGAGTCCATAGCAATGGGAAACATGCCCTTATCCTTTGAAAGCCTCAATGACAAGCATTGTGGCATCTGTGCCCTGTAGGACTTTACTTAAATTTGCATTCATTTGTGAACGAGGGGAATGGTGGAAAAGTGGATGTTGCTCTGCGGTTCTGTCTCTGAGCCACTGATTTTAGCCCTTTCACAGGGAAGGGCAGAGGGAAATGGCAATGGGCAGGACTTTTTTTTTTTTTTTTTTTTTTCCCCCCTCCCCCTCCTTGCAGATTCTGTATCAGGAAGGAGGTGTCACCGTCGTTTTTCTGAAGCAAAGCAGAAGATCTCAGGTCTAGTGCAGAAGTGGAGAACAGGACCCAGCAGACAGGCTCCCTCCTCCCATTAGCTATTGCCACCCATTATCTTCCTTTCTGTCCCCTCCATTGCGTGTTCCTTCTCTTTGCTTCTTGCTGAGGGGGTGGGAGGAACCCTCTTCAGCCAAAGAAAAACCCAATGGGAGGAGAAGCAGCCCGTGTGGGGATGTGATGTTTGCAAACCCTTGCAGAGCCCTTTGCCCGCGCGCTCTGTTTAGACAGCGAGCTCTTCAGAGGAGGGGCTCTCTTCCTGTGTTTGTACAAGTGCGCAGGAGCCTGAGGCCCTGATAGACTTGGGTTCCTTAGGGGCTATCGTCATGCACAATAACAACGGGCCATATGTTGGTTCAGCCAGGAAGATACTAGAGCAGCGGGCTGGTAGGCAGGCTTTCCCGTGACGGACCAGTTGTTTCTTAGACAATACAGAGCATTTCCTTGTCTATCCCAGTAGTAATCTGCTTTATTTCAGGCCAGCCCTGACCTCATACACGTCCTCGAAGGCAACACACGTGAGTGTGGGCTCAGCGTCCTGCCAGGCTGCTCATTTTTCAGTGACTTAAATCACTTCTGATTCAGCATGCTGCATCTGTGGTGGAGTACTGCATAGGTGTCCTCCTCAGGGCTTCGGCCTGGACATATCTATCATTTCACAATAAGGACTTAGTAATTTTAAGCAGGTTAGTTGTGCAGCTGGATTGAAATTCTTTGATTTAGTGCTTTATTTATTTTCCAGGTTTCAGTGAGAAGTCATCAGTGTGTTGTGTTTTGACTATTACCACTTCTGACTTATCAGCAAAATATTTTGAGGACTTGGTGCCTGGCGAATCCTCCTCCCGGCGGGTAGATTTGTGATGCTTGCGGCAAATGCAGTCGCTTCAGCCTGCAGTAACAACCAGGGAGCCGCTCTCCTCATAATTGCTTTTCTGCCCAGGGGAGAGAACTGTTTTCCTTTTATCATTGGGTTCATTTTTTTTCTTCTTGTGCTGGTTAAATATTCCAATATATCATCAGCCTGGTTCTCTACACAAAGTAACACATGGAGTTGTTTTTTAGGTGGTAGAAGGGACGTGCAGGGCACTCATGAGTCCTGAGAAGATGGGGCCAATATTTATGTCTAATTTCAAACTGAGAATGATCTGCACGGTGCTGTGAAGTGCAGGTCTGCTTGAATTGAAAGAAGTATTTTAGTGGATTTATTGTTGCCTTTGATATGCTTTTTATGTGTTCTTGTCAGAAGCTGAATTTTTTTTTTTAAAAAAAGGCATTGCAGTTCAGTGTTAGCCTGTAAAAACATAAAAATCTGGCACAGAAAGGCCTGTCATCATAACTTTCATCATGTTACAAATCCTTACTTTGCCACATCTGCTCATTACATGGGATGGGCAAGAATTCAGAGCCATAGAGCTTTGAGAAATTCAGCTGCAGAAGGTAACAACCGTTTAAAAGGTCGGGAGGTGGCTCCAGAAATTCTCCTATCGTGCTCGAGTTCATGAATTTCATAAGCAAGATGCCAGTAGATTACATTGCTGCTTATGTTTAGATGTAGAACAGACTGGGAAATGAATTACAGCGAGGTGTAAAACAAGTGAAATGTAAGCTGTACAGCAAGAATGCTTAAAAAAAAAAAAAAAAAAGTTGGGTTTCTTTTGTGCAATGAAAAGAAAAATACACCGTGACCACTTCAGGAACACAGCTGGTGAGACCAAGTGTGAAGCAGCAAAGTTAATGGTGCCACACCGATTTATCTTACCCGATGATCTTGCCTATGGGCTGTAGCTCTGAAACTTGGTCAATAAATGGGATTGTAGTTATTATGTTTAAGAGTAGCTATGGATTTTCAGTCAGAATGATCTTTGCTTTTGTTTTTACCATTATTCTCTTTCCACCTGAAATATGATGCCCTTGAGGGGGCACTGCTTCGGCTGTGTCTCCCACTCCCTGAGCACCAGCACTGCTGTTTGGCTGCATCTCCCTCTTCCTGAGCATTTTTTGGACCTCTGCAGTGGGTGGTAGGGACTTGAGCACGCAAGTGGGTGTCACTGGGCAAGCAAAGAGGTGTCTCCATCTTACCCCTCTTGCCATGATAAGGTGACCTCGGAACAGCTTGCTGTGAGACTTAGAAACTCTCAGTTCAGTTCTGAGATTGAAATGATGATCATCTCAATTCTACTTCTGTTTTTTTTCTGAGCTTTTGAGGGATTTTATTAAAAAGGATACACTTGAGATTCTAGCACAATATGATTCCAGAGATGGGAGACTTAAGAAAGCTCCAAACACTGTGATATTTAGCAGCTGCCATGAGAAGGAATGGGAAACAAGGTGTTAGCTGTACAGTCCCCTGACCAGATGTTTTTGGAGGCCTCATACCCTGACCTGTGTTTGCAGGGAGGTAAAAGGCTTTCTCCAGGGCACATAGCTAGCTGGAATTAAAGGTTTTCTGCCTTTGAATCACCTGGGCCAGTTACTTCACAGCTGGGTGGTGTATAGGGATACACAGAGCCCTCCTGTAGCTCCTGGGATTTAACTGACAGCGTGCATAGCCCTGTGTTGCAGTTGCAATATCCTCTAATAGATAACATTTTAAAATGTACAAAGAGATACATTTGGTATAAATATAGCTCACAGCATGAGGCACTGAATAAAACATTTCTCTTCACTCATCGGGGAGGATCATGCATAACTTACTCTTGGATCTGCTTCATCGCTCAGGCGTTGGAGAGTCACCCCTAATTTGTGAAAACATATGGCTTATTCCACCCTTCCTTGCTGCGGATTCGTTACAGGCCTGCTTGCCTCCAGACGTGTGTTCACCATCTGGATCAACCTTCTGCAAATTGAGGTAATAGGGAGTTAAAGTGAGGGAGAAACAGGGAAAAATGGACTCCCTCCCCCTCTGCTTGAATCAGAAGACATCTCTTAACTCTTGGCTCGGTTACAGTCTGATGGACTGAAGCACAGAAGAATTCACAGACCAGGCAAATAGCCAGGTTACTGCAAACATATCCTTGGCCAGTAATTAAAATTAATTTTAGGCCAGCCATGTAACTTCCTAGGCTATGTCTTTATGAACTGTGATGAGTCAGGAAAACTGTGGTTACAGTAGGAAAATATCTGGTGCGTAACAGACTATTGCCATCCTGAGCCACGGGTTAGGAGATCTATCCACCTTGAGCTCTGAGACACCTTTACTCCTGCTTGAATTTGCTAATAGAGGCAAATCTTATTTACTCTATCATTAAGTAGGAGTCTTCCACAGGCCGCTTGTTTCTAACGCAGAAATTAAATGTGGGGTAGGATGCTTTAAAGCACCAAGTCTGTAGGAAGGAAACCTAGCTTTACCTAACTTCTCAAGTTTGTTGTCTCAGGGAGCCCTGCCCCTCTGTTACTTGGGTAGCAGCAGCAATGTTCACCTGAGGTCTTTGCATGTGAATCAGAAAGGACTTTGCAGATTTCCCCTTAATGCAAGTAGGAGAGATGGTTAAGGAGATACCTTGCAGTGCATGCAGGTCCACCTGAGGGGATGCTGGAATGTGATTTTTTCCAGATGGGCCAATTCTCTTTTACTTGTTGGTAAGTGTTCCTGAGGCCATCTACATGTCAAAGGATTTCATATACCTTTCATATACCTTAATTTGCTGAAGATTTAGCAAACAAAAGAAAGTGTCCACCTACCCCCCACCTAACCCCAGGGTCAGCTGGCTGGAGTGGTCCCTGAGGACCCGTGGTGTACAGGTTCTGCCACAGCCCAAGGAGACTCATGGCTTCTGCTTCTCAGAGCTTTACTTTCCTTAAAGCCACCCCTATGCATTTTTGGGCTTGTCTGTCTTCATGCCTGGCATGTGCCCAATTCGGGTTTTCCAATTCAGGGCTGGCTTTCAGGCCCTCCTGATTTTGGGAACACTGAGCATGCACAAAATAATGTATTGCTTGCTTCAGAGTTTAGAAAGGCACGAAAATATTCTGCCTTGGCAGTGCCTCTGAATAGCTTTCACAGTTTCCTCTTCCTACCACTCCCACATACTTTTTTTTTCTTCTCCTGTGCATTTCTGCAGTACTTTTGGCTAAAATCGCCTCTGTCCCCCCATCACCCCGTTACTCATTTGCACAGTTGTGTATTGCAATGAATCACTCATCATAAGCAGGACAGGCAGAAAAGACAGGAGGAGAGGAAGTATTTGGTGCTTCAGGTTGGTGATGTCTTTGTCATTGCTCTGGGTATATCTCATAGTGCCCCTGCTTGATTTTAGCCTGGAAATGCAAGCGCAATTTAGTTAAAGGAAGATATGATGGCATTATGCCTGTCTTGATCTACCCTCTTCCTTCCTTTTCTTGTAATCATCATTTGCAATAATTAAAAAGGACTAGAATGCAAATCAGTACCATAATCAAACAAAATGTAATATCTGGTTTTCTTGAAGAAACATTAAAATGAAAGATAAATGATTCATAACTAGGTCCTTGGTAAGTTTGGATGGGTATAAAATGATGCGAAGCTACTGCCCAAACATCAAGAATTCATCTGTCCAAGCTACACTGCTCTAGCTTTCTTTTCCAGGCCCTGAGCATTTCTCAGAGTGTACCATGCTCAATATGCTATTCTTAAAAATCCTTAGAGCTTATAACCTATACCTTTTAAATACGTACTGCTTCTTTTATTAATTATTGCATTTATAACATTCCTTTTAACCAGAGATTTTCACTATCTTACAAATGCATTTTTTTAATCAATTGAAGCTCCCCAGTCTGGCCTGTCAGCTCCATCAATCATCCTTTCATGTCCTCTGATTTATCTCTCTATAAACCAAAGAACAAAACTCAGACAGGTATAAAGCAAACCTCTGACATGAATAGCACCCAGGTTATCAAATGAGTAGATTATGGGTTATTAGTATTTCTGAAGGGATTTGGCACCAGCATCTTCTGGATTTAGGCAATACATGCGAGTCAGGTAAGTCACAGCAATTTAAAGCTGTTGCATTTAATTAAAAAAATAAAATAAAAGAAAAAGAAAAGAAAAAAGTTGAACTGAACTATAAATAAGCAAACGACCCTCCAACATAAAAATGAGCCTGGATACTTTTGGTGAGCATAATGAATCTGAGCATGCTCATAGATGTAAATGCATGTGGCGAATAGCCTGAGAACACTTCAGGAATGCTGGAGGAGATGCTTTCTGTTCAGATTACCAGTTCTTGCCATATGGATGGGTGTAAACTGAGATTGATGGGAGCTGTTGTTGTTGTAATGTACCCATTAGGATGTTTCCTTTGTTTCAGTATGTAGATTGCTTTTTGAAGATGTGAAGCTAGTTTAAACAAAATGAGATGTATAGAAACTTTATGTCTTTGTCTTCAGCTCCTGTTCAGACCCATATAATTCTCAGGAAAAGGTTAGTAGTTCATACGCATTGTAGCACATTGAAGGAAACAATTTGGTATTCACCCTTATTTTGAGTGGAGATAGCAATATTCTGATGAAAAGATGCTTCAGAGAGAAGAATCTCATTTCTTTCAGTGTAACTTCACCCATTTGAAAATGATTTCTGGTCTAAAATGTTTTGTTAGTGTATAAAAAGTTCCTTCAGCTCTCCTTGGTGAGATGTGGAGCTGCTGTGCTCTTCCTGGCCTGGTGAGCATCCTCTTGTTTGCTGTGCAGAAGGATATTCACTTGCTTAAACACCTGCAGTGAAGGAATCTTTCATGGATTGACTGAGACAGTCAATCAGATGCTGCTTTAGCCTTCCTTGCGGTGCCTTGTACAAAACAATTTTCTGGACGTTGAGTTAAAGTGAGGGAAGAGTCACCACCCATTCTACCTCGGACATCTTTTTCCCTTCAATTTGCATGCTGCTTATATTCTTGCAGTTCAGTACTTGGGATCTGTTTACTTTTCTGCAAGCTGAGGCTGGATGTTGCATTCTAAGTTTGGAAGCTGATTTTGATTCAAAGGAAGATCGATTGCAATTCCCAAGGCAAGACCACCATTACTAATTCCATTGGATAGCTCAGAGCCCTTTCTTCCTAGTGAAAGAGCTGTATCTTTTCTGCCGCAGTGAATTCCATATATTTTAATGTGTATATAACTACTTTTTTTTTTTTCTTTAATTTTGTCTCCTTTAAATACTTGTAAGGAAAATGCCTGTCTCTATTGGGGTGTGCCAACCAGTGCTGGATTTCTTGGCACTAAGGTGTTATTCATGCTGTGCATATTAGCTCTGCATTGTCTTAAAGGGTTTGTGTGTAGCTGGGAGAGATAAGACAGGTATTTGTCTGGAGAAGGGAGCTATGTGCTGTTCTTCCTGGGTGATTTCAGCTGAGAACTGGGTTTTGGAGACAGCTTAGTTTCTAAAGGCGAAGCACATTTTAAGAATCCAATAACTATTTAGAATAAACGATAGCGCTAATTGTAGTCAATTCTCTATAAAAGGAATAAACCATCACTTAATTGCATTTGAATTCATAATACGAAAATGTATCTTGATTAGAGCAAGAAATAGATCAGGTTAATTCTTTTCTTTGTTAATGAGCAGAATTTATACAGAAAAAAATTGCATTATCCTGTGGAGCTGTCAGTAGCTTCCTCCTGCAGTTTGTTCTCAGTCTTCAAATAGATATTCAGACACTCAGCTGTCATTTAAGCTTTGGATATTTTTTTCTTCTCAGACAATAATTCTCTGCACCCAAAATTGAAAGCTCTCCAACTTTATGCTCTCTGTCTTCTGTGGGGGATTGGGTAGGAAGCAACTGTATAAATTGGCATGTGTAGTTCTTTGTGGTATAATTTCCAGTTGAGGGGAAATGAAACTATTTTGGATTTTTTTCCCTTATTTTTCATGACTGATACAAAATCCTGCTTAAACATTCCAAGTGCTAGTCCAGGAGGGGCAGAGGAGGAAGGACACATCCCCAAACACTGCTGGAGAGCGAGAGGTGCTGAGCAAAATTATTTTCTGCAAGATTGAAGCCTAGTTTGTCGTGTGAAGTCTAATTTTAGACCACATTATGCTGCAATATGGTATCAGATTCAAAGAGCAGCAGGTGTCAGAGAATCTGCTAGCTGACTCTCCCCGTTACTGCAGAAAAGCTTTATTAAATTCATTTTCGAAGCTGCAAATAGGACGCTGACATGGTGTGAAATTCAGCTAAGCGGCGCTGCTTCGGCGCCCGCTCCTGCGTGTCACGGATTTACTGCGGTCGCCCACTGTGATCTGGGCAGCCCAAAATGGGAACCACTTGCTCTTGGCCTCCACAGGAGGCTCTGTGTCCTGGAGCCCCACAGGCTGCCAGCGAGTCCTGGATGCCGGGAGAAGGTGGGAGCCTTTGTGCAGGCCTGTGCAAGGCCTGTCTCCCTCCACCTGTTTCCTCAGGAGCTTGCAGGTTATCTGGATGAAACCACTATTTCTATGTTGAAACTTCAGTGCATTGTTACACCCTCAGGTTCTGCAGTTAGACCTTTTCCTCAGAATTTGAATAAGGCTGTGGGGGCAGAGCCACAAGCTCTGTGGACCTGGCTTAGTGAGGCAGGGCCTGCTGCCTGCTGGCCCCCTCATTCCTTGCCTCCAATTCCGAGTACTCAGCAGAGCCATTGGGGGAGATTGAGTAGCCGCAGTAATTGGGACAGTATTAGGAGAAGCCTTATGGTTCATTTTAGGCTGGATTTAAGCATCCCCCTAAAAGTGCAAGGAAGCAGCAGAGAGGTTCAAGAAGGAAGTGCCAGGGCTTGGGAAAACTGCTGTGATTAATGTGCAGAGCACCCTCAGACAAGGCTGTGTCGGCTAAAGATGGCGCCTTGCACAGGTTGTGTGAGACTAGCTGGGCATGGCCAGCAGCCTAAAGAGAAGCTACTGGAAAGGACAGGTTGAGGCTGTGAGTTACAGGCTTTTTCTCTTTCATTTTACATTACCCTTATGCAAGACTGTTGTTATTCCCTGCAAAGTGTAGGTAAGCAGTGGTTGATCAAGAGCTGAGGCCTGTTCATGGATAGATAGATACATAGAAAGCCCTAACCGGACTGCCATTTCTCTTTGTTTCTTTTGCCTCATTTGGGGTCTACCATTTCTCTTGTTTTTAATATGTGAAGTTGATTTTGCATTTGGGTGAATGGAAATCATGCTCCTGTGGGGTATTCCTGCTCCGAAGTTTCCAAGGCAATGTTTTGCTTCAAGTATCTCTCCTTTATGAGCAGTGCAGGGATAGAAGTTGAGCTACCTGGAGCCAGAGTGGCTTGGGGGTCTTCAGAAATGTGAAGTTAGGGCAAAGCAGCCTTGTCCACTCTATGGGCAAAGGGAAATAGGTTCATGGCAGCCAATGGAAACCACCCAACTGGCCTTCAGCAAGAGCTTGTCTCTAGTCTCAGTAAAATTGAGTTGTTTTATATGGGTCTTATTATTTCTTTTTTTTTCTTTAAATGGACATGAAATTCTAACCAAATTCTAGACTGAGGTTTTAAATAGCAATGAAATTGAGAAGAATCTGGTTGGATTCTGGGCAATAATTTCCAAAATTGCTCTTTTGGAGAGCTCTGGCTGTAGCAGCTCCTTTGCCTGGGGGTGTCTGGCTGCACTGGGGGCACTTATAGAAACAAGAAGCCAAAATATCCAGCACCCACCCTGTGCTCAGGGCCTGCAGTGTGATGTGATCTGCATTCCTAGAGAGCACCTCTGTGTAAATAATATCAATAATATATTATTGCCATTCTCCCAGGTAAAACTGCTTGGCACTTTTGTGTTTGCTGTAGGAATGCTTATTCTGTTCATAATTTTTTACAAGGAAACAAGGCTTCAGACTGGGCACTTCATCAGTGCATTGGAGATGAAGGCTGGAATAGTCTAATTCAATTTCTGGCACTGCTATTTTAGTGCAGAAACCATCAATATCATGGTAATGTATTTTCAGACCATACTATGTGAAGGAAATATGTGACTTCATCTCAAAGGTGACCTGCAAAGGAAACTTTTAAAATTGGTTTCTGCTGTTCCTTTTTTTCCCTTTGTTTTTCCCTTTAGGTCTTAGTGTTGTACAAAGGTCTGCGAAGCTTTGAATATTCCCAGCCTTCTGCTTGTGCATTTTTCTGCTATTTTATTTAAAAATAACAGGAATGCAAACTCTGATTTTCTTTTTCTCCTTCCATTTATTTTCCTGGATGGTTCCTTGGGGGATTGCAAAGGCAATACAAAAATGAAACATGGTTAGGGAAGTTTGAGGCATTTAATTTTTAGAAGAAAACTTTTCTTCTAAGCCCTTTGTCTCAACAGGTGCTAGTGAAGCAAACAGAGTATTGCATCTGAACCAGACTGCCTCCAAATCTCTTCTTGCAGTAGCTCAACTTTCTTCATCTTCTGAAGTTGTCATGATATTAGTTCTCTTGTTCTTTCAGACTCTACTTCAGGATAGACAAAATACTAATTTTAATGCTGAAATAGATTTTTTTTAAAGATTTTTGTGTATCTTTCAAGTCATCTTTATAGATGCATAGGAGAAGAGGAAAGCTATTTATTTATTGTATAAAATGATAAAATAATAATCCTCTGGATGAGGAGCAAAAATGAAGCAGACTGACCAGCTTCCCCAACTTCCCTTGGGGTGAAGGGGATGGCTGCTTGGCCAGGGGCTGGGCTGGGCTCTGTGGGGTTTGGATCAGCTGAGGAGCAGCAGGTTATTGGAGAAACTGTTGTCCTGATCCAGCTAAGGGGAGCTGGATGTTCATGTGCAGCAGGAATTGACATTTTTAGCATGCAAATACACATGGAGGAGGCAAGTAAAACCTGCTTGTTGCACCAGCAGTACCCAAAGCTTTACAGCCTCTGCGGAGGCACCAAATCTCCCTCCTTGCACCTGGACAAGCTGCAGGAGGCCCTGTTGTGATTGAGGGGACTCCTGAAGAGATGCTGGCTGGGAGAGGGGCAAAGCTGCTTGCCTGTCTCTGAGCTGCTTCCTGCTTATGTCTGGGATCTTATGGGGAAGGAGATGCCTGGAGCAGCCTGGCGCGCAAAGCCCCCGGGTCTCACCTCGGTCCCTGCTGTGTTATTCTGTCTGCTTGGTTGGGACTCCAGCAGAATGAATTTTAATTGACAAAGAGAAGTCTTTTGGTGGAAGCCTATTCTCAGATGGAGGAGTATAAATTATGGATTAATTCATGGAGTATCTGCAGCTCTTGAGAATTCAGCTGGTCTAAATAATGTATGTTTATACATACAAATTGTGTGTGTGTCCCTGCATATTTTAAATGTTTGATTGTTTCACATTAAGAAACAAGTGCTGATGGTAGAGCACTGGAACACTTGCCATTTTGGTTTTAATTTTCCTCCCTTATTATGAATTCTGCACAGATTTTATCAGAATGTTTTTCATACCTGCATTTTTATTGCTCAATCTAAAACCATATAGACATGGTAAATGGGCCACATCTATTTAAAGCCTGCAGAATGAGGAACTTAGTCCAGCTTGAGTGAACCTTGGCCTGCTAAATCTGCCTATTTATTAGTAAAGGAAGAGCTTCCCTCTGCGAATAATGCAGGAAACCAGAGTTTTGCAATGTGTGCACATGCGTGTGTATGTCTCAGAAATCACTGACTTCCCTAAAGAACTTGAGTTGGGGAAGAGTTAAACAGACCCAGCAAACATTGTGAGATGTATCAGGGCTTCTGGATGGTGGTGATGGAGCAGATGCCAAAGCTCCTAATGATTTGCTTCTGTGGAGGTATTTAGACCTGGGGCTGTCATCGGCTCTGAAAGAGGCCCTGCAGATGAGAGGGTTTCGGTGTAGAGCCCTGTCAAAGACCTCTATTGTGCGGGGCATTAGCCTTCAGCATCGTCTTGCAGCACTGCCTGGCCATGCCTGCACACATCGTTATCCTGATTAACCAGGACAGAAGGTTCTTGTGTAATTATCCTTACACTGTGACAATCTGATCTTGCATCCAGGTAGAATATGTCAGCAATGAATTAAAGAAAACCATGGACTAATCCCCAGAAAATATGAAGAGAGTTGAAATGAGAGGGTTTGGGATTCCAATCTCCTCATTGCAGCGTCCCTCACGGCACCAGTGGCAGGGAGGGAGCCGTGCTCAGGCCATGAGCAGCAGTGTCACCATGAAGCACGCAAGGGTCCCTGCACATCCTCACAGAGCCCCTGCCTTGGGCCATTTCTGAGCTGAGCTGGAGGCAAATTAGTAGCCAAGAGGCAAGTTTTCACTTAGTTTCTTTTTTATTATTATTTTTTTTTTGCTTTATAGCAAAATTCTGACAGGAAGTCCTTTACCTTACTACAGCAACTGCTGCCTCTTCAATCGTTCCGTGTTTTAAACAGTTATTGGTCATAACCAGCATTCACTATTATGTGTAAAGGAGTCCCTGAATTGTTGCCAGGTCTGTGGGTTTTCTCTAATCTGTCTAGCTGTTAAAGAAAAGCATTTTAGAGGTGTGCTTTTGCTCATTGCAGATGTGAAGAATCGCAGGTTTGGCCACTGCACTCTGTGTTTTGTTGCTGAGGTGCTGGAGCCCCTGTTGCCTGCGCAGTGGTGGCTGCGTGCGGGTCCATGCAGGGTTCAGCTGCCAGATGGGGGACACTCAGCCGGCTTTGTCTAGCCAGGAGCTGGCAGGCAGAGCACCACTGCTGCTGACAGCTAAAGAAATGCTGAAAATTGCTCAATCACCATCATTCTTGAAGCTTTGTGGCGGCTCTGCTGCTCTGCGGGGTGCGATGAGCGTGCCAGGGCGGACAGGGAGGCGTGGAAACCCATGGTCACGTCCTGCTGCTTGGGGGATGCTCACAGCTGGCTTCCCAGCACAAGGGCATTTAGCAATGTACTTTTGGGGGAAAATACTGTGGGCAACACTGGGCAACTAATTCAAGCTCTGTTTGCTCAGAAAGGTCATGGCTAATAGCTGTGTCCTTGGTCCCTTTTATGATGTTGCCTCAGAGCTCTCCGAGGACCATCAAGGTAGATGGTGGCCCCCACCTTAACTCCTGTCCTGCATTGTCATTTACCAGGGACTCACGGTGAGGGGAAAATAGCAAACAAGGTGAAATCTTTATGGGCAGAGCTGGGCAAATACTCCAACAAACCTGCCCAGTCATTCTCTCAAAGAGAAAAAAGCTTTATCTGTGGGGTGGTTTTTCCAACCCTTATTTGCTTTCCATGCTAGGGACAGTGGGCTTTCCAGTGACCTCGCCTTGAGCAAATGTAGTCTTCAAAGGTCCTAGCAAAAGTGAAAAGAGTGGCGAGCTGTGGAAATGTGCTGTGTCGTGGCCCTGGGCCTGCTGGGTGTCTGCACTTGTTGTGGGCAGGGTCCAGCTTCCACTTTCCCTTTG
Organism: Nothura maculosa; assembly: GCA_032353885.1. Classification (NCBI taxonomy): domain Eukaryota; kingdom Metazoa; phylum Chordata; class Aves; order Tinamiformes; family Tinamidae; genus Nothura; species Nothura maculosa. Next base: position 1,296,906 of record JAUBOD010001086.1, on the reverse strand, counting down.
GTCTGGAGAGCTGCTCGGTCAAAAAGCTGCACCCAAAGAAGGGGCTGATGATGAAGAGGCTGCAAACGGTGTGTGATGGGAGCAGCTAGGGAGAGAGCGAGCACTCCTGTGCAGGAAATCCCTGCAGGCCAAACACTGGCTGAATTTAAACTTACACTTCGCCAGAAATGAGTAATTGTAGAGTGTGGTTTTTTTTTTTTTTTTTTTTAATCTTAGGCTATAAAATGTTGAACTTACTTTTCAGAGACCTGGACCCTTTTGGAGCTGTGTCTGGGTGCCTGTGTGAACCCTGAGGTGCAATATAGGATTTTATTCTCTATTCTTTCCTTTCTCACTTTTGTTCCCATTTCGCCCATCATATGCTGAAGCCCCTGTTTGTGTATATATAGTTTCTTGCCCCTGTAGGGGAAGAGTGCTGAATAGGTGGGAAACTCATGACAAAAGTGCACAGCTATACAAATGCTTGCAACACAAGGGATTTTACCTAGCCTAATGAAGCATTTGGGCAAGAAAATATCAGCTGTATTTCTTTTTCCAGAACTATATAGAAAGAAAAAGAAAACAGACTGTTTCAATACCTGTCTCTACTGCGTCAAAACAAGTTGGGAACAATTTTTAAGTAGTTGTGTATGTCTGGTCTTGCAACCATGTTGTTAAAGGAAAGAAATCTTCTACAGGCAGGTAGAAGTCTGCTCAGTTTCGGATCAGGTGTAGAATCTGATTCTGAACTGATGGAAAAGGTGTCTATTAGTTTTTCTGTTTGCTGTATACACAATATGGAGTATATGTGTGTGTGCACACAGGTGTAGATATAGATGTACCTCTGTTTCAGTCTAGCCTTGCTAATGCCTGCTAGAACCATTTTCCAGTGCACCGTATGGAATATATCTCACCAATACTCCTAAAGAATCAATTACAGAGTTAATGCAATGTCTATTAGTAAAGAAATGTAAATGTAACTTTATAATTTTGCCAGCTGGCTAAGGTAGCATCCTTCCATCTGAACGAAAGCATTTTTCAAATCTCTGGCTAAATATTAAAGTCCAAAATTAAGCTCTTATTAGCAGAGGGTTTCCTGGCCGTTTCCCACCAGGAAAGGGGAGTCCTCCCTCCACCCGGGTCCTGCAGGGGCCCTGCTCTGAGCCATGGACCCCAAGCTCATCCCATCTGCTCAGGAGGTAACCAAAAGCTCTCCAGAAATCAGAGTTTTTCCTCTACCAGCACGAACATAGTCGGGAGGGTCCATCAGCTTGTTGATTTATATGGAAGAACGGAGATTTCTGTGCCTTGGACTGTAGCAAGAGTTTTCACTTTATTCTGACCTCTTTTTTCCACTGCTGTCAATGATAGCAATTACTTTTGTTGACTGCAACAGTGTTTCTAGGCCTTTATATTCCCAGTGGGGATATCGTGTTTTTGGCTGGTCCAGTGGAAGTTCACATGCCCCACACGCTGCCTTTCCCACGGGAGACCTTCCTAACCCTCACACATCACACCTACATTTTCCATTATCAAGAGCCTTCTCGGTAATGTGATCCTTGATGCCATAGCACAGAAACACAAAGCTGTTTTCTTAAGTAGCAATCCCGAAAGCAACAGACTATTGCTGCGTTATGAGAGTGATTTAGTGGCTAGCACGGTAGCCTAGCGTGTGCTTTGGAGCTGATTTGTTTCTGTTAGTGGCCACTGGGTGGAGGAAAAACTGAAAAAGCTGCAAGTTGAGGATAGGAGTAAGTGGCCTGATTTCCAGGCCGCTCGGGTGCCTGCAAGTCCCCTCCCTGGCTGGCAGTACTCAGTAGCTCCTGGAAATGGGATCATCTAGTTGTATTTTGAAATTAAAATGTTTATTTTTTTCTGTCTAATTTTCCTCTTTATTAAAGATCTGGAAAAAATAACAGAGAATATGCAGAAATTGGCAGGAGTGGAAGCAGGGATAGTCAGGCACGTGTCTTAGCCTTACAAATACATTGCACAAAATTAGCTGTGGAACCAATGACTCAAAGCTCTGTCCCTCTTCATGGCCCTGTTAGGCCTTAACCTGAGGCTATAGAGAAGAAATTACTGCTCAGAACCTTGTTTCCTCACTTGCTGATAGGTTTGAGATGAGACTAGTCCCTTAAATTGCTGCTAATACTTCTGCAGCAGGGGCTCAAAAGGAAAACGAAGCAGTTGCTTGGAAACCCTCCTCTTCTTTATGCTACTTATTTTACTTTCTCGGGATACAATTAATAGTCTGGAAAAAGGCAAATGGCAAAAATATTCCCAGCAGAGCTGCTGGAAGAGGCAATTGTGTAACATTGTCTGCTCCAAGCCCCTGTTTTGCCCATCTTTTGCTTTTGCTGAACTTCTACTCTTTTGAACAAAATTTGGAGGGGATATTTTCTTCTTGCAGTCTCCCTTAAGCTAAATTTGGAAAATTTAGGCCAAAGTGACTTCTGAGGATGCAGCTAGAGAATGATGCACCAGCAAAGTAATCTGGTGAGCTCTGGAAAGTTACTGGATCTCAGGGCTTTGATACAGGGACCTGAAATTTGGGGAGAGAAGGTTCATCTGGCTATTTACTCAGAAATACCTGCTCTGTCATTCCCAATCTGTGGGCATTTGGCTAAACCGTAGGCGTTTCCATAGCTTGCAGTTTACATGTGTCCCATAGGGACAGCTTTGGTATATTTAGCAGCTAAAATCAGCAGCAATTGCAGGCACACGGGTTGCTCCGGAGCTAACAGATCTCAGCCCTCTGGGGGGTTGCGTTCCTGAATGCAGGAATGCAGCAGGTGGATACGTTGCGTGCTGAGCAATCCCAATTGTGACATTTTTGAAATGAAGAGGACTTTGCTCACAAGATAGTTTTCTTGTGCAATGTATATACTGTAAACTGTAAGCATCAGTTGCACATATCTCAGAATTTGTGCACTGCTTTTTGTATGGAATAAGTATTCTTTACTAAAACTTTATCAGTGTCAATCTGTTGGGAATGGCGCAAGACATGGGATTCTGTATCTCTGATAATAGGCTTTTGCAGCAACATTCCCATCTGTAAAATTCAAACTGTATGGATCTATAAACTGCCTCAGGGTTACCCCTATTATCTGTAGGAAACAGTCCTGGTAACACTGAGAAAGCAGCTTTCGTGACACTGGATCAATGATTTATTTTATTTTCAAAGCCTTTTCTGAGGGGTGGAGAGGGGCCGAGATAAATTCTGAAGAGGATTTAACAGCATGAGAGCTCTTGTGCAAGTAAGCAAATAGCTGGGCAGTCTGGCTGCACTGACCTTCCAAGTATACCCATCCTGCAGATATATATATTTCTTGTGCAAAATAGTTGGTGCTGTATGTTTCCATGCCATTTCTAATATGATATACACTTAAAAATCTTTATTTGGTCAAAAAGTATTGATGAGAAGCCCTGGACTGAAGGAGTGAGTGAGGAATGATTTGCTTCTGTGTTTCTGAACATTCCTGCAAAACATTTTTTGTTTGTTGCATGTGCTAACGCAGCGTTATGTAACCCAGTGTATGGAACTGCAGAGGGAACTTTTGGTGCTCAAGATACTTGAATGTCTTTCTGGGGCTTGCATTGCATAATTTGGAGCAGATGAGCTGCATGTGTAGATTACTAGGACAGGGTCACAAAGCATCATTTGGGGAGACGGGAAGGTGGGCAGATCAGATGTGAACTTTCTTGACTATGAAACCTGCTTTGAAACAGCTGCATCGCTTTTGTACTCATGCAGGAGCTACCATCTCTCTGGGTTACCTGGCCCTTTTCTCTTCGCGTAATAATTGTGTCTAGTCAGAATCTGAGAGTTTTGGTCACTTTTGGGTTTATCACAAGGCTGTAAATGCTGGAGCCCCAGCAGCTCGCACAGTGTGTGCACACAGAGCTGGACACACTCTGCTCTGGGTTCTGCTTCCACCTGGAGAGCCTGTGGGCTGCACAAACCCCTGCCCGGCCCTCGGAGAAGGGTATCAGTCCATGGCAGCAAAGCCTCTAGCAGCAAGTGCTACCTCCCCTTGGGAGTCTCCTGAGGAAAGAAAATGTAACTACAGCCTGGGACTAATGCTTCAGATCAAATATTTCTTTCATGTATGTTAACATACTGCATCAATGAATTAAGCTTCTTCTAGAGCTTGCTAAGGAGGGGACTGGACACATGACCCAAGTTGCAATGTGTGGAGCTTGTGCCAATAGCAAGTGGAGTTTGGAATGTTTGGCTGAAGTAATGTGTCTTTTGCTTTCTGATGTGCTCTATCTGCTTTAAAATGCAGATGGTTTCTCCCAATTCCATACAGTTACAGACTCTAAGTGTCCTGTTCATGGCAAAATAATTTAACCTTGAGAGAGAATCTCCATTTCAGTATTTACAGTCATGTGTCTATTAGTTCTGGTGTTGCTCTGCAGTCCCTTATTTTCCAGGCTGAGCTGCATGCAGAGGTCAATGGGAAGGCGGCCTTCAGCCTGGCAGGGGCCACAAATAGAGCAGTGGAGATTGTTGCTCTTGCTACACTGTCAATTGAATGCAAAAGGTGAAGGACACTCCACTGAGGTCAAGGGCAAAACTCCCACTGCCTTCAGGGGAGCAGGAACTCACCCCAAATGCCGCTGACCTTGGCAATCTCATCTCACACTGATGCTGTGTGGAGCCCCCAATGCAGGGAGCAAGTCCAAAGGGAATGTGTGTTTAATCCCTGCACACGCATGGAGCTGCCTGTGGATTTCCATAGCATGAGAAATGGTCAGCTGGGTGTTTGGTCTTTCTTAATTGCATGTGAAGATTGACTTGCTGAGGTTCGTTTGGCAGAAGTGGGGTCATTGCTGACCATGTGCCTTGGATGATCAAAGATAGATTTGTTTCGTAAAACCAGGATAAAGGAGGCACCGTTTAGAGAGGAATATTAACAATGGGTTTTTTGTCCCCAGATTATTCCCCACAGAGCATATACTGTAGCTGCTAGACATTTCCTGTGTACAAAAGGTAGGCTATAGTAACAGTTTTTCAATTAGTATTATGTTAAAAATACACAGTATGGTTGTATAGAGCTGAAAATGGTGTTTTTGTGATGGATTCTTGAGGGTAAACAATAAAATTGTGAAGCAATACATTTTCATGCAGCAAGATGTGACATAGGCATCCACTTCAGGTTGAGTTAATAATGTTCTTAATTTGCAGTGTGTCAAAGGAGGGCAGCTAGTTAAAGTGATGCTGTATTTACGATGTTAGCACTAGCAGTGCTGCAGTATGGTTTTCACCATAAAGCAGAACTCGGATTACTGGGGATTTAACATGAAAAGTTCAATAGCAATAATTTAATATGTACTAAGAGCAGTTAGAATGATAGTTTTTCTTTCTATCAGCAGGGAATGAATGCATTAGATTGTTAAACCTTGCTAGCCTGCTCCCTGCTTACAAAATAAATACATACGTGGGGCCAGGGTTTCAGTCTCCGGACTTACATTGTCTTTCATGGTGTGACACTGACTTACATCAGTGCAGCATCCAGCCTAGATGTCAAAGATAGTATCTTTATGAGGCCATAAAAGTCAGGATGAAATTATATCTGTATATTGAAGATATTGACTGTATTTTAATATAGTTTGGCACAAGCAGCCGGGTGCTTGAGGGAAGAAGTACATTTACTCTTCAGTCTTTGACTTCTAACTTCTGGTTCAGAGGAAGCTGTCAAAGACCAAACAAACGCTGACTTCTAAAAGTTCTTTGGAGTGAATTTATTGCTCATGATACATGCTGAATTAACAGCCCCAGAGACTGAAATCCTCCTTTTGGGTGGGTTTCAGGATTCCCCTAAAGATCCTGATCGTTGCCACTTCCGGAAGCTCCTGGCTGCCCTGGGTTAGAGCCGAGCCTGCCCTGGGGTTGAAATGCTCCTTGGCTTCCCCTGGGAATGGACAAGGGAATGACCTTGGAAAGCTCAGGCTTAGGGAATGTGCTGGTGAATCTGGTCTAGGAGCCTGTCTTTGACAGAGGAAGGAACTGTCCCATGTCAAATATTGCTTGTTTCAGTAAATGTGCCCAATTTCATTTAAAACACAAGTTCCTAAACATACAAAAAGGCAGCTACTGATACCTTGCAGTTAACACATCACTGTAAACCAGTGATAAATCCATTTTTTAAATTAAATTAAGATAATGGTTGTTAGGGGACTGATTATTGAATCTAGTAAAACTTAAGGAAAAAGGCTGCTATTATGCTGTGAAGCCTTGCACTAAAGGCTCATGTGACACTGGGAGCTTGATTTGATTGCCATGTTCTCCCTATATCCATACAGGGCCACATTCTTGGTATTTGGAAAACCTGAAAACTTCTGGGAAGTTTATTCATGAATCTGCTTTAACTGCAGGCTCTTGATCCCTGAATTCCAGGAGGCCTCTGTCCTTCCTCATTGGAGTGGCATCCTAATCCTGTATTTCAAGTGAGGAATTGCTTTCTGCTTGCTACTAGAAGAAAACTTTAATTGTCCCTTCTGGAGTGAGGCTTCTGCACCTGAAGTTAAGTGTTTTCTTTGAGCTCTGCGCGGTTGATGTCAGTCCCAAAGGTTTATGGAGCAGAAGGACTCTTGGAGTTGGAAGAAAACTGTCATAATGGGAGAGCCACCCTTGATGAGCCCAGGCAGGAGCCCAGGCCCTTCAGATCAACTAACAGAGAGGGACTGGAAGGTTGTGTGGAAAAATTCTCAAGGCCAATATCACACACTAAACCCCAACTATTGCACAAGTTCCAAAAATTCCCTGTTGGGCTTCAGCTAAGGCTTAAGCATCAACCCTTGGCTTGGCTGGTGAGCTGGGAGCAGGCTGCCATGGGAGACACAATTCCTGCAAGGGATCAGCCCAGAAGCATAGGCCATTTAGCACCCTGTGGGTGCTAAAATACACGCTATTTTGGCAGGCCTGGGCTGCAAATGCAGATGTATTACCTGGAGTAAGTGGAGCAACAGGCCTGAGGTGTCCAGTATTTGGGATATGTATTGGCTTTTGGAGTTGGTTGTGTAAGTTTGCTGCTAAGATTGAACTCAAACAGATCATTGCACTTACAATAATCTTAATGCTTTGAAAAAAATGACAAGGAAGGCTGATATAGGTTAAGAATGATGTATGCTAGAATCAGGAGATGGGAGAAATCTGAGCCAGGTTTTTGCCCTTTGTAGACACGAGAAGGTCTGTGTAATAAGCTCCCCTTTATATGAAATTGAAAAGAAATCACTCATTCTTAGCATCACACTGCCCTGCAGGATCACTATGAATACATCTAACTGTTTCCAGTTGCATCAACTTATCTAGATATTGAATATTTGAGTTCATTATAAACACAAGATGAAATTATTATTTTCCAGAGGGCTCACAATGCAGTATGACCATTTCGGCTAAAATAAAGTATTTATTGATGTCTCTGAAACACTGTGAAGATGATTTCCTTGTCTGCAGCTGGAGGATACTCCAGTCCCTGCCTCACAGGAGTGACTTGTTCCTGACGTAGCAGCTCCGGCTTCCTCCGCGCAGCTGGAGAAGGAGCCGTTCCCTGCTGTGGTCAGGACCCAGCTCTGCTGGCTGCACATACAGGCATATATAGGCACATACAGGCACGTACAGACCGGTTCCTGGTACTTGTCTGTCTATGTCAATCTGTCAATGGCTGCACAATCGCACGTTAAGCTCTCTGGCCCATCAGCAGGATTTGGGCCTCTGTGCAGATTTGACACGACTCTACTGTAGTAGCAAAGCTGATTCCTTCAGATAAAATAAGGGAGTTGTTTTGGCTCTTTTCAGTTACAGGTCCCCCTCTGAAGGACTGTCTTGATTCATTTTCATTAATGAAATTATGCATTATGCAAATGATATTGTGCATTTTTTTCCTCCTCTTTCCCTTACCCCAGCTAACTCAGCATACTTTGATGAACAGGAAAAGATTTTTATCTGTTTCTAATGTTAATTTGAGCAGTTTCTTTGCCCTTCTGGCAGTGAGAAAAGCCAATAGCATTACAAAAAGAACCATGAAGACTCCTAGTGTCATCTTGTCCGGCATTCCCCTTCTTAATAAAACAAGCTTTAATATTTGGGACATTGAATAAGCAGTAGTGAGTGCCAGTTTCTTGCTTGTATACTTGTTGCCTTGCCAAAGCCTCTGGCTCTCCAACAGGGATGCACAATAGTGGAAATGAGTAAAGCGAAATACCAGATCCAGCTCTGATCAAACACTGGACGAGTTTTTATTTAGATTTGAACTTTCTCACACCTGTTTCTATGTAATATTTGCTGGTGCTTGGTGGCTTGCCACAGCACAAATATCATATACTGGAATGCGTTTCGCTTTAGAGGATTACCTGGGAAAAAAGCCTTTCCAGTTGCAGTGCTTTGAGGCCTGTTTCAGCTCTGGCTTCCTCAGCCTTCCTTTTTTTTTTCTTTTTAACATCTGCATGTGAATATAATAAAGTGCAGAGAGAGGCCGGTCGCTTACGGAGAAGGAAGCGCGCTGGTGCTGTAATTGAGATGTTACTGCCTGCCTCCACGGCACATATTAGCTGAATAAAACATGCAGTCAATAAAATGAAACACAACAATAAAACTAAGCCCTTTGGTGCTCTGTTATAGGGTGTTATGCAACATAGAAACCTGCAGCCATAAAATGGAGAATGAGGGAAACCTTACACTTTCAAGAACAAAGGCATCCAAGCATTAAGTTGGAAACGGCACTAAACTTCTATTCTCTTTGCACCTGGAAGCAGTTAGTTTTAAAAGCCATACAGGTTTATACTGTTCTCTTCCAATTTAAATAGGGCCTTCATGTGTTCTTGCTAGATGCTTATACAGAAACATGGTTTTAATTAAGGCCTGCATTGATCCAAGTCCAAAAGATACATTTATTTCGGAAGATAAATTCATTAGCCCTAGGCATAGAAAGTTGGTGATCTTAGTGAGGCAATTCCAGCCTTGGGAAGTACATTCTGTATCCTCTTGGAGTATTTACTGTGCCCTGCACCTTTGTTTTGCACAGCATCAATCAAGCAGCCTGATCCTCAAGCCGTTTGGCAGAGTTAATTTTGAGAAATAAAGGTAAATTGAAGGAGGAAAATGAAGATATATAAGCATGGGAGGACAGATGTTTTCAGCTGTCAGATTTCACTAGCATTTATCAGGAATTTGTGTGATACTTGGTTATGGAAAATAAATCCTAATGAATAATTTAGTGAGAAATATAAGTTTGAATAAATGGCCTGGACACAGTAGTGAGTTTCACGGAAGTGTTTGTAGGTATTTGTAGCTTAAAGATATTTGGCCAAAACCTCTTGGGGTGTGATCTAATAGGCCTCTTGAGGACATGGGGTATTTATCATCGCATGGGTGTAACTCGCTCCCCTGGGCCTAGGAGTTGGGAGCTGTGACTACTGTGACAATTCTCAGCCTGCTTAAATCTATTTCACCTCTCTCCAAATATCCTCTCCTGTGTGACCCTGGAACTTCTTGTGGTATATGTAAGGCATAAAATGTAAAAATGGTGCATAAATGAGAATGATATATGCAAAAACATTATAGTAGTAATAGAGATAAAAATACTATATAAGCTATAACACAAACATTTGCAGCCAAGAGCTGCAAAGCTATGATGTGGAAATTTAGGAAGAATTAGAAATTTGGAACAATCACATTTTTCTTGTTTCTTCTCCTTCTGCCTCTCATAATTTTAGTTAAAATTTGGTAGAACATGTCAGTTTTTGAGAAGGTGTTAGCACATACACTTATAGATGCTCAGAACTGCATACCACCTTCTGACAAATGTGTAAAGCCAGGCTCTTTTCCACAAACTTGGGCTGGAAAGGATTCTAGCAAACACATTCTGGACAATTATTATTCCCAACAATGGCCCCATCTGGCTTCTGACTGCTTTGATGCCTAATATTTTTTATGGACCTAGTTTAAAGCCCATGTTGGCAGATGTGCCTTGATGCCAGTGAACTTTGAACGAGGCACCGTTGGCTCAAATGCTTAGAGTCCTGGGTCATTAATGGCATCTGCTTTCTCTCCAGTGATGAGAGATCTCCTCATACCATTCAAAGGGATGATCTGATGGGAAAAACTCCTCACTGACACTTCTGCTTTGCTTATACTATGCTAAATTAAAATATTTATTGTTTCACTTTTTTTTCTTTTCATTGCATGGTTAGACCCTATTTTTGTGTGCTCTCTTTTCATGTAGAATTAAGTAGTCTAACAGTTTGCAGTTTCTTGTGTGGTGCAAAACTGCCAGACATTGTGTGTGTCTAAGTAAGTAAAGTTTGAGCAGTGTTTGCTAAGGTTGTAATCAGAAGCACCGTAGAGGTGAATGAACCTTAAAATTTCTCTTTATTGGTGTCTGTGAAGACAACCGTTACAAAGCCTGATAAACACTTGAACTCAAAACATTGAGTCACAGATGGTGGAAATTATGGGCAGACTTCTGACCTCTTCAAAGTGACTAAACTTGCTGTGCTTCAGTTTGTTCCAGGATTAGTAATGCTACAGAACACTCCTCTAATATAGAGAATATTGACCTCTTCTGTTTTCTGCTTCACCTCAGGAGAAGCTTGTGTGGGAAATAACCTGTGCCAAAGCTGCGAGATACACCCTGAAGAAGACACACTGCACTGTGTCGGTCTTTGAATACAGATTGCTTCAAAACTCTGACAAAGGTGAGATCAGGCAACCAGGTTACTGAATTTACCTTTACAATGGAGTTTTATTACTCACTCAAATATGGTTCTGTTGCATTTTGAAAGGAAAACGTAGATGTTTTCCTCACCTAATATACAATTGCATTGGTTTCATTAAACCTAATTTCTTCATGTGTAAATGCCAGTTTCTAATTTGAGAGGCAGGCGGACAGTTGAGGAGGTTACAGCAGTTACATGAGCGATTGAGCAGCTGTGAAGCGACGCTTCTTTCCAGCTCGGAATTTCCTGCTTCTATTCATTCAAAGTTATTAACATTTTGAAACAATCAAAGGTGGCATTGTTTGCTATTAGAGTGACTTTGAAAGGAACAGCAACAAAAAAGGGTCACTTCCCAAGTTCCCAGTAAATTCATGTGAGTCTCATTGCTAGGGAAAAATACAGTGGAGAAGACGAAAGGTTTGGCAGTGACAATGCTTTTTCTCAAGAGCTTGCTCGTCCAGTATCCCTGACTAAGCACACAGCCCATTGACATTTATTCTTCATGTCACTTTTCTTGCTAGTGTGTTTGGATATTTCTTCATGGGTATTCTGAAGGAAAGCCAAGCCTCTGCTGAGGAGATATTTTCTGTATCTCCTGTTCTTTAAATCAAAATCTCTCTTTGTTCTGCTTCTATATGATATCTCTTGTAAAAATATCTTGGTCCATGATGCTACTCTGATTTCCAGAGAAGAAAAATGGAATGAGAGTTTGGGTCCCCCAGGACAGATTTAGATCAAAAAGTCTCTCAGACAGCGGTTATCGCTGTCTGCATTTTTCACATGGACTAAATTGCCTTTGATTTGAAACTAGTTTTGTCTGTTTCTGAAAAAAAAAATTCCAAATTTAAAGCAAGTATATGAACATGGAGCCAATTTATGGCCTCTTGAGTGAGTGTAATGGGAATCTCTTCTCTGATTCTGGCTTTCTACCCCAACCTCTTTGCTCTTGAAGTGCTAACACAAGGGCCTCTGTTGATGAACTTTCCGGAGGAATTCTCTTCATTCAGAAATTTGCTCTTTTTGTAGTCAAAAATTCTTAGAGGCTTCCTATGTCCAAGGGATTCTTCATTGTCTTTCCTTTCTTTCCATTAAACAATCTCTCAGTAAATAGAGATAGCAATAAAATCACTAAATAAAGTATACGTAATTATAATATGTTCATTCAGGGTAACATATGAGTGAAGAAAGGTTAAACAAGATTGACTAGTATATAAGGTATTATGCAAAGTCAGAGAATTAGAACATTTCTCCAAGATTTCTTTTTAAGAATTCAGTGACACACAATTTACTGAACATCACAGAAGGTTTTTTTATGGATTAAATAGTGGTTGTTTGTGAACTTAAGTGCCAGCATATGGATTTCTTGCAGTCAATGGCAACATTTCTTCCTTAGAGAAAAACACAGCTTTGCTGTACATCCTCCAGTAAAACATGCATTTTAGGAGGTTTGAAGTTACAGTATAATTTATAGTTATCATTTCAAGTACTGAGTTCTCAGACCATTTCCCTCTGTTTTCTCATTGGCGAGGAATGTTCAAGGGCTGTAATATCAGCAAGTCTTCTATTACAAAGTGAAACTCCAGAAACATTTAACAAGGTGAAAGTTCTAAAATTAGCGTGTTTTCTGCAGCCCACGCAGTACACACCTGCATGAGAACATGGCCATGCCCAATATACTTTACACTTTCTTTCCTCATTACAAATGAAAACACTCTAACCTCGCATGTAAACCTAAGCATTGCCTAGGTTAAGAGAGTTATTCCAGATGTAAACCATTCCACTTAGGCTTCCTGAAGCTGGGAAGAGTATTTTCCTGTACCCATGCCTGGCTTTTGGTGGCTGGTTTTTCTTCCACTTCCCCTGGCTTTCCTATTGCACGGTGTATCCCCGAAGCTGTGTGGCTGATGCAGACGAAAGGCAAGTGTACAGGGGACAAGTCCAAGAGCTCATGCTTCTATACCTTGCTCTCCTGGCATGCTTCAGCAATGTGCACTCCCTTTCCATACATCTAAGTGTATCAGCTGACTAGCAGCTGCTGGACTTTGGGCTACAAACCCCTAATTGTTGATGGCTACTTGCAAAGGGCATATGAGAGAGAAACAACACACACAAACACAAAAAGACCCAAACATTATTATATGATATGGGATCTTTGTTACAGCTAAAAACATTTAGACGTGCACAAACTGAAAAGAATTGAGAACCGTTGACTAGGATACATTTTCAGAACAGGATCTGCTTAATTCTGCACCATTTTTGGATGCTTGTTGGATCCAGCTTAGCTGTTTCCTGGCAGATTTGCAGGGGTTTTTTTTAGCTGATTCTCTGATAGGAGCTGCTCTGTGAGCAGGGACAGGTTTCCAGAAATCACTGAGATTGAAAGAGTTTAGGGTATGGATGGAGAGTCTATAGTAGTAGTAACCAAGCAAGATGACCACAACGCTTCCTCCTCTGGTGACTTCTGTAATCAATAAATGACTTGTGTGTGATAGGAGGTTAAACATGTATGAATTTCAAGAATCCTATCAACTGCTAGTTGACAATCGTGGGCATAAATTTTACAAAGGAGAAGCTTTAAGGGATAGAAGTTCCTTCTTTGATATATGTTGGCTTTGTGACTACAGTTAAGGGGCACCAACTGGTGCTGTGGAAAAACAGATGATTGTTAAACTGCCCTCGCTGCTGCTAATTTAAGATTTATCTGACTTTATAATTACATAATGGTCTATTAAAAATATTTACACTATATCTTTGCATTTCAGGCAAGCAGTTAACAGGGGGAGAAGCAGACCTGTGAGCAACCTCGAGGAATAAAATTGTCATCATCTTGCTGGCTGACTTTGAAATGAAAGTGCAAGGTAAATTTTTTCTCTATTTCTTTAACTAAGATTTCTTTCTTGAAACATGAGGGAAACCAGAAAATTTGACACAGCTAAATCACATGATTCTTAGGTATAGAACCAGCATCTGAAGTTCACTGCTTGGACTGATGCCTTTGCAGCTGAGAATTCCTTTTTATTTTTTAAAGAAATGATTCACTTGGCACGCTGAAGTAAAAGGAATATAGGAAAATTTAATTTGTCAAGTCTACTGTAGGCATAATTTGGAGATAGTAATCTACAAATGCGTCCAATATTTTTTTTGCTGTATTGCTTTGGGCCTTGTAAAAAGTGAGGATTTTATAGCATTTTCCAGCTATCTGTTTACCACAGGGCCTTAAAGGCAAAGACTACAGCAAAAGCTGCTCTGAAGTTACTTGCTTAAGGAGTAATAGGGCTGACAGTTTCCACGGTGTTCCTGTGATGCTGTCGTGAGCTGGGCAAATCCACGTTTCCTTCATCAGGAAATCTTCCTGCTGCTGTCTGGCTGTTGCTGAACATTCCCACCCAGTGATGCCCACGTACGGTTGAATCAAAAATAACCTGTTGGGAGACAATGAATTGAGATGGAGCTTGCTGATGATACAGGTGTCTTTGGAGTGAGTTCCACCTGCACAACAATCTGAAGGAGCTCACTACAGACATGTAGTGCATTAGCATGGTGAGATGCATAGGGAAGAAGTTTTAAAGCAGGAAGCTGGTTTGCTGATAACTCCATAAACCCTTTAAAGTTGGCGGGAGCACAAGCTCAGTGCCCTTGCACAGCTGGTGTTGGATGCCATCGCTCAGAAATCTTCATGCTACTTTTGAGCAACAAGTGAGTCTCTCGTTTGAATATGAATGAGTGAAGTCAACTGCCCCTTAATTTACACACATTGCCAGAGACTGTCCCAGGGTTTGGAATTAAATACTCCAGCACAAATCTCCTTGAACCTCTCCTAAATAAGAAATTATGCTAAAGCCCTTTAGTAAGGAGGTTCTCCTCTCCGTGGAAATAAAAATCAATTATGTTTGCTCTGCAGCGAACAATGTCGGGCCGCAGCCTGGCTTCCTAATTGGCCGCTGCCTTAACGACCTGCTGGGAGGCCGCGATGCGTCGCTGGGACCCTCGCCGCAGGCTTTTAGGCTACCAGTCAGATGTCAATGAAGCTTGACTCTGCAGGGGTCCTTTCTCTGCAATTCCATTATTCATCAGGGTTTATGCACTAAAATGATCACAAAATAAAACCTTCACATCAGGCAGGGTTAAATAGAATTATGGATGCTTCGCACCATTGTTAGGCTCTGAGATTGTCGCTCGATTAGAATTAGGTTCTTTTTTATTTGTTAAATTTGATGAGCACATTTTCTCAGTTTTGTATTTTTCTGTTAAAAAGCATTGAAAGAAACAAGTTTAAAGGTTTTCCTTTGGGGAGGTGGATATGCATTTTAAAGAAGTTTTATCTATTAGTGTATATTTTGCACCATGAAGCAACTGTTTAAAAGAAGTCTTTTTCACAGACTGAGTTGTAAGTATGTGACCATTCATTCCACTTACTATGATTGTTGAATTGTTCTGGTTTTATTTTTGTATTCTTTTCATCAGAACTGGAATGAAGAGGATAATTCTCCCATATTGTTTCATATGTTGTTTCTAATGGATAATACAAACCAGTGAAGTGGTATTTTAAAAGCTCCCATTGGCTCTTTTATGAAGCTGGTGCCTGAAAAGGAGAGTTGCTAATACTAGAAGACTTTTGTTCCAGAGCAGGAAGGGCTGCCATTACCTTTGCATGCAGAGATGCTTTCCATGATAAGAGCCTGAGGGTATGTAACAGTAAGAAAGGTAGTTTTAAGGTGGAAAAGCATTACTTCTATTTCATACATACCACACACACATAAATATTCAATTTAAAAAGTAAAAAGGTAGGGTTTTATAACAGCCTCAAGAAAAGTTTGCAGCTATTTAAACACGAGTAATTCTCGTGTTTGTTATACAATAACAAATTAGATGTTACCACAGCAACCACATGCAATAATTTATTCATACTATGTCTGGAACACATGGCACCTCCCTAAGGTGACTGCCTGATGTGTTGTATGAAATATGTGTATTTTGGAATTAGTAAGGAAGTTATATCATTGTAACAGAAGGACACACTTTTCTCAAAGATTAGAAATAAGTGAAATGCACAACAGGTTGGCCTTTTTCAGGTCAACTTCTGGAAAATTCCTAAGGGCTTCTGTGATCTGCTAGCAGCTTCTTTATAAGGTCATTTCTCCTTTAGTGTTCATTAATTAAGCAGTCTCCCACCAAATGCTGTGTATTAAATTGTTTCCAGGAAGGAACACTCACTCTAACTGGGGCTGGTTACATACATTTCCTAAAACAACATTACCCAGCCTCCAAATCTGGTGTGCCCCATCGTGCACAAATTGGAATGATAAGCTTTGAAATCTCAGAATTTTACTGCAGTATTTCTTAATATGAAAAGTCTGGAATCCTTAATTAATATATTGCACCTTGTCAAGAACAAAGAGTATTTACAGCAATCCAAGTCATCGTAGTTCAGTATGGATCAATTGCTCAAGGTGAGAGAATGAGCTGGAGGTCTGGAATGTTACAGGCTGCCCAAGCCCCTTGGAATTCTGAGCAGCTTGTTAGGGATTCAGCCCTTGTGTTTGATCTGTAAATGCTAAAAAGCTGGTTTGCTTTATAACACCAGGCCCCCACCCATCTCGTGCAAGAGCCATTCTCTGCACACCTAATTCTAATCAGTAGAGTAAATAAACTTGAACTTGGAATATTCTCAAGAGCACTTGCTCGTGTTTTCATAAATACTTAGGAAAAGACCCAAGTTTCTGGTAGCTAATATTAAAGCTTTAGCTGAAATTCTCATTCTGGCTCTGCCAAGCAAAATTTTATTGCACTTGGAGAATTACGGGCCTCTGGAAGGTGACATGACTCTTCAGAGGAAGCCATAAAGACTTTTGGCCTGAAATTCATGACTGCAAATGTCATTAGATTTAGGGTTTTTTTCTTTTTTTTTTGTGTTGGGGGAATATAATTCTGCACATCTCTGGCTTTTGGGCTGAGACACTTACATTTTCATGTTTTATAAGGCATGGCAGGAGCAAAAGCTGGCTTCTATTTAAAACAGCACAGTATATCTGTAGAAGTCAATATACAAATGGTATGATAGCCTGATATTGAACTATGCTCTTATCCTTCTAGAAAAATCAGTGGGCCTATGGGTTTGCCTCTTGCATTGCAGACCTATCAGCTTCCTAGGGAATTAAGAGTTGAATTAAACTTTGAAATATGGAAAATTTTGTGGGGGGCTATTAACTTAATAGTGGGTGAATCAATGGCATCCATCTGAGAAAGCTGAACATTGAACTCAGTTGAATCAAACCTGGAGGCAGGGAGACGTTTGCTACTTTCTATAGTATTTTTGTACATTGTCTTTCATACCAAAAAAAGGCCTTTTTTAATACTTGAGGATTTGTCTTCCCAAGTAGCTTAAGGCTTATCCCAATGTATGAGACTATAACAAGCTTGTTTCATATTGACTTTCTTAAAATAGTACTTAAGTTTTTTCTGTATCTTGTGCTATTCTCTTTGCAAGGAGTAGGGCACCTTGAAGGGCCAAGTGCTTGACTTTTCCTCCCCAAATTTGTCCATTAATAGCTTAGGCAGCTTTTTTTTTTTTAACTATGAGACAGCCCTTATATTTTCCAAAGAAAAAGAATAAGCTTTAACAAGAAGGCCTGTTCCACTTTGACTAACTTCATATTCTCTCTATATTTCTTTGTTTATAATATCAAAAAATTAAAAATGTAACTTGTTGGTTCATATGCAGTCTATATATATAAGAAATGTAGATTGTGTTAGCAATGAATCTGATGCTGAAGCAGATGCCTTTTGCTCACTACAATGTTAGCTAGAATTAGCTTGATTTCATTGATGTATCTGCGTGTGTACACATGCACACACATTCACTGAGATATCAATACTCATGGTTTGGTTCTGAGGAAGCAAAATGGGAAATTTCTACTGGAATGAATGCTTGGCAGGAATTTGCTGCCACGCTTTGTCAAAGACAAAAAAGCAGAGAAATAAAAAAAAATGCTGTAGGTTTTGAGCTTTAATGTGGCTTCATGCCTTTGTTCTATAGCCTCCTTTACTGGAAACTAGAGAGGTCTGCATGTTCAGGTGGCAACTTTTCCTCTTCCAATCAATTTCTGCATGTTGTAAAACATGAACAATATCATGAACAATAATCCTTCTCCTTGAATGGCTCAAGTGCCAGGGGTGGCTTTCCATATGCTGCACTTTGTCTGCTTGCCCTTGATGTCCATGGGGTTCCTTGTGCACAGAGCAATCCACCTGCAAGCGTCAGCCTGGGCTTGTATTATAGCAGGACCCTCATTATATGTAGACAGAAAATTCTGGATGTAGCTAAGATTTCTATGATGTCTCTTTCATTTGATCTCAGCATTATGTCAGTATGCTAGCTGATAATTTTGCAGACTTCTGAGAACCTCTTTAATGTCTTTAAAAAATCTTTCTTCTGTGGTAGACTTGACTGTGATAGTAGCATTTGGGTATGGAGCTGAAAGACGACGTCTTTTCATCTTTATCCTTCTTTGCTTAAAGAAATGCTCACCTCGTTATAATTTGGCTCCAAAGGATTTTGGTAACTTTTCAATTAGTGGATTTACAATGAAAAGTTTACATATGACATCATGTTTCTCTCTAGGCCAAGACACTTACTATGTGAGTTCATATTAAAAATACTAAGCTGAATTTGCAGTGCATTAACCTATAAAAGAGTGTTTATAGAAAAATAGTGCTTTTGAATTTTAGCATCACAATGCTGGTATTTTCTGTCACACGGATACAGGGTTTGATATTGCAGTCTCTGTCCTGGTAAATGCTTGTGAAATTAGTTTGTTGCAAAGTGTTTCTCTGTGAAAGGTTTAGCTAATGTTATCTAAAATAGTGACCAGGATATGTCTGTCTTTGTCCAAGCATAAGAGTTCACCTTCTCCTTTAGTACACCAAGAATTTAGGTATAAATTTGTCCTGACCAAGAAACCACTATGAAAAAAATTAAGTTCAATAATTTCCTGAGCTCGCCGTTGTACTTTTCCTGCTGTCCTTCCATTCATCTTACATATTGCTTTTTTATTGCTTTTAATTTCAAGAACTGCTTGCTATTTGTTAGTATTTTGTAGTGTTCACTACAAAATGTCTTATGCTATGTCTACATTAGCAAATAAATCAGTGCAATAGAGACAGCTCAAATAACTGAAAAACTTCCACTGAATAACTGAAGATGAGGAGGCTTCTACTCTATGCACGTACTTCCAAGACCAAATTTCCACATCAGGAAGGTAGTATGGCACGGCCTAAAGGATCAGCTATTGTTTCCAACCCCTGTATCCCCATAAATTGGTACAAACCAATTAAATTAGGCAGTATTTTTGAAAGTGCAGATCACTTACTGTAGAACTGAAATAATAAAGGGCTTGTGTTACTTAATACATAGAAATAGTTGCACTGACATTAAAAAGGAGGACTACGATATAGAACTTGATGAAAATTTTCCAACTAACAGGATTTCACTGAAAAGAAAGGAAGTTTTGTTGACTGAAATTCCCCAAAGATTTGGGGAAATTGAGAGGTTTGTTTCAGCCAAAATTCAGAGGCAGATGTAGGATACTTTTTAACATATCAGAATGTTTTATTTTATAGATGGAAATTTTTCAGATTGGTTCAAAACTTTTTCCTTGGGGTTGAAAGACATAACTCACTGTTTTCTTATTTAAATCTGTCAAAAAGCCAGCAATATTTTTGTGCCATTTTTTACTGTTTTTGTGTTCTAAACCACAAAATGGGAAAATCGATTTATTCACCTGCTGTTTCCTATATTTTTAATTTGCTTCAGACACAGGATCTTAAATTCTGTTCTCCTGTAGGGTGAAGTTGCATTAAAATTTTCTGTAGATCAGTTTCTGTAAATTAAGTCATTATATAAAAAATGAATAGAGCTTAGAGCATAGTTGCTTTTATGCTCCTCTTCTGGTTCCAGCCCAAACCAAGAATTTTGGACATAAGACAAAATGCACGGGGGGTGGAAAATAAATAATAAAAGCAATGGAGGCCCATACTGTTTTGATGTAGTTCTGGCTACATCGGAGCCAGTTACTGGCAAGGAGAACTTGGTGGAATGAGGCCTCATGGCCCTGCACGGGCAGCTGAAATGAAAGGCAGGACTCTGCTACATGAGCCTAGGTGGGTTTAGCCGCGGGCAGGGCAGGATGGGGATGATGCTCAGCCACCAGCTACGCCGTCTGCCTGGGAGACTCCTCAGCCTGTCTGCAGGCTCAGGAGTGGGACATTTTCCAACTGCTGAGTTTTTTTAATGCACGTATTTTGGGGAGGTTGTTACGTACTATACCATAAAATATATGAGATCGTTTAAGGTCCAGTCTGCTTCTAGGCTAGTAATTTGAAGTTCTTCATCAAGAAATCAAAACTAAAAGCAAATTCTTCTAGATCCTTTAATATTTTACCACTCCTCTAGCATGCTCCATATTTAGGGGGTACTGAAGTGCTTTGCTGGAAGAGGGGACATTTCCTTTCTGATGTACTGCTTAAAAACTCGGGTTTAAGAAAGTTGACTGATTTGTCCAATATCACCATTTGGTGGCAAAATTTGATTTTCAACCCGAGTTCAGCCACTAGTTCTCTGTATCCCTTTCAGGAATGGCTTGCTCTACCTATAGTGTCATAGAGTTGCACAGTTTGTGGGAGCTAATAATTCTGAATTACCCTGGAGTAGCAAACCACCTGAAAACTGAGGGAAAAGCCCTTGCCTCAAGTTCACTTATGAATACGGACATAGTAAACAGCACAAGGCTGATGAAGGGGTAAAATGGTCATAGAGCCCATCTTTAGCATGAGCTCCCCTTTGACACGAACAAGGCTCTAGGGTTTTGTTAGAGCTGTTCTTCGAACGCATCCATCTCGAGGAGACAGAAATACTCTGTCCCTGGGAGAACAACGGAGGGGGGAAAAGTGTTGCTTAAAATCCTTAGTGAAAGCCTCTCTGCTTTATCTAGGGCTCATTATGGAGTTTAAAGAAAGCCCAATGTCGTGTTTAACTGCTTTCACCCCTCAGTTTTATAGATAGTTAAATGGCACACAGGTTGTGGCCGTCTCAGCCATCAAAAGCTAAGAAAAGAGGTTAAAAGACCCCAGGGAACCTTCACATTAATTACTACCACTGTCAGTTGGTGTGAAACCATGTTTGGGCCTTTTAGAAAGGAAGGGAGTATAATTTGTGCATTCAGTTTGGACTGAAACACATCCTGTATATGCTGATGTTTTATATTTATGTGCAAAAATGACTAATTTCTTTTGAAATAATTCTTCTAGTTAATCTGGAAAAAAATTATAGGAAAAAATCCATCATGCTGCCCCAATAATTCCAAGAGAATTTTAGCAACCTGAATTGACAGAGTCTGTAAAATTGGCTTGAATTAATTGGAAGCCTAATCCATGGATATTCACACACACAAATGCATTATTCAGTCTAGTGTAGCAGCAGGGAGGAGAAATGAAAGAAGCAGAGAGGAAAGGCAGAAGCAGCACCTAAGGCAAGGGGCTGCCATTTGAATTTCATAAGGGAGGGTGAGCCACAGACACCTCTCTGCCCATGTAAACCACCTTATGAAAGGGGGAGTCTGGAGGAAATCAAGAAACACCCCACGGGAGCGCCGGTAGAGGCTGGCTCTGCATGTCCTGTCTTTGCTGGGATGCACGAGAGCCAAAATGAAATGTAGTGTCCATAGTGCATCATTTAGGGGCCGCTTGCCCCACAGCCTGCCCTGGACTCCCAGGGCGAGTCGAGAGCCACGTCGTGCAGCTGATCAGCATGGGTGCTTGGGGAGACACATGCAAAGTAAAAACTGAGCTGTGCTGCAGCCTGAGGAGGAAACAGCTTGAGATGCCTTCCCACAGCTGCCTCGCGCACCGTATGACGGCACACAGAAAAGAGACATTATGTGCAATTTAGTAAACATCTGTATGCATGCAGAGCAGCGGCAAAGGCTGAAAAGATGGTTAAAAATTATCCTGAGCGCATACCTGACAATTGACAATTATCTCGACAACTGGTGATTATCTTGCATTACCTAACAAATGTATCTCAGGAGGCCAGAGAAAGAGAATGGGAGCTGGGGAGAAAGCAGATGAAAACCTGGTTTTCATTTTTGCAGAATTAGCTGAAAAGCCATGGACTGTAGCATAATCCTATCCCTTCCAGTTATGACTGCACGTATTATAATTAGGAGTGACAACTTCAAATTAAGTTCTCTCCTCAGGAGGAAATACCCCGAGAAATGTTTAAGGATACCATTCCATAAATCAGTCCAGCTCCTTGAGCAGTCGCTGCTGCTGAAACCCGACACAACAAAATGAGAGGTTGGTTTCCACTGCCTCCGAGAGCTGAACTGGCTCTCAGAAGGGTGAGATAAGTGCCAGGCCCTGTGCAAAGCAGGAGGATTGGGCTGTACTGCTGAGCAGAAAGTGAGGCACAGACCCCCTCTTTAGTCCACAGTGACTGTTAGAGCAGTTTGGGCATCTGGTGACACTCCTCTCCAGTTGCCCTGCCTCCTTTGCTGTTTTCCATGGCTCTGTTATGCTTGTCCTGCTGTCTTTTGTATTGTTTGGCAAGTACCAATTCTTTCTGAAGAGCTACTATGCCTATCCCATCCTCCCCTTTCCGCTGGGGCATAGATGCAAAGTTTGTACGCCAAACTTTGGCATGTGGATGCATCTGCATCTCAGGAACTCACCATTTCAAAGAAAAAGAAAGCAAATAGTTAAAATAAATTTAAAAAAAAGAAATTAAAGAAGAAAAAGGAAAGCAAATTAATTAAAACCTTAGAGGTGGGGAGACTGAGAACGGAGGCTTGTGCTTGTAGAAATACAAACTATCATTTTCACACTCCTCAAAGGAAGCATCAAAATGTCTAAGCACAGAGCTTGCTTATTCTTTTTAATTGCTGCTGCATCCCTATCATGACCTTGGTGCTCTAGCACAGATGTGTTTCATGGTGCGTAATCCCCCAGTGACTGTTTCCATCACCTACAAATGGGGATATGTGCAGACACCCAGCCCAGGTCTGTGTGGAGGCAGGGAGAGGAGGATGGGGCCGTGCTGCCTCCCAGCACTGCTTGTAACTCCCCTGTGGCTGCTCCTTTTCTTACATGTGTGCACCTTGCAGGAGGGACGTGCAGGGTAATTAATTGCTGTTTGAGAAGCACTTTCAGATCCCTGGATGAAAGTGCAACTGAACATAAAGCCACTAAATTAATTCTCAGGTTGCTGTAATCCTTCTACAAGCAAGAAAAGACAATTGTGCCCCACGTTCACCCGGCACCATGACCCTCGGAGGCACCCGCTGTTCCTCCCAGGCAAGCGGGAAGGGCAGATATTAATTTTGCTGTGCACTGAACTATTTGCTTTGTGCTAGACTGTCTTGCACATGGTGGCTGCTTGAGGGAGGTTAAACCCTGCAAAACTACAGCTGATTTGGATGAAAGTCCCATGTGTTGTGACTAACACACAGGTTTTGCTGTACAGGCCATCGTTGTGATTGTGATGGGATACAGGTGTGCAGCAACCTTCTGCAACAAGCTAAGGAAGGCCCTAATTGCTTTCTTCAGCTTAGACTAACGAGCTGATTAGAAGCAGCTGCTGTAGTTGTGACTGACCAGTCAGGTCGGGGCTGGTGATAAGGAAAAGCTTGAAAGGGCAGGGAGGGAGAGGGGTTTGGGTTTCCTGCTACTTCCTGGGGATCCAGACACTAAAGTCAGAAGAAAAGGAGACCGGCTGGGCCTTCCTTCCCTGCTGTAGAGGTAAAGCATGAGTGAGGTTTTCCAGGAGGCCAATACACCCGCTCCCTGGGTGTAAAACTCTTGCTGTTTTTGTTGAGGAGTCTGTGTAGTCCAAGGCCTGTGTGGACAGAAAAGCTTCTGTGTGTTGTGCCTATAAATGTGATAGGAAGGTCCTACCTATGGTTATTCTCAGAACCTTTTGACAATTTAGAACTCCTTTACTGTGAAAACTTCATAAGCTTCTCTCTAGTCTTCAGTATGAGTTGTGCGTGGGGAATGCTCTGAGAGGCTGCCCATGTGTCTGGTTACTTTAGCCACTGATTCGTTTCAGCAAAATTTGCTGCATTATTTGCTGCATTTTCAGCATTATTTGGCAAACCCCAGTCAGTTGAGGAACCCTTTCTCTCCTTGGCAATGTACATATTTCCTTCTCTAATACTCCCTTTAAAAAAAAAAAAAAAAAGAAAGACAGCTGTTGTGTTTACATAATCTCCTACCTTGTTTTGCTTTACCAATTAAAAATCCTTGTGTTTCCTGCGTGTGTGCAGTACTAAGAATGCAAGGTGAGTAGGGGAGTCCAGCCTCCCAGTCATGTGGATGGGCCCTGTCTCAGCAGAAGTGCTGCTAGAACCTTAGA
The DNA here is from genome assembly GCA_032353885.1 of Nothura maculosa. NCBI lineage: Eukaryota > Metazoa > Chordata > Aves > Tinamiformes > Tinamidae > Nothura > Nothura maculosa. Next base: position 1,272,794 of record JAUBOD010001086.1, on the reverse strand, counting down.
ATATCCTCCTGTTTTTGTGTGTGGTTACAGTATTGGATGCTTTTCAGATTTCCACATTCAATCCTTAAGGCAAGGTTGAAGGCTTGTGGCTGTATCTTATATTTTTATACTATATTTGAACAAAGGCAGGGTTTGTGAGTTTTGAAGCACCTTTCTGGTGCTCTGCTGCAATGGGGAAATTCTCCATTATCTCTACAGTAACTTTTTAATTACTGATATCAGAATGCTTTGTGCAAGTTCTCTAGTTTTGCAAGGATCCAGATGCTAAATTCTATATTAATTACTTGATTTAAGCTAAAATCTTGTACTGAATTTATCATTCAAAGGGAAAGGTGAATCACAGCAGAATTTAATCAATTGTGTGCCTGGTGAATATGCCTGAGTTTAATAAATAAATGCTTAAAAGATCATATAAGTACTTGTCCTGTCAAGGCAGCAATTGAAAACTGTTCTTCTTTCTGAAGCATGGCTGAATCTACAACTTGATTTTCACAGTGACAAGGTAACTATTAGTTGCTAATGTGAAACACATGCAGTTTTGTGTTGCAGTGTGGAATGCTTGGGTGTGATTTTTCTGTATTCAGTAGAGTTAACTTGAAGGTTTTCATGACCTCTCTGGTACAAGCTCAACCTTAATTACTAGCTTGCAGGTGTGGATTTGCCAGAGTGCTTGAAGTACTACAGCCATCTTTTTGAGGAAGAAACTTTTCTACTGTTTTAGTTCTCTTTCTGGCCGGTAAGATTAGACTGATCTTGAGATTCAGAAAAATATATGGTTTGTATTCATGGCTTACACACACCCATATTCATAGTTCGAGTCTGTCTTGCTGGGGCTTGCACTGCAGAGTCTCCCTGGATCCTGGAGCTTTCCAGGAGGCTGCAGCTGGCGCTTGGGACGTGGGTGCAGAAGAGCAGCTCTAGCACCGTGCAGCAGGAGCTCTGCTCTTGGCCTGGTGCTGGGTTGGTTTCCTCTCCCTGGCTGCAAGACCATGCTGTGAATTTCCCTCATCACTGTGGGGGTGAGATGGAGAGCACACCCAAGGGGAAAAACCTGAGAGTCATGTGGAGGGCAAAAAAAAAGAAAAAGATCAGAGGGCTGAATGCAAGAGATGAGCGTTGGGATTGGTAATATGGAGAAACTTCCAGGATTTTCCCTGTCTTCTGGGGAAAATTGAGCGCTTCCTCTTTGGGGTGGTCTGCAGAAACGTTTTGTGACTGCTGCTTGCAGTGAGAAAAGGCTACAGCCTTGACAAAGCCCCTTTAATAGAAGAAAAAGTGAAGTAGTAACTTGGAAAAAGAGGGTAGAAGACAAAAAGTGCACAGAGAAAAGTGTCAGATTTCTTTTGGCATCCCTGTGCTCTGAATATAGAGTTTGAATATATTTTCCGGAGGAGGATTTCCCCTTGCATTTGCAATTCAAAGCTTCTAGCAAATTCCACTGTTTCCCTTGGCACTTCCTCAGCCTCTGTGGATTTTCCAGCTCTGCTTTTCAGAGGCAGTGCAGTTGTCAAACAGTGGGATATGTGGTGGTTTTATTTCTTTTTATTTCCTCTTCTTTCCTGAAATATGGGGCATTCCTTCAGATCTGGTTAAAAAATTTGAAATGGTTGGATGGACCTGGTGCTGTTTTAATTTTCTTCTTTAATTCATCTTTAAGATTCCCGGGGGGTATATGGCAATGTTGTCTGTCTTCTATATCTGCATGAAGAACATGATTTGGCATTTTCTATGGTGGGGTAGATGCTGGTACACAAGGCTACTATGTTTTGAAAATATTTATTGTAAAATATTACTGGTAAGATCCCAGTAAGGAGGTGGCTAGGACATATTCATTTAAAAGACAAAGCAAAAAACAAACAACACCCCCCCCCAAAAAAAAAAAAAACACCCCAAAAATTACAAAAGTGGATGGGAAGGAGAGAGATAACAGATTTGTCAGATGACTGTCATAGGAACAAAAGGCCTGATCTTCACATTGTATCAGTCCAATCTTCCTTTTAGATCTCTCTAAAACCCTCTTTTAGGAAATGTTCTTTATGCAATTTCAAAATCATAACAACCATTTTATAAAGCTAACAAGTGCAGATGGGAGTTGGCTTTATTTTTAACATTCCTAGATCCCTAATATGTAAAATTAATTAGTATTTTTAACAGAGCATTGTTTTGTATACATGCTATTGACAAACAGAAAATGCTTTCAGCTTATGAAAGCAAGACCACAAAAGAGAGCTATGCACCAAAGCCTTAATATCTGCAGAGAATCTTAAAGCTGGAGGATGGAGAAGGAACTAGCACATGGATCTTCAAAAACCCACACGCAGTGAAAATGTGTGAAGAAGATGAAAATTGTTTTGGCTTGTTCTGAACTGAGGTAGGATCCTGCTAATGGATCCATTACCAACATGAGGACATGCAATAAGGCTTTTCCCAGTCACAGCTGTGATGGGCTGCTGAAAGTATTTGGGCTAAGCTGCAGCAATAGCTAATTGTATGTGGAGGCCCAAGTAACGCGACCAGGCCGAGGGTTTCAAAGGGCTGCATGGGAGAATTCACTTCACAAGAGGCCCCTTTCAGATCCTCTCCAGGTTTGGAGCTCCTTTCCTTTTAGCACACATTCTGGGAAAGCACTTTTTATAATCCTCCTTTAGAGTTATTGCAAGCGAATGCAGTGATGGTTCAATGAAAAAGCATGAAAACAGTAATGGAATTTCTTTTTTCTTTTTCTTTTTTTTTTCTCCTTTCCTAATAGGCCCTTTACAAAGTCAGACCATATGTGTGGAAGCCTTATTAAATAGAGGCCAGATTTAGAAGGAACTGTGATAAATTACAGAAACAAATCAGAAAGTAAGCTGGGAAGTACACATGTGAATTCTAAATTGATCCATATTTAAAAAAAAAAAAAAAAAGAAAAAAAAAAAAAAAGACCTGTGCTTATTTTGGCATTTTGTGTCAGTCAAGCAGTGTTTTGGATAATTGTTATGAGTGAATTTACAGGGCAAAGTAGTAGGGAAAGTTTAAAAAGCTACATAGTTTATTCTGATTTTTTTATGGGAGAGCTGTAATTTTACATTTTTAGTATCTAATACATTTCGTGTAGAGATATTTTGTTGGTGGACTATATGTAAATGTTCTGGGTGACCTACATAGGAAATACATAAAACTGTTTAGTGGGTTTATGCAGCTAAGACTTGGAAAGAGCTGAGATTGGAGTGTTGGTTTTATGTTTCCCTCATTGCACTTCTAAAATGTTTTTGAGTTACAGATGTTGGTTATTTTTTGTTACCCTGTTAGAGACATATGCTTATAGGCCTGTTTTAACTCCTGTTCCTTGTGCCAGCATAAGTAGGTGGGGTGAAAAAAGTACAAGATTAACAATGTCCAAATCTTAGAAAGATTTTTTGCAGTCAATTCAAATAAAGGCCTCAGAATTCATTTATCTCAAACTTCTGTGGATTATGTGACTCTTTTGTACCTGGGGGTTCAAAGGTCTCTGAAAAATGTATTCTCATGTGTTGGCTCTTGCCCATAGATCTATTGGCTACTTGTTCTGTAGAAAGCTGAACTGTTACCTCTATTGAATTCAGATCAATTGCACTGCCATAATGGTTGTTGTAAGCCTGGTGTACTCCATAATCCATTATCTGCTTGAAGAAATCTCTTCTCTACTTTGTTAACCAGTCTTTAAGATTTGGGCCTCATCCTGAAAACTGTTCTGATTAAAAAGAAAAAAAAAAAAAACTTTAGGAAAATTTAATTCAGTATTGATGGAGAAATTCTCATTGTTGGGGCCACCATGGAAATGGCCAAATAAAGCGTGTTAGCTGAGAGTAACACAAAGAGAATAAAAGAGAAGATTTTTTTGCATCCTACAATTTTCCCTATTATTTACAGTGCAATACATATCTTGTTTCTGGGTTAGAGCATCATTTTATGTTTCCTTTTTTTTTTGTAATGGCTTAGTATGTGTTATGCTTTTTATACAACTATAGAAAGGAAATACTATTTCTTATTTGTCTTAGTTGATCAGCATGGAACCAATCTGTCCGATTTGGGTCATTTTGCATTTGGGATTAAAATATTTAAGTTTTGGAAAATGCTGATTGAGAAGTTGGATTGAGGATGCTTTGCATGATTTGAGGGGTGAGAGTCAGAAAAGAATAAATATTTCAAGAAGCAACAGCTTTTTTTCTGGCTGTCTCTAGGTGGAGGACAGAATGGAGAAAGAAAGCAGAGAGAACAGAGCTCTTGTCTCTGTGTGTATTTTAAAGCCCTGGTCTCCAGTGCAAATGTGCAGTTAGCAAATACAGGTTAGACCAGCTGTCTTTCTGTGTTGGACTGATTGGAAATAGATGATCTCAGAAATGAAAATTTCCAATCTACTCAGCCGAAAGGAATATGGTGCAGAAGAGATGCGAGCGTGGTTAACATCCAAAGCTGAGCCACCATGTGCTGTTTTACTCCATGTGAAATAATAACACAGTGGGAATAAAAAGGGGTTCTTTAGCAGTATTCATCCTTACCTTGGAATATGTGACTTGCAGATTTTAAATTACTAGAAAGTGACAGCATTTTGGTGGAGATACTGAGTGTTAGGTATATGTTCTAAGAGTAGTGAAAGGCAGTCTTTATTTAAAATGTTTTTTTCGCTACCTTCAGTGCTTAATGGACATGCAGATGAGCACAGCTCTGTGGTTTCTTGCGGCATCACGCAAAATTAGCTAGAATTTCTGCTGTGGATTAACATAGATTTGGCTACAGATGGAACTGCAGGCAAATCATTATTGTTATGGTTTAAAGCTTTTAATGTTTATGACTTGTTTAAATCAGATTTGTTTTTTAAATAGGATGATTATGAGAATCCTTTTGTATTTCTAAGATGAAAGAAAGTGAGAAAATAACTGGTTATCTGTAGCATGGATATTCATCAAATCTTTTGATTAATTTTTTTTTTTTCAATACAGAGTCTACATTGTAAAGTTTCATTTATGTTGGTTTGTAGAGTCATTATTGTAAATCCCATTAGTGCTTATTGCCTGGGCTTCTGGAAAAATCACATCGACTGGGTTGCTTATTTAAGAAGCTAGAATATAATAAACTCTTAGTGTGAATGCCAATTACTTTCAGTGCATCTTAAACAGAACATGTATTACTGATTTCCCTACATGAACATGTATTATTGAATCTGCATCTTTTTACTCCCTTGGAAGTGTAATTAGATCCAATGCCTTTTTTTGTCTCTTTCCAGGAAATTCTTCTGATTATATAAATGGCCTAAACAGTGTGCTGCAAGGCCTGGGCAGGTTTGGGAAGCTAGGATACTGAAAGAGCTGGGAAGCTGGGAAGTGTGTTTTCTGCTGAGATAATGCCATGTTTGGCAGATAGCTGAACATAAAAAGAAATCAGGTTGAGCTTTGGCTTTTGTATAAGATGATGAAACTCAGTAAATGTCCCACAATTACAGGGATTAGCATTTGTAGTCTGAATTTCTCTGCAATCATGTGGACTATACTGAAACTCTCCATGGTGTTGGACTTGCTTATGTTTTAAAGGAAACAGATAAATGACTCTAAATAGTTGCATCCCCCAGGCTAGAGCTCCCAAAGAGATCACTCATTCTGAAAAGGAGGAGTAATAAAAGCTCACTGTTTATGTAGGAAAATTTATTTTTGCTTTCTAAATAGAATTCCAATTAAGTAATTTTTGGGCATAATGGGAGAAGATTTGCTATCAATTAGACATTAAAATGCTTTGCTCTTCCACCTCTTTAATTATGAATTTACATCCTTCTCTGAAGCAGAATATTGACAGAGATCTACTCTCTGTTCAGGTCTGTCGCAGCAAGTTGTACATACTTTCTGATATAGATAAGTGCCATGTTCAAGAAGTTAATGCCAATGCAGTATCTCTTTTGTCCTTGACCTGCTCCTGGAGCTTTTGTGGAAGGTCCCTCCTGCAGCTGCTGCATTTGAATGCAGACCCACATGCTGTTAGAACAGTTTTTGAGCATCAGTCAGCAAGTGAGCAACTTTAGGCCTTTTCTGATTGTTGCCTGTAATACAGCTTAAAGAGGGAGTACTGAGACTCTTGAGAGACCAAGTTAATTAAGAGCTTTGTTATTAGTATAACAGTAATAAATATAGGATTGTCTCCTAATGAAACATTTAGCTAGTTATGGTGCTGGTATCTGATACTTTAAGGCACTTTATGACACTTTGAGGTCAGATGTCCAGGGTGAAACTGCTGTTTTCTAATACTGAATTACTGAAACAATAGCAGAGGGAGAAACCAAATATATGAAGGGCTAAGTGACTAGATGCAGGTCATGAGTGAATGCATTCATCAGATGATTTTTAATGAGCAAAGATGGGCTTGACAGTTCTTTCTTGGAGCTATTTTATACAATGAAAGCCCCAACATCTTTCATTCAACTTGTTCCTGCCAAGCCAAGAAATCAGTAGGAATTTTGCTTTGTTAAAACAGCTACATCACTAGCGAGCAAGATTGCTGAACTTGCATCCTGCTTGTTTCTGCTGTGCAAGCACTCAGTGTTGCACGTGATAACTTTAATAAGTTTTATGTGCCTCTTTAGAGGGACAAGCCTAATAAAGGAATGGGGATTTAAAAGCTATTTTTAGTTAACAGCTAACACAACCAAGGCAAGTTTCAGACAGGTTAGTAGAAGGTGAAAAGTTTCCAATGTCCCGAGGCACCCAGTTCCCCTGATCTTTCATATGTGATTAAGTTGCTGTTTCTAGATGTAAATCTTGCCAAATAGCTGCTGGCTTTTTATATAAATTACAAAAATGTGAGAGTGCAAAATAAACCCGATAAGCTGCATGCAGGGAAAGAGCTGGTTGCAGATACTCAGCTGTCAGCTAATTGCTGGTATTTGTAGGTTAGCAAGAACTCCTTCCTTTTTCTGAGAGAAGCAGAGAAGTGAATCACCTTGTGTGCACCGGCCAGGACTTACAAAGTAGTTTTTGTAAGCGGATGCAGTGAATTATTTTTGCTTCTCATTATTCATCCATTTCTTGAAATTTATTCTAGTTTTGCCTTAGAGTTGAGGGATAATAGAGAGGGAGAAAACCTCGGCTCAGTGTGAACAAAGCGCAGGCTATGTATAACAACGCAGAGTTTGCACATTGTTCAACTGCAGGGGAAAATTGTGTCCTATTCCTTAATGATAGGGTTCCTCTTCTGCTAGGCAATCTGGGCTGATTTATCTTTTTGTGTGTGTGCTGTTCAAAAAGCGGGACCTGCTGAAAGGGATTATGCCATGTTGGGAAGTTTGGGTGGAGGATTTGTGTGTGGGGCTGGTGATCCTCACTTGTGAGACTTGGGAATAGGATAGAAAAGCAGAAGAGCGGGTGGTAGTGTCCTCAAAATGACAAACAGCCTTTTAGGCAGAAAAGTCAGAACAGCTGGAGAAGAAACAGGTGACACCACCCCATGTCTGGCTGTGTAGGAAAGGTGATTCTGGAATGGTGTCACAGCTACAGCAGCAGTCCAGTGGCCGGGTGATGTATTTTTAAAGCTAGCCGCTCACCTCTGGGACAAACAATGCTAACTGCCCACCGTGGCCCTCTTCTTGGAGGTGATCTTGGAGCACCTGGTAGCTCTGAGGCCAGCAGTTATGTAGCCACAGCCATTTATTCATTATGTCCTGTAAACAGAGGTAATTGCCTTGGGTGTTGTTTGCGCCACGTGAAATAGGGTAAACATAAACTAGCCTAATAGGATTTGGGTTGGTATAAATAATTAAGACACAAACAAAATGCATTCGTGGCAGATTTCTAGTTCCTTTGTGCTCCTTTTTGTGACACTGCGGAGAGGGTGGGTGCAGAGGCAGCCATTTTGTCTTGCCAAGGGCCTGCCGCTCCTGCCAAGGAACTTTGGGAGAGGAGAAAATGGCTGCATCTCTGTGTCTCCTTGGCCCTACAGCAGAGAGGAGTGTGGTATTGCATGGCAGGTGGTGTGTGGTGCAGGAGGCAGTGGCATGAGCAGAGTTCATGCAGATAGCTAGCAATTATTTATCCTTTTAATACCCTGAGAACCATATACAAACAGGCAGAACTTCTCAGTGGTGCAGTGGAGAGGACCAGGCTGCAGCGGAACAGTGTGCCCGCCCTTGGGTGTCCCAAAGCAGCGGCCACGTGCAGGGATCTGTGTTGGAATACGCCCTGAGCATCTCGGATAGATCAAAGCAGGAAGTATTGCAGTTCCATAGGCAGTATGAGGCTTAACTTTGTTCCTCCCTCTCTCATTACAGCCCCTTGCCTGTAGTCTCTGCTTCCGGACGTTTAGTGAGTCAGTGCTAAGACTCTTGGGAACTGTTATAGGGAGTAGTGTTTGCAAGTCATAAGAGTAATTCAGATCATAAGAATGTTTTTCACTGTCTGTATACAATATTTTTGGTTGGTGCTGTTGATATTCTTCTATTAGCCCCTCCCTATTCTTAGTTTTGACTAGACTTTGCAGCCTTTTGGTCCAAAAAAGCATCTGAAAGTAATTTGAATGTGTGTAGGTTTAGCTAGTGTGTTCTATTATTCTGTTTTCCAGCTCTGTTGTGCCTGTACAATTTCTCATTTATCTCAACCTTTCCCTCTGGAAGAGAGTAGATTTTAACACTGTTTCCTAAACTGTCATGTCTTCCATTGCACTCCTCCATACTGTGCTCCAGTTGGAAAAAGTGATTCCATTCCACCACCATTAAATGGAGACCACATAGTAGCAACCGATAACCTCGGACAGATGAAGTGACTGTTGTCTCATGGCTCCAGCCCAGGGGAATACTGTGGGCAAAGTCACCCCAGAGCCCGCTGACTTGACAGGATAAACTGACACATTGGTGTGACAGGGTACTGCTTAAAAATAGCTGGAACATGCAGATCTCTGCACAGATCTTAATTTTTGTGTTCTTCTGCTGAGAAATGTCTGCAGTATTGGAATGTGAATGTGTTGATAAAGTAGTCTGACAGATAGTATTTCTTTTTAATGTCAACAGCTTATGAAAGAGTTAAGTAGGTTGGAGGGAGATGGCTGGATGTTTTCATCTGAGGCAAGAGCTGCCCTTAAGTTCTTCTCTGCTGTTTAAAAAACAAAACAAAAATCCTAAAGACAAGGATCCATGTTCTGCACTCCTGTATCCCAAAAACAAATTCAGGGAAAAAATCTTCAACTGTTAAGATTTAGCACAACCTTATAAAACAAAACACTAATGGACTTCTGTGATGGTTTCATTTGCAGGACTTAAAGGAAACTCAGAGTTAAGTGTTTGTCTATGACTGAGTCACCATCTCCAACTTTCATACTTCTGAGCGGTAAATAAATATGCAATACTATGTTTAAGGTTAAAATACTCTAAACAATTAAACTGATCAGTTTTTAATACTAGTATGTAGCAAGTGTTAATTGTAGCACATGCTAAATATCAGCCCATGAGCTTAATGCATCATCGCTAACAGGCGCTACAATGGAGGTGCCAGCAGCCCTATATTTATCTTCTCAACAAATTAGTTTAACGGAATAGCAATAATAGGGACTCTGTAGCTATTCAGCATTCATATTGAAACAATTCATTTGTGCTTCAATACAGTTAAATTCTGATTTTCCGCATTCTCATGAGGATCCTTCTCTTCTGTAGGGCGGTTTCTGTAACAATGCTCTCATTAAAGATATTCCAAGAAAATGTCATTTAAAGCAGAAGTAGAATTCCTCTGGTGTGGATTTAAGTTGAGCCTCCAAGTATATTGCGATAAACAGTAACAGGGAGACTCATAAGGATATTCTTAATTTTATAGTAGGCAAACCCAGCTTTCACTTTGAAAAGTGTTTTCTTTGTGAAGTTGCATCCTGTTTTCTGCACACCCCTCTGCACTGGAGCTTAAAAAAGGCACTTGATACTCATGCCCCATGATGCTTCCCAGGCTGCTCTGTTTGCTTGCAGTCAAGGTGATGTGTCCTGTGTCACATCCTGGTTGGAAAACTGGGGCTGAGCAGCAGCCAGCTTGTCCTGGCTGCAATCCCCTGGCATTTCCCCTGGTGTACATCTGCCAGGGTATTTTATAGGGATTTTTTGGGAGGGGGTAAGGAAGCAGGGACCTACAGCAGCAGTGCAGTCTGGGTGGCTGTGATAAGGAGCAAGCTCCTAGATGAGTTTGAGAGATGATAGGAAAGAGGAAGCTCTCCTGAAGTCTCACCTGAGGCTTTGTTGAACTTGCTAGAAGTTTGACTCAAGCAAAGGACCAGTGTTAAGTCTTGTTATAAGACTTAAGACCCTTAATTGCCTTTCAAATTTGTTTCAATATACCTGTTTGTTTTTTCTTTGTTTAAAGACTTCTGCTCCAGCTTATTCTTTTTCTATTTTGTGAAAACTTAAAGGGACCTGCAGTGCCTTTGGCTGTGTCCTTTTAAAGGAAAAGGGATACTTTCCATTTTAAAGTTTGTGAATGAATTGGGATATTATCACACTGGACTTTGCAAGTCATTTTGGAAATTGAGGTCGTCCAGAATCAGCCCCTTTTTCCATAGCTTGAGTTCCATGAGGTTACTTGACAGAAGAGCAAAGATTTGCTCATTTTCTGCTTTTTATTGCTGTTGGTTGGCCAGTACTCAGAGAATAATATGGTGTTGAAAAGTAGAAAGCAAATGGCCATCCCATACAATTGCCACATCTCCCAGGCTGAGCATCCTGCATTTTTCCCTTATCTTTATGCACCCAGTTCTTATCTTAAAAGCAGATAGATGCTGCTGTGGAAGGGTTTAAAAAATTATGTGAACACTGTAATGATGAAACTAGAAGCCATGCACTTGCATGTTTGTGCAGTGTGAGTGTACCTTTTTCTGCTTGTATAATTATGAAATAATTACAAAATAATTAGATTTTGGGGGATTCCTGAGTTCTTCCTGCAGCAGTGCTGTTGAGTCCCCCAGAGTACTCAACCAGCAGTACCTCAGTACTCATGTAGTGGGTTGGATGCCTTTCAGCACATATTGAGCTCATATTTCTGACCAGGGCCTTGGTCCTATTGTGTATGAAAACACAGTTTGTAGGTGCAAATGAGACATGATCTGCATTAACAATTCCATCTGAAGAACTGATTTAGTGTTCTTTTTTTTTTTTTTAACATTGCAGGGTTGTAAGGGTGGAAAAAAAAATTTAAACAACCCCTCAATTATATTCTCCAAATTGATTGCAAATGTGCAAGTATAAGTAAAATTTGGATTTCTTTCACAAATTCCCAAGTGGTTCAGCAGTTGCCAAGGTGACAGTGCTACTTTTAATAACAATAAAGCAAGCATAAAAACCTTCACATTTCTCCTTGTGTAAGATAATGCTGTTCTGATTTTGTAATAATGCTATTAGCATGTACTTTCTTTTGTTCATTGAGAAGCATGTCTGGTGGGTAAATTAGTTGTGTAGTAGTGTCTAGCCCAGTGGGGTCTAGACTTATTAGGACTCCTGGATATTAGTGATATGAAAGAAAGATGTAGTTTAGCTCCCTGTTCATTTCTTAGAAAGTCCTTTTTGACTGTGCTTCCTGTGGCTGTCACTGGAGCATGTGGTTGTCTTTAGCCAAATGGGATGTCTAAATGCAAAAGCATTTGTAAGTTAAAGCAAGCCCTGCAGATGGTATTTATAACTAAACTACATTTCATGAAACATCAAGGATATTTTTTATTATTCATGGGAAGCTGCGTATTACTAAAGATTATACACTTTCTAATACTAAACGATATTGCATTTTTAGTAGCTCTTTTCAAGCTGCTAAATGGATATCTTCTCTTGTATGTTTTTCTTTTTCCCTTCTGAAACTTGAGCTTCAGATGAACTTTGGCAGATTAGCTCAGTGTGGTTACTGTGGATGTCAACTCCTAAGTCTGGGTGGATTATTTGCATTCTGAATATCTGACTTCATGCTTCGTTCTAACTGAGTTTTCCACCTTTCTATCAAGATTTTGGCACTTTGCAAATGAGAGCAACCTGTTTTCCTGCTTAATATTTTTGCATCCTAATCTAATTTGATCTTTTTCTTTGTAACTGTAGCAAAATTGCATCTCTTAAATATTTATTTTGACTATTTTAATTGAAGAGATTTTTATGGGAGATGCAGGCTATGTTAATTTCTCCTAAAGCACTTCTGTTTTTAATGTTGCTTTGAGGAAAACTGCACTGAAACTGCGTAAATAGACAACTGTGTCCCACCAACTGAGGTTTCTGTTGTTCGGAAGATGTTCAAGTTTAACTCATTACTCTATTGTAAAGTCAATGCAGACTGTCTTTTACATTTTCCCCTGGTTTCCCTTCTTCCCAAAGGTTGGTCATTAGGGAGGGAAGAGTCACTTCTCCATTTACAGGTTTACTGACCTCTTTGAATGTTCATCTTTCTTCAAATTGTGATTTCCAAGGAGGTTAATGCAGGGTTTGGCTCATCACAGGATTATATGATAGTTTTGAGGTATGGGCTCATATTAGTGTCTAGCTCAAAGCGATAACGTGCTCTTGAATTTAGCATGTGTTAGTTTAGATCATAGTGTGGTCCATGGTCCAAATGACATGAACATGAGTCCTTCAGGATGAACCAGAAGCAGTATAGTATAAAGCAGGTAATAGATATCTGCAGTTTTGGTTAGCATAGCTTAGGCTGTGTGGCTGCTTTCCTTGTTCAATTAAAAAAAAGTATTGCCAAACAGGGGATGTAAAAGACAATCAGTGTATTCATGCCTAATAATTTGTTATGGAAACAAACTACCCTAATGCACAGCTTGAAATGTTGTAGAGCTTAGATTTAAGCTCTGGACAAGAAGCTTTTCACCTTTATTCTAGGAAAACTTGTTTTAAGGTAATTAATCAGAGGGCTGTAACTAAGGAAGTACAGAATGACTACTTCATTACAAATTTCATGCTTTAGAAGTGCAGTGATGAGGGCTTGTGCTTGAAAATTAACACAGCACTCTCTAAAACACAAAAACTGCATTCTGTCTCCTCTGTCCAGGCAGGCAGACACCAAATGTGCAAATCTGCTATTTCCAGAGAAGACTGTTGCTTGTTGGTGGCCAAAAGCTGAGGTAATGCGAATTGGTGAATTCAAGATTGAAATTCAAGGTTTTTCACATCTTTACTGTTTCATTGTTTGGCTGGCATTCATTATGCTGTTACTTATTTTGTCTTAGCACAAATATTACTGTTTATGTTCCCAATATAAGAGCTAATCCTTTTTTTTTTTTTTTCCTCCCCTTTTCTATTCTTAGCACACTTATCTGAAAAGCAGATTTAACAGAGGAAAGTCTAGCCTGATGCCATCCTGTTTTTCCCAATTCTTTGTTTCCTTTGTATGAATCTTGGTGGAAGAAACAAAGGTATCTGAAGCTATTTGGAATTGTTCATTTCTGCTCAGTGGATGTGTCCAGTCCTTGTGGTCACTTTGCCAATTAATGCTTCTCAATTCTTCAAACACACCTAGGAGCTGTTCTGCTTAGGAGGTGTCACCGAGTGTTTTGGCTCCTAATTTTCATGCCCGGGACTAGCATTGTGTCTGCCAGGGTCATGGCTTCAAGCATGGCATCTCATTCTGAAATTAAATTCAGTGTCTAGACCCAACCAAGCAACGCCGGAAAGAGGAATTGGGATAATATCTTGGAGGAAGAGAAGCTGAGGGCTTGAGGGAGAGGTTAAAGTGGCGTTGTGTGGTTCTGAGATTTGCTTGGGCTTCTGCTGATTCATTAGTGGTTCTGCCAGGAGGACATTGTACCCCTGAAGCACAGGCCAGCCTGGCCCTGGGTGCAAAGGCAGGAAATGGCCAACAGCCACTTAGCGTTATTTCAAGCTTCTGTCCTGGCTTAATTGGGAACAGCCTTGGAATAGGCAGGCTAAGGAAGTGCTCGAGTTTTCCTGTTGAATTTTTTGTTCTCAGCAGGAAAAAAAAATGTGCCAATTACATTTTGAAAATTTATAGTAGTTTAATTTGAAAAGAATCATTAATGAAATCATAATGAAGTGTCAGTGCTACTTAGGTACTTTATTAGAGACGATGCACTGACATATGTAGATTCAGAGAAACTTAGAGGATGTGTTAGTCGACTTTGAGTCAAAGTTGGTGGTGCCCAGAGCTGGCAAATGCTCCCCCTCCTGTTTGCAAATGAAACTTGGTGACTGCTGCTAGCATGGTTGGTGTTCACTGCTTTATTCACATACAATTTATTCATAATTATTTCATATTTTCCACCATGGATTGCTTGTTAACTATTCAGTGTTTGTGGTGGCTACATAGCCATTTGGCTCCCAAACATGCGAGTTGCTTCTGAATGTATGGCTGAGGTTTTTTTAATAACTAATTAGGAATAGATGATGAAAAGCATTTTGAGAATTTCAAATGTTACCTCTTGCATTATAGTGACATGTGTAGAACTTCATAAATACTTCAAGTACCCAGTCACCATCCTAGCAAAGGGAAAACAAACAAAAAAGGGAAAACAAAACAACACCTGGATTGATTAAAACATTTGCCAACCATTTATTTTAATACTGGATTAGCCCTATCAAACTGAAATAAAACATCAATTGACCAGTTAAAGGTGGTGGTTAGAAAATTAGAGTTGAAATGGTCATACAGCAAATGTAATGTGTTCTGTCCTGAAGTGTTATGGTCTCATAATGGATTGCTAAGGTTTTTATTTGAGAGGTTTTTATTTAAGAGCAGGAAGAATTTTTACAAGAAAGTTTAATGAGTAGCAGTGATAGTTGGTCTAAGGTTTCAGGTCAGTGCTGAGAGAACAAGTTAAAATAATGTAATTCAGCTTTTTTCCTCTCTCTCCATGTTATCAGGATATAGACAGCTCCTGTTGGAGAGGTGCTTAGCAGATGTAGAAGCCAAACTCTGACCTGTCTGCAAACTCTAACCTCTGTCCTGAGTAAATTGTTTGGAAAGTTGAGATGTTTGAAGACCTTCCCTGCTCTCACTGAGTGGGGGAGTCCTGTTTTTCTGACTATTTTATATGGCATGAAACCTGTGCTGACTGCAGAAATGGACATCTGAGGCTGGAATATGCAGGGAGTTGTGAATTTTGTCTGCTCATAAATCACTTCAGTAAACGTGTAGTGGCAGTTACTGCCTGAGATCAAGTCTTTGACAAATGCCTGTTGTTTCTGCTAGCAGGTTTTTCTTCTCCCAAAGGAAAAAGTTATTGACTAGGAATATAACTATTCCTAGGAATATAAGTATTCCTAGTTGTATTCAAAGCAACACTTATTCTTTGAAGTGGTCATTTAAGAAACACTGTACAGAGTTTTTTGGAAGGTGAGTGCAACATTGTCAAGGAAATGATACAGAAAAACATCAATTTTAGTCACTTAAGTATCTTGAAACTAAGTAATTGGACCCCTTATGAGAGTTTTTATGCTTGGAGAAATGCACTTCCTATTGAAACTACCTCTACTTAATGATTGAAACAGCATTTTTGGAACAGATTGATTGAAGTTAGGGAGCAGTAGTGCTGATCAGGCTTTGGTCTGCAATTGGTTGGAATAAACAATATTCACATACTGCCTTTAAGCAAGCTCTTGGATAAACTGGACAGATTGAATAGAGGGGAAAATCAGACTTTTGAAACCTCCTTTAGGAAATGGGAACTGTGTGGAAATTGTATTTGCCTTTCACTTTAGTTCTGTTTTCTGGGGCTGAAGATCATGCAGAAACAGCATCTTCAGTGGCAAAAGCCTTTACTTCTCCAGGCATTTCGGTAACTCCCAAGACACTTGTACCCCTTCTTGTGCCAGTAGGTAGGAAAGCTCTGGGATGCCTGGGCTGAGGTCCGTGTAAATCTCCATTTTCATTTCCCATCACTGGAAAACTGCATATCCTCAGGGGATCAAGTGCAATGGAGCCACCTAAACTGGCCTGATTGCTGAGACTTCAACTTTCGCACTTGCTTTTTGGTGGAGTTTCCAGATGGTCGCAGAGAACTTGCGGATATTTTTTGAGGGGGTCATCAATCTTATTGCCACTCTTTGGGGATTGGTTATAGCTGCATAGAGCTCTGTATGTGTGTTGAACAGAACCCACTTCAGAAGCATGAGTGTGGATGCCTGCCTATTATATTTAGTCTTGCAGAAAAACTTGCCTCAGTCTCTGGGAATCTTGGGATCAAGCCTGTGTCTGTGCATTGCATTTACAGATTAAGCCCAAGATTTAAAAAACTTCTCTAACTTCTCCAAACTGCAGAGATTTTTTTGCTCCGGAAGAGACTAAACCCAAATTTTGTCCAAATTCTGAGAGGGGAAGCTGTTTTCCTTCCAGAAGTTTTCCCTGTGGATCTGCTTGTGTGTTGTATTTGCTTTTTGTCCTAGAATTGATGTGTGCTGTTAACAGCTGCTGTATTCCACAGCAGAGCTGGTTGCTTCTAGGCAGAGAGTGTATTGAATTTTTGATTAAAAAACCTCCTAAAAATCTCTAAGGTCCCCTGTAATGAGAGGAGGAAAGCGCATATATTTTATTCAGGCTGTGTCCATGTGGTCAAGTAATCCAGACCTGAATGTGAGCTCTCTGCTTGTTTCTTTGAAGTGTTCACCTTGGGTATAGATAGGAAATACCCAGTCTTTCCTGAAAGACTCGTGGTGTCAATTTTATTTTTGTGTGAACTCTTCTGCTTTTGTTTCAGCTGAACAGAGGTTTGTGTTTCAAAGGCCAGTCTGTGTATAATTACAGTTCTATCTTTGCAAGTAAATATTGTTGTAAATGAATTGATATACGTTTTTTAGACAAAAGAATGTGTTGCTGTCCAGTAAATAGTTTAAAATGTCTTTATTTGACTTAGATGTGCAGTACTTGCACAGAGATATAACTGATCGTGTAGTTTTGCAAGCTACTACAAGGCAAATACTCATGCCCTTGAATATCTGACTTATAGTGGCAGAACAGACTCTTTAGTCATTGTGATAAAAATGAATTATCATCATGGCACTTCAGCCTCTTGAATACTAATGGGTTAAAGCACAGACCTTCTGAAATGGTGCCCACTCATCCCTGTGCTATTTATTCTGTTCTGGCTCCCTTCTCCTAAGCAGTGAGAGAAGCACTGGAACATCTGGATATTTGTAAGAAAAAGGGAGTGAAAATACTTAAGTATTTGCCTTGAGTGATGTGTAGCATCCTCTGAGGTGAGAGAGGTGCCAGTAGGATATAGTGTGCATGTGTGGTGTTATCTGCCTTGGATGATGCCAAGAATTTCTTAGATAATTAATTTTATCATCCAGCTTTCTGAAGAAGTCTGTTTTGGGGGTGCTAGGGGCACATCATTAGTCACACCATGGAAATCCTTGGTGCTTGATTAACCTAAGGCTGTTTATATAGACTGTAGAGCCCACTGTTTCCCTATGGTGCCTTCAGCTCTCCACTGCTACCTTACTCATGCCCTTCCTTGTGTCTTTAGGAATAGCTTGCATATGAATATTGAAAAACAATGAAGAAGACACAACTTCTTATTAGATTTTCTTAAGTCTTGAAATTAACTTTTTTGTTTGGCAGACATGGTGATTCTGCAAGCATCTCCCTTATTTTGTGCTAACAAATATTTTTGCTTTAATCTTTTCCTGGTGATTCATATGAACTGGCAAAATTAAGTAACAATTAGGATGTTATTCTTACATAAGAAAATTGAGCCTTGTGGTCTTCCTTTGGTTAGAGGAAGGAATCTGATTTAACAAAATGCCCAATGGTGAAATGGTGAAACCCAAATTGCTCCAGCCCTTGGGGCTGGGATCTGCTGGAGACTGTGTGCCTAAGTTGTGCTGGATCTGTACAGGTTGTAAACTGGTTTTGAGATCATAGAATAAAAATTACTGTGTAAATGTGAAATAAGGTACCTGAAGTATAACCCCAAGGGAGGGATGAGGGTTTGGGGCTAGGGCAGCTTATTATACCTCCTCTCAAAGCACTTGAGTCCTGTGTGTTCAACTCCTCCTTGTTAAACTGTCTTGTGTGATCTAAATGCTACTATAGCTTGTTGTATGGCAGGCATAAACTCTGCTTTTTAAGGGATCTGCATTCAGGCACATGCAATATATTGAGGTTTTGGAAAAGCAGAGTTTTAGGACTCTTTAAAATAAAAATAACAAATAACCCAGGGCTGAGGTGCTTACAAAGCCCTTTGAGCCAGGGCATCTGGGTGCTTGTGGGACCTGGCAGGAAGGTGCAAAGCCAGAAGCGAATGTTCTTGCACAGTGGAGCCTCAGCACCTTTCCTGCTAGGGGAAAAAAACCTCCATTCATTTACTCCTGGGATGCTGGGCTTCTCTGGGGAGGTATTTCCTTATCCCAGTGCTTTGGCCTTTTTTTTTTTTTTTTTTTTCCCTAGTCTTCCTAACCTCACTGCACTCTGTGTTCTAGTTTCCCTTCTGGGAACCTATTCATCATCTTCCCTGTTCCCAGATCTCTTCCTCTAATGTCTTAGCTTCACTAGCCTCACTCTATTTTATTTCTTTTCTTCTCTTCCTTCTTGCCCTAAATGCCCTTTTGACAACAAGCTCCATGGAAAATCCCAGCTTCCAGCTCTTCAACGGGGCATGTTTGGGACAGGAGAGCTGCCTTAGCAGCTGGGGCGCTGCGCGTTCGTGCTCTAGGGAATGAAGCATGCACAAAACATGCCAAGAAAGGATTAGTCAAGGTCAGGGGCAATCTAGCCTGGACTTGTCTGGGTCAAAATATGCCTCCTATTTCTAAGTGCAAACAAAGCGTCTATTTTTTCATGTTTTTCCAAGGTAAGGATGTTTTGATTTGCATGACTCCACAGCTTCTCTAGGCTGAATGTGTAGCTGGATTCCTCTCATTAGCCTGTGGCTTCCTAAAGGTGATAGGAGCAGATAAACTTTGCTTATTACAATTAAAATTCACCTCCAGCCTCCTGTGTGTCCATCAGCAAGGCAATGACATTGTAATTAGCTGATTCCCATGAGTTGATAATGAACAACAGGATTTCTTCTCTTTGTTTTTTTGGAATGGCAAGGTGTAAAATCCTGTGTCAGTTGGGATCCCTTGGAGCTAGGAACACATTTGATCCCATGTGCTGACAAGCAGGGGCCAGCTGGGCATGTGAGGGGGAGTCTGGCCATGGGTGCAGGTGACTGCTCTCCCCAGCTATTTGTGCTGGCACCGTCTGAAAGGAGAAAGGGGATTTCTGAGAACCTGTTCGGCTCGGCCCCGGGCCCTTGGGAAGGATTTTTCCCTCCCACTTCTCCTTCCCTTTCTCTGACAGTCCTTGCCCTCTGTCTTGCCATGGAACAGGAAGAGAAGAGCTAAGAGCAGTGGAGAGAGGAGTGAAGATGTATGTGGGTTAGGCAGCAACTAAACTAGGATTGCAAACAAAGTGGAGAAGGACAGGAAGAAAGGAGGGAAGCTGTGCTGGTCCAGACCTTGGTAGTTTTCTTTGTTTGAAAGAACAGTTTGAGTTTTTCCATCGTAATGTGTCCCTGGTGCTTTTCTTTTGCATCTCTCATCATTTGTGTGAGTTTACCTTGCAAAGTTGTTTGGACACTGCCAAGCGCGTGGCAACGTGTTGTTGGTTCTGCTGCTTTGATCAGGTGCATCACAAACAGAATTCACACCTGTACAAACTGGTTCCCGTTACAAATGCACAAGGTGCTATGCACTGCACTGAAGATTAGGAAACAATATTGGGTGAAGTTACTAGCAGCCAGAGAGGGACCTGCAGGGAAATAACTTATTTGCTGAATTTTAACCTCATCTTCTTGTTGCTGACAGTTTGCAAATAACTGGCAATTTTCTTAAGTAGATATCTTGCTTCAATGTAAGTGCCAAATGAAGTTTCAAGAGAATTGCAGGCTTTATTTTTAGGTAGGTATACATAGAGTTAATTGGATATGTTGAAACATAACATTATGGTTTCATTTTGGTTAGGCAAACAAATTGTCTGTTGGTTTTTTCTCCTAGAAGTGTTCTGATCCTCTAATGATTCTGCCAATAAACTCATTTACTGGGGATTATTTCTGGAAGATGAACAGAGGCATTTATAAACTTTCTATGTAAATCACTTCTCTTAATTGGAGCAGATATGCATAGAACAACTTTTTTTAGGACATTTCTTCAACCAAAGCCTAGCTTAGTTCCCCAGCTTCCATCTTGACCTCTGCTTACCTCCGAGTGCAGTTCACTGCCCTTTTCATCCCTTTATATATAGAACTTAATGGATTCTGGCTGGTTCAGCAGAAAATGGCCAGTTTCCTGAAAAGCACCCAGGGAAGATTTTTCTCTCAAAAAACTTTCAGGTTTGAGCAGACATAGAAAGTATCAGAGACCTTGTTCAAACTGTTCTCATGAGACTCGCAGCTCTGCATTGGCAAAACCTTTAGGTTCCTGTGCTGAACCAACCCCCCAAACCCCTTTTGAAGCTTCCCTCATAATACAAGGAACTGTAGTGGAGAGGAGGTTTGTTTATGAAAGGATATATTCAACTCCTTCATTTGCAGCCAACAAAAGCAGCGCTCTCTTCCTGGCTGCCCTAATTGATTTTAATTTTTTTTATTTATTATTTTGAAGTTAAACAAATCGTAGATTAGAAAAAGCTCCAACCAAAGCCTCTAGGTATTTTTGCCACATAGTAAAAATACAAGTACTAGTGCAAACAAGGGAAACCATTGAAGCTTGGAGCACAGCGCTGCTTGCCGGCTTTTGTCGCAGCCTGTTAACGCGCTTGCGACTGTGTCTCTTCGTGTGCTCTTGCTCGGTGCTGGTGGAACCAGCAGTGCCAGAGTTTCCTGAATTCAGAGGATGACGGACGATATGTAAGAAATGTTACTTGTTCTGGTGCAAGTATAAGATTAGAATGTGAATAAACAGGAAGATTGTTTCTAATTGGATTTTTTTAACTCCATATTTCCCTGGAGATGCTTATGCAGGTATATGCTGTGGTAGCTTAGAGCAAACGGACTCCAGTTCCTCAGACTAGGAATACAAACAGTAAAAACCCATCTGAGAAAGCAAAAACATCTCTGTGAATCCTTAAATGTGTTTAATGAATCCGCCAGGTCATTTGGAAGTGTGAGAAATGTCCTCGTGACAGAAGAAAGTAGTCACAACAAAGCTATTACAAAAATATATTCAGTTATTTTGATCCAGAGCACTTCTGCAGGATTTATGTGGACAACGCATGGTTTGATTGTAAACTATGTATATTCAGAGGCCTTTTTATATGTGTTGATAGACAGGTTAGATCTTGGTCAGCAAAGCGATGAATGACGTTCAGATTTTGGGCTCGACTGAATGTTTAGGTGTAGGTTTTTGTGAGAATTCCTTAGCTACTTGCATCCCTCTACTATTCCCAAATCCTGCTGCTTGATCTCCCCTCCCTATAGCTTTCACTGTAGGTATCACTAAATTCTGGCTCCTGCCTCCCAGCTTGAGCTGCTTTCTCTTTGAAGGTGTAACAGGTTGCTGGGTGGGTGCTCTGCTTGGTGCACCTCGAACCTGGAAGGGGCCCCAAGCAGAGTGTCAAGCTCTGCTGGTGCCTGCTGAGCCTCTGTACTTCTTGCACAGAAAAGCAAAGTGCATTTCTGAAACGTGTTTTGCATTTTGTTTTATAACAAATCTTGGTTTATGTATTGAGGAGGAGGTAATTCTACATGCCTAGAGTCTGTAAGTTATAAAACTGCTTGTGTTGCGAGTTGCTAAATAACGGGATTAAGGAAAAATTTGTAAATACATCATCAGTTTCCCATGTTAGAAGCAATGAAACTTAGGGCACATGTCATAAATTGACATCAGGACCACTTTTGCTGTGTTTAAGTAGTCTTGGATACTTACAAGATACTGTGGTCAACTTTTGCCTAAAGAAATTTATGAAGGAAGACTTAATTTTCTCTCCAAAACTAACAAGGCAATACGGATGATGTGAGCAAATTCTATTTGTAGGAAGCTGGCAAGTAAGTAAACTTTTCAAAACAAATCATTGTAAAGCCATCAGAACTGTTAGTAAGAACTGCAATCCAGTTAGTTCCACTGTAAAAGCAGGCTGATGCAGTACTGAATCAGGCATTAACTCTGGACACAGAGGACTTCAAAGCAGTCCATTAAGACAAGAGACTGCCCAAATTGATATTCACGTGTGCACTTAAAATTGCACCAGGTATTAACTGCTTCCAGGTTTCAGTCAAAAGACCTTTGAAAACTTTGACTGAAGTGTCCTTATTTCTTGTGACATGAGAGCATAGAAAAAAGTGCTCGAAACACTTGTTAAAAATAACCCAAATCCCACATCCCCATTAATTTCATACCAAGTTGTTCTGTGTGTAATTTGAACTGTCTGCAATATTAAACTTCAAGTATATTGAGGTTTATAATAGGAATACTAATGTGTCCTTGTACTATTACAATACTAGTTTAAATGATACTAGAATTTCCTTTGTTATTTGAGACATGGGAACAAATGTTTTTGAACCTGCTGATTTTCAAAACTTCTGATGCATTTCAGTGTTGTGGGGTTTTTTACCGTTATGTGAAGGGAAAGAAATTGGAATCAGACATTCGGGTTAAATTAATCTTATTTTAGATGAGTTTCAATGCCTTTTGTACTCTCCTTGAAGAAATTATAGCAATCACTTGAGGGGCCTTGACTAGATGGGCTCCAATTGCTGCTAAATTCAGTCTCATTAACCAGTCTCCTGAGTGTTCTTGGTTTATTTTCTTTTTCATGTTGGCTTTTTTTAAACATTGAATCTGTGAGTAGACAGTTGAAATGCACCTTGGGCTAATGCAGCCTTGGATCCTTGAGTAACACATCATTGGGGCTGCAGCATTTGCTAGGGCTGATGTGAAGAAATTAGGTATTATCATGCTGGAGCTGGTAATTTACACCTGTCTAGTGAAAATAAGATAATAAAGGTGCAGATTAAATCCCCTGGAAGTCTGTGTTGGTGCCTTGTACCTCTGCATGTGCCACACAAATAGTACTGACTAAGTTGTAGTTATTCTTTCAAGAAGGACAAGAAACGGTTCAGTAGTTGGGCTGTGGTAGGAGATGAAAAGCTGCTGCTTACAGCAAGGGGTGTTGTAAGGATGGTGCCAGGGTGGGTTGGTTGTAGGGCCTGTTGAGCACCTCTGGATATTGCTGGAATTCTAATCCCAGTGCTCTTAGGTCTACATCTAGGAAGCTTGGAGTGAAATATTTATAGAAATACTCAAATTTAGTTTCACTAAGTGTCAGATACCTTGAAATTATGTCCTGCAAAAGATGAGGTGATTTTGATGAATCTAACAAGTCCCTACTTCAAACTTGCACGTTATTGATATAAAAGGAAGGGATTTCCTTTCCTCGGACAATCATGATGTTGGCAGTGTTGAAAGACTGATGCGATGTGTTTATCACTTGGTGTGTATGCATGTATTATGACATGTATGTGCAATTACAGATGTTTGCTAGGTGAAGCAGGAGTGTTCATCACTGTCAGGCTGTGTGACGTTTGCTTGGCTTTGATCTCTGTCAGAAGCAGTGAACAGCAGTGAATGAAATGGGCTGTATACAGGCTCTTGTTCCCTTTTCTGGTGTTTTTGACTGAAATTGGTGTTCCTCTTCTGAGAAGTTATAGAGAAAACTGAGAAAGAAGCAGTGATAATATACACAGTCATTATTTTAACAAACTTTCCTTGAGCAAAGATGATTTGTCCTTTATTAGTGCTGAGTGCTTTGATACACTGTATGCCCTGCAAATGCTGCTCAGCAGGATGACTTGATATTTATGGAGTCTTATTTCGGCTTTTCTATGATAGTGTAGCAAAACAAAGCAATTATAAGGATATCTGTGTGCTCCTCTGGAACTTGGAACCGAGGAGCGAAGATGTGGCTGCTAATAGCCTTGTTCAGCCCTTCTCTCCCACACCTCTTTCTCCGGAGTAAAATGGCATAATACCTTCCTCTGCATGCTGTTCTTAATAAAGCTGCAAATAGACAATCCAGTGCAGAATGCTGCTGCACCTATTCCCTTCTTAATCTTCTCTAACACCATATGAGTGTGGTGCTCTCTCTTGAGAAGAGAGCTTAAAAAATTGTCTCACAATATATGCCTGTTGTTTCAGAAGGGAGGGTTTTCATTTACTTGTACTTCTAGAAAGGAAGATACAAGAAAATGTAATTCTAAAGTATGGGTTAATAAGGCAAAGGGTTTTTGTTTTCTGAATTTGCATAGAAAGGTGTGTGAGGCTGCTGACCTGTCTCATATTTTTATATGCGCTGTATGTTGTGTATTAAATGCCAAATAGTTGGGATGAGCTCAGAGCTGCTGATATTTCAAGCTTCAGATGGCTGTGATTGCATGAACGCAGGGATTAAAGAGAAAATCATGGAAGAAGAGTAGTCTGCCAAGTTGGGATCTGTGAAAGTAAAAATATTCATATACTCTTGTGATCTGACTTTTAAATATTTATTTCTTTAATCTTAGAAAATAAACTGAACTTGTTGAGGAAAAATTCTTCTATAGTGTAGCTTGGGAAAATATTTGGTATATGGTTTCAATTTAACCTCTGCTAAAGCAGATGAATATGCAACGGATGCCATTATATTGTGGGAGTGGGGGAGTATTTCACCAGGCGGCCTGAAAGATGGTGTAGTTTTCTTAGAACTTTTTGGGTTCAGAACCCCAAGGTTTAGTGCAAAGTCATCCGGTAACACCTTTAGTGAGAAAGCAATGACTGGGAAAATCAGAATAATTCAGACTTCTAATGAAAGACTTGCAGATGTGTTAACTAATGCAAAAAAAAGGTCTTTATCTCCTGTATTCATTGTTCAGGTTGGCTTCAGCAGAAAATGATTTTTTCACAGGTAGGAGAAATGGTGACTAATACGTGGCAAGGATAATCGCTGTTCACCAGTGTTGTATGGAGATGAAAAGCTGTTGAAGCTTTAAGCAGACTTCAAAATAAATAAAAATAATAAAAATACTCTGTTTAAGAGATTCCTGAGGTCTCACATGTGACTAATGTAATGCCCTCATCTAAGAGGGTCAGGTAACATACTGGAAAACTTTAGACTATGCTATTTGATGTCATTCATGTGGAAAGTCTTAGATGCTGCTTGAAACTTGAAGTTAATTTTAGTGGACCAAAAGTGAAAACATTTGGGAAAATGTAGTAGAGTTAACTGTTTATCTGCTGGAGCATAAGCGAGTCCCACTGGCAGACCTCAAAGGAATATTCAATGCCAAAAAGGTTCTTTGAGAGTCATGAAAATTGAAAACCAAGTAAAGAGGGTGCTAAAACACTACGTAGAGTTGGTAGCTCTGTTGGCAGCTCTGTCTTGCAGATCTTAATAGAAGCTGGACAAAAAAAAGTCCAGAACAACTTAAAGCTCGGAGAAGTTTAGCAAAATGGTATCTTTTTTGGTATACAAAAGAAGGTAAATTTGGGAGTGGGGGAAGTGAAATGAGTCAAGGAGTCAAATCGAGGATGGAGATCAGGACCATCAATAAGCTTGGGGGATTAGGAAGGGATGTGGGTGTGAGATCCTGGGATCTGTGGGGGCATCTGGGCCTTTCTTCCGTGCTGGAGTTGCCTCTGCTGTGCAAGACAAGGCTTTCGAGGCTAGAAATCAATGACAAGGCACAAGGAATAATGAGGCCTCCCCCACCGCAATTACATACAGGAGATTCAGATCATTTAAGTTCTTGCTCATAAACTGCAGAATGCAAGTCAGTTAGGAAGCTATAAATAGGGAAGAAGAAAAAAAACAGGAGACAGTTGAAACATATATAAAGGGTGAGATTCCAGAGTGTGCTGCTCAGGAAAGGCGTTTTCAAGTGAACATAAAAATCTCCCAAGTGCTGATCCCACCAGGCGCAGCTGCGGCGAGGGAGGCGAGCGGAGCCCCTGCCAGAGGCCTGGGGTGCCAAGGAAGGAGCCGGCGCTCCCCTCATCTGCCTCTGAGTGTGAGCCCAGGCAGCTCTGCTCAGTGTATCCCTGACAGGAACAGCCGCTCCTAGCGGGATACGTGGGAGATGAATCCAACTGATGCAATAAATCTTGGAGGTGTGGGTAAGGGCAAGGAAATTAGGGTCCTTTGCACTGGAGAGAGGATATGGCTTTATTGCCTTTTTTTAAATGTGTGGATGTGTTTTTAAGGGATATAGATGCTTATTTGAAACAGTGTCAATTAAATACAGCAGTGAATGAAGGAATGTAATCTCAATGGGAGAAGCAATGTGAGGTTTGAACAGGCTATTCTATACAAATGAGACCCAAGCCAGCTGTATGTTGATTTTAAATGATTCAGAGTAGAGTTTGGCTCTATTTGCTGCTTTTACAGAGCTCAAATTCAGGCTCCCAATACAGTTTGAGGCCACATAACAAAAGAGTTGCTTGGTAGATGCCAACTTCTCCAAACTATGTTCCCTCCACCCCTCCTAACTGTGGTCTATAGCATCCCTCAGTTATCAAACTCATTGGTAAGCTCTTGGATACAGATGGAGTCTGTTGGCTTCAGTACTCCTGGGGTGAGTGGGTGGCTTTGCAGATATCAAAAACCAGTGGAAAGATGAAAAGTGGGAGGGCAGAATTGTGTGACTCCAAGAGAAGGAGCCATTCTGCACAATTGCCAAGTCAGCACTCCTGGCCAGCCTCATTCCAAACTGTTTTTTGTTCTTCTCCAAATCCCAGTGCCCTGGCCAAAGGAGTGGCCACTAATGTGGTCCTCTGAAGGACCTGACCAAAGAGCTCCTGTGTTGACAGGCGCCTTCCCTCTTTTCTGATGCACGTGAGGTCAACACCGCTCGACAGGCAGTGGTATGAGGGGATTGCACTTTTTCCATCTAAGCTGGCACTATTTTGTTTCTAATAACATTTCTTCTCATTGCCATGGTGTCTGAGCATGTTGTGTTGGTATCTTTGGAGCTTCTGCTCCTCCGCTGATGCTTGCAGTCGTGCTTTTCCCATTACTTCTCCCAAAAGGCCATTACCTCTTTTCCTGTACCAGCTGGGGACTTCACTGCACATTAGCTCTACTTCTAGTAGATGGGAGAAGATTTGATTGTTATTATTTAATTTCTTTCAGAACTGTAAATTCCTCAGTAAATGGGCCAGTTCAAGAGCCATGCAGCTAAACTTTGTTTGCATATTCAGCCGACTAATGAACTGCTGTCTTCAATTTAAATGGCTAGTTTTGTGACAGTGATACTGGCTCTGCATTGGAATTCTGTTTTAGAACAGTTTTATATGAAAACATTAGTATTTTTTTTAGCCTTTCCTCAACTTGTCTTTGCATAGAATCTCAATGCTGGTATAGATGTATTATGGATATTTAATCACTTAATTGGTGGAAAAGAAATTTCATGGACTAGGATGAGGGTTTTTATATATGCTGTCTAATTCCTGAACAAACTTGCTGCTGCTGAGGATGAAAATGCTTTGCCTGTGCTGCGGAAGGACTGCAGATTCCCCTGAATCTGAAAGTGCTCATTTTCTTCTGTACCTCCCTGATAATGATTTCATTAAGTACTATTGTGATTATACTGGCATTTGTTCTTGCTCCAGTGTCTACATATTTCTGATCTGTCATGGATGGTCCTCGGTGTTGGTACCAATGATGGAGGCCTCTCTCCCTTTAGGCACGCCTGTAGGTTTCAGTGGGCCACAGGAAATGTAACTGTTGGCAGTGAGGTAGAATGTAAATAAATGATGACATTTTGTCAAGAAAACATGGTTTATTGCATCCCTGGGAGGGCACTGGCTAATCGGCATGTTTTTATTTGCTGAAGTTGTGTGAAATGATCACGCTTGACAGCTCATTTGGTAGGTGTCTCCAGTTCTGTGCATAGTGACACAGTCACCAAAGAGCTTTGGGCTCTTCTGCAGACTCGCTCAGGGCTGTCTCCTCTTGGACACCTGCCATTAGAGAACCTGGTGGTTAAGCAGGGATTGCACAAACCAGAACTAATGCAAAGTAATTAGGTAATAAGGTGGGTGATGGCAAAATTCCCCTAGCTCATAGCCTACCACCTCAATGAATTTTCGAGTCAAAATTGCAAAGTACAGAAGTACTTGGTTTGTGGTATTTGTTAGGAGAAATGAAAAGTTACAGTTAGGAAATTCAAGTTTTGGAATACAGTAATACAGTTTTGGGGAAATGATCAAATGGAAATTTGCAACAAATTGCTTTAATGATCAGCATAAATGTGTTTTAATTTGGATTAATTACAGCCTGGGAAGACTTTACTTCTAAATAAACTTTGGGAAAATGTCATCCATAATGAATATACTAAATAAACTTCAGTATAAATAAATGGGTCATGGTTCTCCTTCCCACTGAAGACTGTGCTGTGTTTAGAAAATGTAAACAAAGCCCTGCATATATACTATACCTTAAGGTATTTATGTAATGACAAAAGATCACTTTTTCATTTTCCGACCGTCACCAAGGGATTGCAAAGCAATCAAACTTTAACAGCCAATTAATCTCTCTAGATGATGTTTGTGTAGCACTTAACCAGTTTCAGTAAATTAGATCCCTGTGGGCTGGGCTGTTACATTGATAGAAATGTTCCTGCTAGCTGGAGGCATTCATTTACTGGTTTGTAAGAACAGCAGTGTTGAGAAATCATGAGCATATGGAAACAAACTCGCTGCACCTTTCTAAAAGAAATGCTGTTTTCCAAGCTTAGGAGATTCTTGGAGACACTCTGCATGAAGCCTCACTAAAGTGAATAAATAGTTTGTCAGTCTGCTGGACCTTGGGGACTGCTGTTAAATTCCCTGTAAGAAATAGAGGAAATCCATCGGGAGGCAGCTGTGGATAAAGAAAGATAATTCATTGCAATAGCCTCCACTTAAGCAAACTGTGAAAGGAACAGATTCACTGATAGTGCTTCTCATGGGGCGCCTAGGCAAAATTTATCAAAGATTCACTCAAAATTGAGGATAGCAAAAGCTTTTGGTTGTATGTAAAGACACAATGCCTCTAAAAATTGTCAGCTTTAAATGGAACTGGACGCTTTTTTCACCATTTCAGTGTGCTGCTCTAAGGCATTAGCAGTGGGAATGCACTGTGTCTTGCAGCCTGTGTGCAGGATAAAGTCTGGAAAACACAGCTGCAGATCTTCACGTGGAGAGCTGCGTATGGCTAATACATAATATCTATGTATTTCTAACAGATAAACTGTAATTCTGGTTGGATTCTCTCTGTGCGTACCCTAAGAATTTTAATAACATGATGATTTCTATAATAGGCTAGTGTAAGAATTCACTTGCTTTTCCTGAGACCCTGGTTGAAAGCGTTTTGAGGACTCATAGGCGAGTTCAGCTCTGTCTGCTCCTTGCCTGGACAATCCCAACTAGGGTCAAACCAGGGGTCCTGTATGGCATGAACTGCTCCTGCCTTTACCTACCCTGGTATTTTGCAAGTAAACAGAGAGAAGGGAAATGGCTGCAAGCATTTCAGCAATGGTTTCTGATCCTAGGAGACATCAGCTTGTCCTGAGGGATTCCTGGCAGAACGAAGACACTTAATAAGTCATGGCTTTTGTTTCTGCTCTTAATGCAGATGTGTAGCCAGTAATACATAGGTAGGATCATAACATGATGTTGACATGGTGGATTTAGAAATTCTGAATGTATGATGGGATATGTTGTTGGATTTTTTCCTCCCTCTCCTTCTCTTCCTGTTAATGTGTAAGAACCAGAGAGATGTTGACCCTGAGGTGTTGTGGCTTAAATTGTTTGTGGATCAGTTTGTGGATTGTTGCTTTGTCAACATGACCACATGGGTTGGATGAGCAATAGATTAATATATTAACCATGCATATGTTTGTGGCATATATGCACTGTGTGACTGAATAGCAGGTGCTTTTGAGAGAATGGGTTCCCCAAAGCCTGCAGTGGCACTTGGGCTCCCAATTTTCACCTGACAAAGTCCTGGTGAATATTTCAAGGCTATAAAAACTGTTCATCATTCCATGGGTGTTTGGTGAGAATAAGAGCAGAGCTGTAAGAACCCCCTGAGAAAGGCAGGTGCTAGCAAATAAGAGCTGACTGCAGCCAGGACCTTCTGCTTTATTTCTTCTGACAACTTCAGTGCTTACATTATCACATACTGACTCGTGGCATGTCTTGACCATATGGTATTTAGCAGGAAAAGGTTTAATTACACCGTTAAGCAGTGGCAGCAGGTACTCTTGAAAGGGTAAAGTAAATGATAAAACAGCCTGGTAAATGATGTGACAGAAGTCACTGACTATATCATAGTGGCATATCTAAAGCTGCTGCTTTTGGCCTGAAAATAATACTATTTGTTAAGAAATGTTTCCCCTTGTTGGCCTGTCCTGTAGGACTGGGCACTTGTTGAGGTGGTGAGAACGCCTGAGGCTCTGTATTAATGTCACATCCAAGTGCTATGTCAGACTGGTTCCTTGCTCAGGATTGATTCTTTTAGGAACCTTTTGAGCTATTTTCACTCTAATAACTTTCAGACACTGCTCTCAAAACAAATCTTTCCCCTACAGCCATGCCAGAAGTTAACTACAGCTCTGGACTGCTTCTTGAGCTACTATCAGCCTGATGGGAAGTGTCTTGCAGGTTAATATAGTAGGCAAAGGAGCAGGTTGCATAGAAGAGAAAGGTGAATATTAACCAGATGTTTAAAAGCCAAATAGAAAATGGAATAATAAGGCCAAACACATAGGCAGTGATGGCTCTGCTGCCCAGTGTGTTAGTACTGTAAGTATGTATGTTTAGACACTACCTGAAGTAAAGTATAATTTTCACCTCATACTGCAACAATTGCCAAGAGCTCAAACCACTTGAAGGGTGGACAGAAAAGATGCGAATGTGGATGTTGGGGTTAAAACATGGTTTAGAACATAAAGAAGCCTGTAAAATGAAAGTGCCATTCATTACAATTCCAAACAAAGATGCAGTTTGAATGGTTGGTAATGAAATGCTTTCTGAATGCAGTGATCTTGGTTGCTGTTTAGATGTACAATGGGCAAGTTTAGATGGAGCAGATGAGCAACTTGATGCATTGAATAAAATTACAACTTCCTAAAATGACATGCTGGGGAAATAAATATATCTAAGTGATACTTGGCTCTAGAGGTGAAAGCAAAGAACAAAACTGCAGGACTCTCTCCAGCTAAGTGAAGCTCTGACAAGGTCATATAACAAAAGCATAATAGTGTCACTCTGGGTCTCTGGTTATGATTTCAGTGTGTGCTCTGACCAGTCAAAGCATTGCTAATTTTGTTGTGCACAGCTGTCTTCCACAGTGCCATGAGTGTGTATTTTTGCATTGTTGGATCTTGCTCTCTCCCAGATCTGCCTGTTTTCTGAGGCTTTGGCAGTAATAAGCAGCTTTGAGACTGCTAAAATGATCCTCATCTCGTTTCAGCTGAAAGTATGACATTTTTTTTTCTTTTTCAATTTAATAGGTGGATATAACTGTGAAAGGTTACACTGTGTATCTGTTGAATATCTTCTCTCTGCAATGCAGGCAGGTAAAAGCATCTGACTTTTACACTGCAGCTGATAATCAAGCCCTGTTCAAGCGATAGTAAGAGGTGTAAAAATTCAAGAGGTGAAAAATCTGTGTGAAACATTAGTATCACTTTTATCCAGTTAATTTACCCATCTGTCTAAGAATGGTAGTCATGGCTGGAATTACAGTAAAATGAGGAAGGGAGAAACAATATCTTGTATTCCAAGCTTACAGGGTTGGGAGGTTAAGTTGTCCTCTTGGATTAAAGTTGAGTAATTGCTGGCAAAAATTCTTAACTTAAAATTTCTTTTTTATCTCAAATTACTTGTATGAAAAGTTGCCCAGAATGGGTTAGGGCAAACATTGGTTGCAGGACTTCCAGACTGTATCTGTAAACTTAGTCCTCATGGTGAAATGTTTGCAAGTAAGATAGCCTCATGCTCATCCTGTCTTGAATTTGCTGCTTAAGTGTAACATCTGCTGTAGATTTTGAACTAGTTTAAAGAGATTTTTACAAGTTATAAAATCTTCCTATCCTCTCCCACTCCTCCGGACTGCAGGCCATCTATGTAGTGGAGAGTAAGAAAATTCTCAACCCTCTTGGGTTTTCTGGAATAGCAAATCTGCGCTAGGAAGGAAGCCCAGGTTGAGAGCCATGGGCAGGATGTGTGAACAAGCTGCAGGGCTTGGTGTCCCCAGGCCTGGCTCTGCTCCAGAGGCTCCCTCGCACTGCGCAGGGAGCAGGTGGCATCTTGCACAGTCTCCAGTTTCACATTGCACATTATCTTTCGGGCTGCTTTGAATGCGAGCCAGCACGCTGTGGGAGCCTCTTGGCATTGGCAGCCTGGGAGGAACACTGACTCAGGCTGCTTTGGTCCTGTCCTCTGATGGAGATGGCAGCAGCAGGGGGAATACTGCACGCCTTGTTCTGGTGGGTGCCCCTGCAAACAGCCTTTGGGCTGGAGACTGCAATTGGGTCTGCTAGGGGTTGCTCACCAATGAATCAGGCCCTCTGTGTTGTGCTTTGAAGCAATGTTCTAGTGCTGAGGAGTGACTTTTAATTCTAGGACCATGTTGCCTTTCTATATTCGCATCCTAATCATTTTTTTCTTCCCAAACTGAAACAATATCTTAAATTTTAGTCTCCTCCTCAGTGTGGATGGTGTTCATATCTGCAATTGTCCTTTTCTAGAATCTTTTTGTCCTCGGTTCCTTTTAGGGATGAGAACCCAGACTGAATGCAATTAGAGATGTGGGCAGACCATAGATTTGTGGTGACAGATATGAAGATGCTTTCTCATTCATTCTCTGCTCTCGGAGGATTGTTTCTATCTGATTCACTCTTGCTTTGCTGATGAGCACTGAGCTGACATTTCCACAGACCTGGCCACGGATCTTTTCTGAATGGCACTAGTGAATCTAACCGCGGTGCGTCGGTGGTGGATTGAATTCCTCCTCAGCTCCTGAGGACCATGACTTTGAAGTTTCTGATGCTGAATTCCATCAGATAAAGACCACTGGGCTCCGCAAGAAACTTTGTGTGTTGGCCAAGGAAACTTAGAATGCATTGGGCAGGGAATAGAGTTATTTGTTTTTGAATTTTTGGCTTTGGCTGAATCAGATCCATCTTTTCACACCTCTGGGTTGTTTTGTGTGTGTGAAGGAACAGAGACAAGGAATGTATTGGCCTTCTGGCTGTTTAACTGTTCATTCTCTGGGGCATATAGATACCACTGGACTGGTGAAAAGCCCTGGAGGGGTCTGAGGACATACCAAAGCAGGCAATAGTCCACACTGCTCAATAGTACCTGGTGTTGGGCTTGGAGAAAGCAAATATCAGTCCAGTCTGGAGGGAAGACAAAGTAAGTGCAAATCTTTTGGCAGCAGCCCTCATAGAAATGCCTGGAATGCTCTAGATGAAAGTGAAGAAGTTTTAAACTCTTAAATCTAATGACCTTACTAGCCTCAATAGAAAGTCTAAGTCAAAATAGCAGGAATGTAAATATAGCTGTTGCTGTTTAAGTTTAATAAAAACAGCTTTTTGCTTTCTCGTTTTTCATGATACCTAGCCAACCCAGTGCCACAGGCTAGTATTTTCATTAGCATTCCTATTTAACTTCAGTAAAAATTAGTCACATCTGAAAAAGCATATGCACAGGATATAAGTAAACTGTCTGCTAGTGTTCAAGAGTGTTGTTCATGTCTGTTAACTTTACTGTAGCCTTAGGGAGCTCGTGTTGACTTGAAGCACCGAGTACTGTAACTCATGAAGAGCTGTTTCTGAATTAGGCCTTTAAGTTTATCTTTATGAATGTTTCTATTAGTTCTGCTGTGTTTGAGCTTGCAGTTCTAGGTATTTCAAGTATACAACTAACCTTTCCTTGCTTGTGTTTCTCTTCTCTCGTGCTTCCTTCTCATCTCAAATGTCATCCTTGTAATAAAATGGAAAGGTTTATTAAAAAGAACAGCTCTAAGTCTAGTAATACAGATATTAGTAATACTCATTTAAAGTGTTTGAGTGCTCCTCGTTAGCGCTGAAGAGGAAGAGGTTTACAAGCACTAAAACAGAATATCTTGTGGTAAAATATGCAGAACAGGTCCAGTAGGATAAACTGAGTTCTGCAAGCAGCTTCAGCCTGGGAACCCAGGACTTTCCCTGGCAAAAATCCAAGCCCAAGCTTGTCTGAATGTGGCTGTACCATTGTGTGGATTCTAAAACGACAGGGCAATCAGCAGTAGCAGTTGGGCTGGTCTCCATCAGGCCCAGCCTTGAGGTGGGTGCAGTGACCTGGCACTCGGCTGCCTTCCCAGCTGATTCCCAGGGACTGCAGGTCTCCGAGTTGGCAGCCGGCTCCGGAGCACAGCAGTGAGCGAAGCAGCAGCTTGCTGTAGTTGTGATAAGTCAGCTAATGGAGATACCTCCAACGTGTTACTGCCTGAAGATACTGCTGCTGTCTGCTCAGCCATGTGCTCTGCAGCACCTAAGGGGATTGGGATCTGCACAGTCAGGTAAAGAGGATAAGGAGCCCAGGTGAGCGGGAGGAGGTGGAAGGCTTTGTGGTGGGGTGGGTATAGAGAGCTGTGTGGTATCAGGGCTGGTGGGAAGAGATAGGAGACTGCAGCCCTGATGAGGGGTGGGAAGAGGTGCCTGGAGAGACTGGAACCCCAGTTTGAGCTTTGGGCTGGATGCTTGAGCGTGAGGAGGAGGAGTAGAGGAACAGAAGAGGCTTCAGCTTCTCTGTGCTGCTTGAGGCCTTTTGCCAAAGACTGGTCCTGTTCCCAATTCTGTTATCCCTGCTACTCAAATCAGAATAAAATGCAGTAAAACAGACAGACTGTCTTTGGAACTATCTGTGTACTCAGCAGAGTTCTAGGGACTTCTTGCATATTGCCATAAGCAAGTCTATTATAATGGACCCTTTAAAAGGCAATATGAATGTTCATCTTGGTGAACGGATTTCATGTTACCCTGTGGGTAATCTGGTTTGCTAGCAATGCACACGGGGATGCTCAGAAATGGCTGATGGTGTGAAAAGGGTCAGGGATTGCGTCCTCTTTTGGAAGACTTGACTAACACTTGTGATTTGAATAAATTATCAGCATCTTTCACCTCAAAGGAGCAGGGCTTGCAAATCACCTTTGGAGGGACAACTGAGAGCTGGGATTCAGAGATCAGCACTTCTCTGAAAGTCAGAACTCCTGGCTTCTAAACCAGCAGAATACTGAGTAAGTGAAGTATGTAAGAAAAAGGAAG
This sequence comes from Nothura maculosa, assembly GCA_032353885.1. Taxonomy (NCBI): domain Eukaryota; kingdom Metazoa; phylum Chordata; class Aves; order Tinamiformes; family Tinamidae; genus Nothura; species Nothura maculosa. Next base: position 1,237,583 of record JAUBOD010001086.1, on the reverse strand, counting down.
ATATGTCAGAGAAAAATAGCAGTTTCCCCCTGTAGGAGGATGTTTTAAATGTGAAACTTCTTCAATCATTCTGTGTGAAAACCGCTTGGTAATATTGCTGTCTATTTTGAATGTATTTTGTCCTTTCAGTACTTCATATGCTGTTGCCCGTGGGTGAGCTCCTGCACTGCCTCAGGAATGACGTTGGAGGGCCGAGATGTATGTCCATCCGTATGCATGGAAGGATCTAGTCGCACAGTTATGTAAAATATATCCTGTGGAAGGGTATTGTGGTGTAACACTTAGGATGAAGTTTTTTAATAAAAAATTAAAGTATTTGAATCTTGTTGCTGATAGTGAGCTCGGCACCTCTCTCCCCAAACTCGGAATCCTTTCATCTTTTGCATTTGCTGCAGTTGCACCTAGTTCAAAGCATTGCTGCAGGCGTTGGAAAGGATCCTGGCACTTGGTGGGAGCAGGGCGGGGATGTGAAATTCTGTCATCACTTGGAAAGTGCAGCCGTCTCCTGAGTGCCAATGCAATCTATCTTTACGAAAGGGCAGCAGCATTACACAACTGATCTGGGAATGTAGGGATGCAGGTCTTTATTGGCTGTAGTTTAGAAGGCATTAAAGGAAAAGTAATGCTGAGATAAATGTAAGGAAAGGGCTGAATATAGCATGGTAATGATGGCTATGGATATGTATGTGAATAAATGTCACTGTCTTGTGGTTTTGAAACTAGCTGAGAGGCTACCAGCTCCGGACACAGCCCAACCACCAGTCTGAAGGGTCTCGCTGTACTGGAGTTTAACCATAGGTCTTGGACAAGAGCATGAGTTTGGAGAGTCAAGGCTGTGATATTTTTAATAAATATGATAGTTTGATTTCTAGCCATTATGTCACGTGTGCTTCTAGCTGATCTTTTAGGTTATAACATCCACTGCATTGCATTTTCATGTTAAGTTGTAGGTGAGCGGACTTAGGAAACTCAGGATGATGAGCAAATCCTATTGCTCCCTCTGACTACTGAGAATCATCCCACTTGGAGTGAAAATCCAGTCTGTCCTCTTTCAGACCTGACATCTGTGTGTGTACATA
>JAUBOD010001086.1:1198750-1211908 GCA_032353885.1 Nothura maculosa | reverse complement strand
CAGCTGCTCTCTTCAGATCTTTGGTGTGTTGGGGCTGCTCTGCTGTGAAAGCCAAGGATTGTGAAGAACATGAGATGCACAAAACTACTGAGCCAGCAGATATTGCCAGACCTGCTGTGAGCCTTCAGCTGACGTGTTAAGATGCTGCAGAAGTTAGGAGTGTGGGTTGGATGATTATTCCCTCCATTTATTTTTTGGTTAATAGACTGAGTTGAAATACTCTGATATTCTGGGGCAAAGGGAAGGCATGCAGGAAATAACTGGAACTAGAGAGTCCAAGAAAGAAAAGGCCTTCTCTGCAGGTTGGCTCCTCTTGAATTTGCCAACATATGCCACATGAATTGCATAATTTTATTTCATGATTTCTCAGCAATGGCTTGTAAAAGTCCTATATAATGATTCTCATCAAAGCACAGCAATTTTAATCAAATCAAGGCCAGTGGGCTCTGTTCATAAACTGTTGTGGAAAGCATGGCATATATGGTAAATTTGGCCACTTGGAGCTCAGGCCTTTCATGCTTCAGACTCATGCAAGTTATGAACTCTGTCTTTTCTGCTGAGCTTGAGAATTTGAGGCTTCTGAAAAGAATAAAATATTTTGGCATGAGTTTCTATAGTCAGTGTAGCTCTACTGCCTAAGAGCTTTCCTGTATTCATGAAGATTAAAGCATCTACTGATTAGTACAACACTTTGCAAATTGCCTAAAACTAGTGCTGAAGGACTCTTGCAGATTGAGAGTCTGATCCAAAACTGATGCAAAGATGAGCATTGGCAAATGCCATTTATAAGTGCTTTAGTAGGGGAACAGCTCATTTAAAATTAGTGTTTTTTCCACAACTCAACAGAGCTGAAGTAGAGACATTTTGAGGGGTTTTGCAGACTTTGTTTATGTGAGAAATTTGCCAGAGAACACTTAGCAAAAAGCTGCGCTTTTGCTTACAGCTAAAGGCAAATGTTTTCCTCCTCACCTCTGGGAGCCACTGGGAAGACCTTAGTCTGAGTATAAGGTGGGACCAATTTTTACAAAGTGGGGAGGAGAAAATACTGGAGTGGAAATTACAGTTAAATTCCATTTTCTGCAAGTGTCACTTTGACATGGAGATGCATTTAAGAAAGAAGCATTATTGAGGAGAACTCAACATGTGCACTACAGAGGATGTCTTTGTACATAGGCGGTGTTTTGCTGTGAACTTGTGAGCTTTTTAAAATTGGCTTGGCAGGCAGCGTAGCTCAGGTACGTGAAGGACTGCGGAGCGGGAAGAGCATCCCCGGTGCAGACTGAACTAGAGCTGCCTAACAGCACTAGAGCCTCTGAAGAGAGAGACCCTTAAATGCAGTGTTTTTCCCAGCTGGAGTGCTAAATGTCTCTTGATTACCAAGCTCTTGACAGCTTGCAGATGAGGGGCAGAATGCACTCAGCTCTTGGAAAAAAATAAATAAAATGACAGCTAGCCCAGCTCTTCTCTAGTACTGTGACTATTATGTGCTCTTAGACTGTATAGACTGATGCTGTGCCTGAAATCTTGATCTTGTCTTAATATATTTATTTCCTGAAATTCTTTTCTGGCATTTGGTATTTGGCAATATCTGAGTTATTTTAAAACTTCAGATTGTACAGTGTCAGGTTTTCACTCATGAAAATTCAGTCCAAGCCTTTATAAAAAAGAAAAAAAAGAAAGGTTCTGTTTGAGGATGGGAGGGGGAGAAGAGGAGCAATTAAAAATGTAAGAATAGAAGCTAATTATGAGCAATTCAAGCAGAGCTTTGTTTAGAAAATGTATCAGTATAAAATGGATAGGTGAATAGATTAGCACTGATTGCAGTTTTTACATATAATCTCTTTTTCATGAGTAATTATTAGCAATTATAATGTAGGCTTTAAATCAGCCTGGGATGGGACTGCACTGTATTATGAATACTAAATAATTTTGTGTTCCCAGGCAGAAGAAAATGAGTGTGTGATTTGGTGATAAAATCCATAGCCTCAGTATTTCCTTGGCCTGTTTGTCACTTGCTGTCTGTATTTCAGCCCTCGGTTCAATAATGTCAATGCTGAATGCCAAGGTTCGTCATGCAAATGATTGTTACCTTGCGTTAGCCAGGAGTGGATGCTGCAATTGCACTTTCAGAGATATATGACTTCATATATTAATTACTGGTATTATCATTAATTGCTAGAAGAAGGAAAAATGATCCGGGAGATAAGATGGGTAAAAGTAATGGTGTAACACACTTGCTGTGCTGCTGTAACAGTGCAAATGTATTTGGAGAGTGTCTGTGTCATTTATCAGTGCCAATTAATTCCCAAGCCCGAGGGGCTTTGTGCCGAGCAGCCGTGCAGGGCTGCGCGGGAAGCCCTGGCTGCCAGAGCTTGTTAACACCTGCAACGCGGCCCCTTCCCGGGCCTGCTCGGAAGGGGCTCTCAGAAGCCCGGCTTCCACAGGCCGAGCAGCATTTTGTTGACAAGGAATTCGACAAGTAAAAAGGGACTTAAACTGGTGTAACAAAACCTCTGCCTAGTTCTGAACCTTTCAAGTTAAAGTGAAATTCGCATAAATCAATTAGATTCCTAATTGCTCGTTCAAATTTTTAGCCATGTTAATAGCAATTAAGAATTTGTCCTGGTGCAATTCTCCAGTTCTGTTCCAAGTTGCGACCCATCTTAGTTTGCTTTGCTTTGTGAGAGAAGCGCCCGCCTTGCAGCATGCACACCTGACCAAGAATGAGTGAGATGCGCCAAGGCGCAGGAGCAGTGATCTGCAGGAGTATGGACCCACATTCATGGTTTCCTTTTTATTATTTAAAATAACGTGGTTTTCTATGGACATGGGCATCAGTGGACATTGTGTGTCAGCTGCTTGTCCTACATCTTTCCTCACTTGTTGGCTAATTCAACTGAACTAGACATGGCTGAAAGCCAAGAAAGTGAGTTTGTCGGAAGGGCTGCCTGAGCAAGGAAGGTGGGACATGAAGGCAACGCTGCCGTGTTCATCTCCGTGTTTCTGCTGGGCCTCTGAACGGGGTGCCTGCAGCACAGAAACTGCTGCGCTGTCCTCCCTGTTGAGCCACAAACACCTTGGTGATGTGGGAGAGGGCTGAGTACCTGTGGATGATGTGATGTGGGTTTACAAGGTTGGGACAGCATCCTAGAGAGGCAGGACTTGTGGGACTGAGCAGGGAATGAAGTGTCAGCTGTGGGGCAGCTGTGTGCCGGGAGAAGGAGCTGTCTGGGATCTCCAGCCAGATTTGTTATGGACCTGCTGGTGCTGCCCGGTCCTTGGCATGCTACTTAGTTCACTGGGTTTTCCTGGCAGAGGTCTTGTCTCCTACCATCCTTATACTGTATCTGCAGCTGCTCTTGGTGGTGCTATCACAGATATGCGGGGACAACGATGACAGGTTTTGCCCTGACAGGTTGTGGGAGGATTCGTCCCACTGGCAACATCAGGGGAGCTTTGAAATTGCCCTGTCTGTATCAAGCAGGAGTTTAAAGGGTGTTATAGCTACCAACCTGCCAACATTCTCTTTCACAAGATCAGACGTACATATTTGGGTAGCAGGTTGTAGGGAAGCTGTGTGTATTTTCTGAAAATGCTACCTGGCATTTTTCTTCTTTCTCCAGATTACGTAAAGGAAAGTACTGAGGCTATAGTTAGGAATAGTTGAGGTTCTGTGATACTTCTGCAAAAGCTTATTGGTTAGAAGACCTGAAATCAGCTACAGGGAGGGAAAGAGTCAGTGCCTGCATGTTTGGATACTGTAAGTCTTGGTTGCCCCTTCCCTCCCTGGGGAAGGCTTATCCCCTGAAATACAGGAGAAGGAGCCTGTAAGCCCTGCAGAAATCTGCATTTGAATATGCTGGCTCTATCCTCAGGAAATGCCCTGCAGGTATAAAAGAACCGCACACACAGTGCCTAGCCTTTCCAAAATGAATATTTTTTCCTACTAACAAGGTCTCTTTTCACAGAAGTCCTATAGCTTTCTATAAATAACTATATTTTTTTTTTAATAGCCTAACCAACATACTAAAAGATGTTTTGGGAAATGGGGAATTATTTGCCTGCCTTCTCTCTGTTCAGAGATATTTTATCCCCCCAACCTGCCCAGTCCGTGCTGTAAGGGTATGCTGCTGCTCTTTACCCTGTGAGGACTGGTTTAGCCACCGGGCAGCTCTGAGCAGCCCTTGGCGGGCACAGGAAGGCGCCCACACGTGAGAGCCCCCTGCATCTCGTGCTGAATGAGAGGTTGAACTGTTTGCCCCAAGCCAGGTAATGCTGTATATATTGTGGATCAACAGATCCACAGCTGTCCTTAGTCTCTCGCATTTCTGTTTATATACAGAAATGTGTTTTCCTGAATGTCAAGTTACTGGGCCCATTAAAACAAACATGGCAAACTTCAGCCCCTTTTTTTTGGAAACCTGGTTTGTGAAGGATATATAGTGGTTTTATCATATTATATGGGTGCTTTGGGGAGAATACTCTTTTACCTCTATTTTTTCATACTGTTTCTTGAATGAGCCTGTAGAAAGCTGAAACAAATGGAAGTTCCTGTGTGAGCCAACAGTGAGGGCAGCAAAATGGGGCCTATGCAGACTCTTGTCACTACCTCAATACTAGATTGCTATGAAGGAAAGGATGAGGCGAGTACTGCATCAAACAACTGCTGGCCTGGACCCCTCTTGCTCCTCACTAGAGGATGGAGATTTAATTTCCATTCGTGATAGGGGTTTCTGGCGGCAGGAATTCCGGCAGTGCTGGGATTGTGCATCGCAGAGCACCCGGCAGCCAGGTTTGCACTTGAATTCCGCTCACCTCCACATCTGCCTTGTCTGCAGCGAGCTGATAAGATATCAGCATATCTACCGAGGAGCACACGAATGATCTCTTCTAGCTCTATTCTTCTCCTCCTGTGATTTGTAAGTGTTAAAGCACTCATCTGTTCTGGCAGTTAATGTATGCAGCCTCTCAATAGCTAATATCCTGTCATAGGCAGCGCCAACCAGTTTAATCTGGTTCACGGCTTTAGCAAGGAGTTGAGAAAATATAGGTGGAAATGAAGAATTCAGCTGCTTACGGGGAGCCCGGCGCTTGCCCTGCTGCAAAGCAGCACAGACACAACATGGAGGCTCCTGCCGGGAACAAAGATCCACGGATTGTGGCTCCGCGCACACGTGGGCCGCAGCCCTTTGTGTCGCTCGGCGCTGCTCGAGTCTGCTGCTTTGCAACGGGAGGATTTAAAACGCAGATGCAGAAAATCTGCTATGGATTGTAACTTGGCACGGGTGACCAAAAGCGGGGAGAAAAATTGATTTTTGTGTCTGCAGAATCCATCGTCCTAGGTTTTTTTGGAAGTTGGTTTCATTTGCTTTGGTAATAAAAATAATTAAATAAATTAGTTGTTTGGACCGCACATGCTATTCTGCCTTGATATAGGCTGGGGAAGGAGATGATAAAAACAATCCTAAACCCAGACTGAACAAAACTGAACAAAATATTTTGCACCTACGGAAAATCTGATAGAAATAACCTGTAATTTTGTTGCCTGCTTCGCCGTTTCTGCCGAGCTCCCCTTAATGTTTTCACAACCTTTCCTCCTACCTTCCCCATGCTTTAACAATACAAACAATAATCAAAAAAGTGCAAGGCTCTGCTGAACCTGTGTTTGAAAGTTCAGTTATCCCCACCTTGAACTCTTAGGTAATCTCTGGTGTTTTATTTTATGGTGCACCCTAAATTATAATGTATCTTGAGGGATGAGTGGAAAGAGGAGGTGTCTCAGTGTTATGCATTTCTTGGCTCTCCTTGAAAGAGAAGTGGATGCTAGGAGAGCATATTTGGGCATCTCTGTTGGAGCAGCCAGCTCTTCAGTGCCAGCTAGGCAATTTTCAGGAAAATAAATGGGAGAAACCTGCAGATCTGCTGTGCAGGTAAAAGTGTGTGAGGTGGGTAAAAAGCAAGCTCTGGGCTGTGCTGTATGTGTGTATTCAGTGACAGGGTCATGCTGCTCTGTTAAGGGCTGTGAAGGCCCCATGTGGCTGTGGTACCTTATCCCAACTCTGTTTGGCAGAAGAGACTTTTAACTCCCAAGCCCTATGCCATATTCTGCCGTGGTGTCTGTTAAGTGAGGAAACTGTGGGCTGTTCTTCATGGAAAAGCTGGAAGCTGCTCTGAGATGGAGATGCATCTTCATGAGGTACAGGAGTTAGTTATGCTACTGTACATAGCATATTCATATGGTCTATGTGATAGTATATCTGTGCATGTTTTAATGATAAACAGAGCCATGGCTTCATCTGTCTTTTAAGTGCTGCCTTGGTGCCTTATCTTAAAAAGATTTTAAAATCTTTTTATAAATGGAGGTGACAGATCAAATATTGCGCTTTCTAGTGTTTCAGCCAAGTTAGACTTTGTTGTAGAAGGAGCTGGCAGTGACCTCTGAGTTGTCTTCCTAGTAGCTCTCATTAGAAGAGATTTTTGCAATGCTTAGAGCAGTTTGGCACCTCTGCTGGTGCCTCCGTGGCCTTTGGAAGTCAGCAGGGGAAAGCCCTAAGGCTGCGGCAGCACCTTTTCTTTATTGTCTTCGATTCGGTTCCATCTCAGTTCAGATGCAGCCTGGTGATAATCTTCATTTCCTTTCCATTGCTGCTTTTGCATGATAAAAAGGCTGGCAAAAGCCCTAACTGTAGCTGGAGCAGAAGTTAAAAGCGAATTCCTGCAATCCTGCCAGAGCCCCCGCGGCCCGGCCTGCTGCCCGGGGCTTCCCTGGAGCCCGGCCGGGCTGCGCCCTGGCTGCTGCCCCACCAGGGCTTGGGCTCAGGTGTTCCCAGGTTTTGTGCCTCATAGCCACAATCCTGGAGCTGTGAGTGTTTAATTAAACTCTGCAGTCACTGCATGATGAATGTTGCCACAGAATCTGATTTCACCAAGGCGAGTCCTCTTGGCTACCTGACCAGTTTGGTCTTCGTACTGGTGGAGACAAGTCAGATGCTGTTTGCTCTTCAAAGGGACCAGATTTTGTCACCTTGCCTCAGGGGCCGCTTGTGCCTTTTTCTTAGGATAACAGGTTTCTTCTGCCAGCTACTATTTTTAGTCCTATCAGAGTGACTATGTAATGCGATATTCATTTGTAATCAACTGACTTAGTACCTCAGTGCTCTGGGCAGACACAAGAAGGCAGAGCAAAAATTCCACAGGTCTCCCTGAACCTGAATTCCCCAGCTGCGGCATGTCAGGTCTCCTCCCCGAGCGTACACTGCTAAAATAATTCTGGAGTTTTAGTTTGCACATGGGATTCCTCTTTGTATACTTGTACTTTCTCTAAAATACACTTTGGCACTGATTTTTTTTCCTTCATGTTTGCATTGTCTCGCTAGGAATCTACCTAGGGGAGAGTTCTCGCTAGCCATGTGCCCTGGTGTCTGTGAAGGAGCCCTGCAGGGCGCCGCTGCCAGACTCGCTTAATCTGCTGTGTGCTTGGCATTATTTACTGGGTTAATGTGTGCTGTGCTAGTGCTTCTGGGCTAGTGAGTGTGTGAGCTCCATCCATCAAAGCAGCATCTGCCCGTGCTGGCCCTCTTCTCTCCTCTTTATAATGGTGTGAGTCCATTGCTTGTGGTAAGCTTACTACTGTTAAAATATAATAAAGAAATATTGTGTAGTAGCCATCTGGAATATGTTCTATGGAAGGATGATTAGGCCTTTAATAGTTCCTGAATTATGGGAAGAGTATAGAAATTATGAAAATATATCAATAAAGCATAAATCTTTGGTAAGTAAAGTTACAGTGAAGAAATGGATGCTTTGCACTCCTGATTTTGTACCCGTACAGTGCTGTTGGTTTAGAGTGGGGTGATTGTGAGCAGAATTGAGCTGTGAAACCCTGTCAGGTATAAATCTTCATGTGACAACTATGCATGAAGGATACATAAGATGCTGTAGGTCATTCTTTGGTCATTTACTGATATATCACACTTTTTTCCTTACTTCACTAGTATTCTTATGACAGAATAAATGATGAGGAAAATACATAATTAAGAGCCTTCTGCCTTGCTATAAGTATATATATTTTAAAGCAACATCCTCTTAAGTTCTCTGAAACACTTGTGTTTTTAATATAGCTGAGATATGACAGACCAGAACGGACATAGTAAAGTTAGAGGTTTGGGTGGGTTTCTGCCAAGTTCCTGCCAGACAGTGCCATTATAAAACACAAAAATCAGAATCAATTTGTTATCATGGAAAACTTTGACCAATTTTATCTATATGTTTTTATTCAAAATGCAAATTCAAACCACAGTTCTGCTTATCCTTCCTAATTCATCTCTGTCACTCAGCATTTACAGCAGCAAATGTGTGGCTGCTTATAGCTCTTCTGGCAGAAACCTTCAGAAGATTTGTAGGCAGACAGCTACGACCTGCCATGAAAGGCTGCTTCGAATCTTTATTTTGGGGAAGTGTAATACAAGCAGATCGTTTGGCAGGAGGTGTAACTGCTTATGGATTTATTAAGCATTTACTTTAGGTAAAGATTAAGATGCATCTTCTCCAGGTCATTTGCTTGTTACTGTCTGAATTAACTGCCTTGTTCTTGTCTCCTGGAGATGGAGCCTCATGTTCTATCCGTGGCACATGCACGGGATATTTGCTGTGCACTTACTCAGTCGGCCCCCTGAGTCTCCTGCTGTTGCTGCTGAGTCATGAAAAGCTCTGTAGGCTTTTTGGTCCCAGGTACTTATTTCTATCAAGTTACTCCAGTCTTAGAGGTTGCCTTCAGTTGGGACCTCAAGCAGTCTGGTGGGACTGAGAAATGCACACACTATTTACCAGCCGTACAGTCTCTTTTGCTCCCAGGCCAGAGCAGTGTCTCTCTTGCCATTCTAGAATTACTGGGTTTCTAAGCAAAAGCAGGATTTCCAAGCTTTCTTTAAAGTGCACTGTGCCTGTCCAAAACATCCTTCCTGTGCTCATAAGCTGTAAAAATAAAGATCAAGGCAGAACAGAAACAAATCTGAAGCAAGAGAAGCACTTTGAACTCCTCCATCCCCTCCTTCTATTTTAACCAGATGCTGGACTCTGTCAGTTCTTGCGGTTGAAAGCTGCTTTTGTGCTAGTCTCTGTTCCCTGTGGCATATTAAGGCTGCAAGGAAGCCCTTAATCTCTGATGCTGCATGTAATGCTTAGGTATTGCTATTCCTTGCCTCATAAGTGTTTTCCAGGTGATGTGATGGTGTGAGGATATTTAAGCTCCAAGTGAAGCCTTTGCCCAAGTGGTTTGTACTGATATGACTGCTCCTGCTTTCAGTATTGCCTGAGATCTGGTCCTAACAGCTGTAGAGCTGTTGGTATCATTTTGCCACTTGTAATGGTAGTTTGTCTGAAGGGTGGACAGCAGAGTGTCCTTGTGTGAAGTAGGTTATTTTGAGGGAAATGAAGTATCATAAGGAATCTTTATCGCACTAAACATGTACTTAAAGTTGGGCTTGGGAGTTGTAACAACAGAGAGAAAATGGTCAGCAATGGAGAGGAAAACAAGATTTTGGGGGTTTTGTTGTTATTTTTAACATTTATGTATTTTCAAAGTACTCCATTGATGTAAATTTTTCCAGGAAATCAAAAAAGGGGCTCATCGTGCGCCATGCTTTGTCATTAGGGATGCATGTCGCTCCATTGCCCCCTAATGGCAAGGTAGATAAGGAAAGGGAGCCTGGTACCACTGGGGGTTTGCAGTGAGGGGGAAGGAATCTGAATGGAAACAGCCAGCTCGGTGCTTGTCTGCTGTGGCTGCGGCATGAATATTAAAGCAGGAGCTTCTGATAGGATTGAACATGAACTACAAGAGATGAATGACTGGAAAGCACTTGTAGAGCTTTACGAGGCGATACTGTAGGGAATGGTCATCACTGAACATCCATTTGAATGCTTTACTTTAGTTTGAACTCTTCGATCTTCCTAGTTTTGAATTTTGTGCAAGATACCTGGTTTTGCAATAACTTGGAAGATCTGTGGATGTTTCGTTCATGTATATGTGTATATATACAGTCTAAGGTGGTCCCAGCTTCATGTTTTCAATAAAGCTGCAGTCATGGGAGTTTGTGTAATTAAGATCTTTCTGATGTAGTGTTCTCCTAAAACATGTGGGCACTTTACAATTTTAGGAATATTTTTAAGAAGGCTTAGTTGAAAGAAGCCTTTGCCTTACTGTTTCTGAAAGAAAGGTACTCTGGATTTTAGAGAGTTAGGATCAAATGAATTGATCATATGTTACTGAAAGTATATTGTGACACTTCTGCAGTTTGCAAGCACAGATATGTTAGAGGTGCTGGTAAATATTTAAATAGACACAGCACTTTGGGCTGGTTTTATACATGCTTGAGTCCTCGATGTGGGTGTATATATCTGTTGGATGCTTATGCTAATGACCAATTAGAAATACTCAGAGGTTTTAGTAGTAGGATTGCTGTGTTACCAACCACAAACACTAAAATGTTAATACCCCTCCTGAGTGGTATGCTAAAAATTTCTGAGGTTTGTTTTGTGCCTATTTTTAATTCTTTTTCAGTTTAGGGGAAGCTGCTTGCTCTGTTTGTGCTCATCATAGGCCTGAAAAGACTAGTCTAGACAGAGAAATAGGATTTCTGGCTATTACTCAGAGTATACCCTGCTCTGTGTTCTCTTTCCCACCACACTACCCTCTCTAGCCATTTCTGTCCCTAGGCAGGATGCCCCTTCTTCCTTCTCCTCCCTGTGCTGGGTTCCTTCACTTAGTGCATTCTGTTTTCTACTTTTTTTTTTTTTTTTTTTTTTAAAAAAAAAAGGCATATTTATCCTGCAGTTACTTATCAGACTTGGCAGATGCTACTGCACAGAAGAGCGTAGTTCTATTATTTTGTCATACAGATACACAACCGTATAGAATGGTATTTATTTTTTTGTCTGCAGTGCATTCGTTATCACTTTTGGGAAATCCTTAACATAAGGTAAATACCACATTTATAGGAAGGCCAAAGGGTGAGTTAGATTTTTATTAAAAGAAGTCTGCCTGGCTACCAGCTGTGTAGTGCAGGCATTTCAATGCATAACCTGCAGGGCAGCCATCCTGCTTTAAAATAGACATTTTCTTAATTACATCATACTAAGAAGGATCTCATTCTCAAACAAATGGCTTATTGTATGCAAACTGATGGAGAGAAGTCTGCCTGTTTTGGCAGGATCCAGGCATGGCTTGCAAATTTGCATTTAAAACAAGAGCTCTGTGGGGGATTTGCAGTATTTGTGCAGCCTTAGAGGATGCTTGGCTTGATTGTTGCACTGCTTTAAATACAGACATTTATTCTTTTATTGCTTGAAAGAAAATGACCATACCCATAAAAATACAGGTGGGAGTTGTTCTGTGTCCTAAGGAAGCAAGAGGAAAGTGAACATATTTTTCCCTACCTTCCATTCCCTGCCTTATCATAAAAATCTCTAAGCTAGTAAGGATGCCCATGGAGGACACTGCTAAGGAGCTGAAACACGGGAGCTTTGTTGCTCTAAGAGCTTTCTTGCACACTACTGGCACTGCAAGGCCATATTTGGTGTGTATGGCAAGGCCATACTTGAAAGGCATAACATACTTCTGTGGGGCTAAAATGAATTATGTCAGCTTTTTTGGACATAAAAATGCATTTTGCACAACATAGCAGATTTATCATTCCATATACCCATTGTTAAGGATCATTTTTTTCATCAAATTCTTAATGTATCAAGAAATTCACTATTAAAGTCATGGATGTTAGCTTGTTTTAATTGGACTTTTATCCCCTACCCGCCATTCATATGTAGCAGAATCAACAGCATCAATCAAGATGACTTCTTCTTTGGATCTTTAAATTTCTTAAAGATGTCAAAGAGGAGTGCTAAAAAAAAATTCATTGGACCAAAGTAAGAAATTTTAGCCTGTTTAATTTTTTAAATGTCCACAATTTTAAACAGTTTAATTTTGCATAAAGAAGAATTTAAAATTTGATTTATGCAGCGAATTGAGCATATTTTCATCCTTCTGGGCAGTCAGTTAATGCAATATTTCTTGCAGGAAATTTCAGCTGTGAAATCATAAGACCTTGCTATTTATTCTGTGATTTATGCAATGCTGGGTTTCTTCTCTGCAAGGCTGCATAAATGCCACAAAACGTCTGACCTGACAAGACAGCATCTCCAGCAGCAAACAGGTATTCAATCTTTGTGAGCCTTTGGGTTCACCATTTCTGACAAGAACTTTAAAAATGGCACTAATTCAGCATCAAAGATGGAAGAGTGGGTATGTCTATATAATGTAAAAGCAGTGCTGTGTACATGTACCTTGGCTGGCAGCATAGCTTCATCATGGCAAAACTCAGGTTTCTTGGCACTCCTAACGAGCTGGGTAGACTAGCCCTGGCACAGCTATATCCGAATGCACTTAGGTGATTGTTTATCTTCACTGGATTATTCCCATCACTGGTAAAGCTGGTTATTGTACTTACATTAAGACTTGCTTGTTGTACAACATCTATGTAGAAAATTAACTTTTGAAGCTATTAACAATAGCTCGACATTTTCAAGAATATTTATATATACCCAAAGTGCAACAAAAATCTCTGAGTAGAATTTACAGACATGTTAATTCTCCCATTCCATGATCATGACAGCTGGTTGTGTCTGGAAAAGGTCCTGATACTGCCATCACCTTGGTGGCAGGAGCTTTGGTAGGAAAGGTGTGGGTGCAAAGCCCAGCAGGCCAGGATGGTCCATGAAATATTGCGCTCCCCCCTTCCCAAGAAAAAAGAAAAAATTCTTGGCAAGTTTGGGATAATCTCATGTTCGTTAAAACTAAAACCATTTTGCAGCTTCCAGTTGTTGTTTTCTTTTCAGATAGCTGCCACAGGCTCATTACACTTTGCTATACATTTAAAGAAAAAAAACTTTACGGGGGCTTGTGTAAATAGCATTATTTTCCCGTTTGCCTTTATTATCCCGGTTTTACATGAGGTATGCATGGAAATATTCTGTGTTTAATGAAACGTTTGTGATCTCCCACTGTGGAGAGGGCTGGCTTATCTCAAGCTGTCACACTTGCCTGATATTAATTGATTAAATATTCATTTGCTCGCTCTGAATCCTGTGGCTTCGCTGGTGCAG
>JAUBOD010001086.1:1117678-1147094 GCA_032353885.1 Nothura maculosa | reverse complement strand
GTAAATAAGTGTACTCATTTTCATGATTGATGCCTCTGTCTTGAGGATGTGATACAGATCACTGGCGAAGACAGTTTAAACTAATGCAGCAAATGCATTTGAACTGTTTTCATGGGGTGGTTGGGATACTATTGGCATACTTGCCAATATTACTGGGATAATTTTGGCACAGTTGTGATATTATTTGTTCCTTATGGTTACTCATTTGAAGATTAATTTGGATTTAGGATAGACTGCATTCTACTGGATGATGTCAGTCCTATAAGTCCTATAATAAGCTCTGTGAGATTAGGTTAAAATATTTGGTGAAAAAGGAAGGAAAAGTAGTTTAGCAAACTGTTCAGGAATTAGAAATCTGGAAGAACTGCCCTGTTATAATGAAAGCAAAACCAGTGATCATGGGTTTTATTATCTTTTTCCAAATGCTGGATTTTTACTTTTTTATCTGTAGTATGAGAATGAAAACGTTTTACTGTGTTGAATCTCATAGAAGATCTTCCAGGATGGGTCTCTTGAATGTATCTGAGTTCACTCTACAGTTAAATAATGTTCAACTCCAGAGATCCCTTCCAACCTTAACCATTCTGTGAAAACTTCATGACGAGTTTTCAGTACTACTTGGCAGAGAAAGTAAGTGAACATTTTCCAGGGAGGTGATAGCATGTGGATAGACAAATATTGCTGACAAGGGGATTTTGAAAAATATGTGCACACAGGAAACGGAGAGCACTGGGACTGGTTACCAAGAGAGGTCTAAACATCTCTCTGCTTGCAGAAATTCAAAAGCTCTCTGTAAATGGTCCTGGACAATGTGTTCTAGGTGTCCCTGCCTGAGCGAAGTGGTTGGAGTAGATGATCTCCAGTGGTCCCTTCTAACTTCAGCCATTCTGTGATTCTGTGAATAGAGATCTGCCTTCACAGCTCCATCTCTTAAACCAGCCAGATAAAATGCAGCTGTTTAGCTTTTCATTAGCTCTTTCTTCCCATGCTTTCTTCTCTATTGCCTGTGAAGTATAGTTTAATCTTGTTCTGTTTTAATTTTGCTGTTAATGCATTTGATTGGAAAAATGTTCTTGTAACAGCAATAAAAAAGTATGCAACATAAGCAGCATAAATGACATGTAAGCTTATTCTATGAGGTTTGGTAACCTGAAAATAAACAAATTAATTATCTTGCAATTAGTGTGGCTTGTATGTGTAAATTGCTTCCTAGCACACTCAGCAACTTGACTCAACCTGCCTTTGGGCGCTAGGTTGCTTTTTAGTGTCTCTTAAAGGCTTCTTAAATGTCTTTTCCCTGCTGAATCTCTTCTCCTGGCTTCTTCATACGTAGCCAAAATGCCATATAATTCTCTTTCAGATTCCTTTATGGATAATTTAGTGATGGTGGTTAATTATAAGATTTCTGGAAAACACACTTTTGTTGTGTATTTTTACATGGTTAGTCATTGGTTCGGGGTCATATAGATACAAGAGCAAATGTGAATGGTAGCAAGAGCGTGAAGTCTTATTTTCTTTTTTTCTTTTAATCTTGTTCTATGAGATCATTCCTAGTTGGTGCTACTGATTAGCTCTCTTTTATTGCTGTTTTCATAAGAGGAGAAGCATGAGGAATAAGAGAAATTAGCAGCTTGGGACTGCGGGAAGGAGAGCAGTTGGAATGTGAACTGGTTGTTGCAGCTAAGCAGTCTTATTCTGCAATAATTATCCCATTGACCCACAAATGAACTTGACTTTTCAAAGAAACAATTTGGAAAGTTTCCTGGGGAACGTTTTGCTGTTGATGTGTGAGCATATACTGCAAGATGCTTAAAAATGCATCAAAA
The DNA here is from genome assembly GCA_032353885.1 of Nothura maculosa. Taxonomy (NCBI): domain Eukaryota; kingdom Metazoa; phylum Chordata; class Aves; order Tinamiformes; family Tinamidae; genus Nothura; species Nothura maculosa. Next base: position 1,145,268 of record JAUBOD010001086.1, on the reverse strand, counting down.
CTCGTGCCTGAATATTAGCATCATGATTAATGTAGCTGTCTGGCTCTGCTCTGTGGTCGTTTTGTAGTGCAATGTTAAGACTTTAGAGGAGTGCTCTCTGACCCTGGGAACAGCTTCTGGCCGGGGAGCTCTGTGATGCCCAAAGGTGAAAATGTAATTTCTAGATTTTTGAAATGGTAAAATGTGTGAAGAGCTTTTGGGGAGTATGGAGCAGAAATCCTGACTGTGCTTGTGAAGAGCAGAATTGCTGTGACTGTTCAGATTCTCAATTACTTGTTGTCAATACAGTCTTTCAAAACATATTCCTGGTAAAAGGATAATCCTAATAATCTAAGATATATTTGACTAATGAATGAGACAGAATATAAAAATGATCTAACATGCAGATAGTTAATTTTAAATGGACAAAATTCTTAATATACTGATAGCCAAACTCAGGAATTTACATATTCAGTAAGCCTTTGGCTTTTAACATTTTTTCCCCTTTACCATGCTTTTAATAAGGTATAGATGTTTTTAGTGACATTCTTTGAACTCGTCTGTAGCGTTTACCGCAATATGAATATCCACATTAGATTCTATTCTGTGTAGAAGATGACAAACAGAAAAAGTGTTTCTGAATTACTGAAATTACTGAATTGCACACGTGAGCTTTTATTTGCTAATTATATTTTCCACTGGATTAGAAAAACCTGTTTCCACAGATGAGTAGGCCTCTGATTCTACAGAAGATGCAGCTCCCAGGTAACATTTGTTTCAAATCCTTGCCTGCGTAATTAAAACACAAATTTGAGACCTTTCTCTCACCACTTCCATCGTCTCTTTCTCATTATGCTTCTTGATGAGATTTTTAGGCTTCACAGAGCACCATGTAGGCAGCTAATCCGATGCAGCGCGAAGATCACAGCTCTTCTTGTGTGATTCTTATTAGGTTAATCAAGAAACCTACTGAAGCAGGAGGATTTTTAAGGCCTGCCAAATCTCAAACCATAGATCAAAGTTCACGGCCCCCTGGCCCCCTTGCCCTAACTCTCCTCAGTAGAATTTATATGAATGGCCGCATTGTGCACAGGGCCGTGTCGGCGAGCCGGGGGATTTGCAATTCCTTGGGCTTAGGCGGGACATTGTGTGGTGACTGATGAAACACGTTTTCTTCCCTTTCTGAAGTGCAAAGGTTTTCACCTCCGTTGTCCATACGAGCGCTCGGGGGCCCACAATAGCAGTCAGGTGCTGGCTGTTCGTGTCGGGCCCAGCACGCGGTTTTATGACAGAGTGTAATTAAATGGCTCAGAAGGCAACGTTAGGAAAACAGCGGTGAAGAACAGGCGAGGAGCTTCATTTCCATATGGTCAGCCAAGCAAGGACAACACCAGCATTGTGATCCAGAGCAGACAGTTTAAGTGCCATTAAAGAGATGTCTATTCTTTATGTTGTCTGGTGAATGCCACTGTGCTGCTTTGCCCTTCTTCATGGTCACAACCTCTTTTTAAAGCAAATGCTTTTTGCATGGTGTAACTTTTTGGTGCTATTAATATCATACTGTGGATTATTTTGAACAGTAATACTGAACTTAAAAAAAAAAATCAAATAGTTTAATTAAACCAAATTTGACCCTGAAGGGCTTAGGAAATTTTAATAGGGTTGCCTTAATAACATTCTGATTTATGGCTTCCTTTTTCAGGGGAAATTACAAAAGTGAGATCACAGTAGGGTTGCAGTTTTTAGGGAGTTTGGAGCAGAAATGCTAAATGTGGCTTTAAAGAAGAGCTTATGCTCTTTGGATAATTTAAATTGTGCATACATCTTTGGGTTTTGGCATGCTTTTTGGGTTATTTGTTTATTTGAACTTAGGCAACTTATCTGAAAAGTTACCAGTGGTTCTCTGGAATTAACCAACCATAAAAGTTAAATTTTTTTTGTTGTTGTATATTTTCAGTATTCCTCACAGCAACTATGTAAGCATTTAAATGTAAAACTAAAACCTTGAGATATGTTTGTGTGTATATATATATATATATATATATATATATATATAATTATTCTGAGGGCACTCTTAACATTTGCATAACAAAGCACATGAAGGTGATAACAGAAAATGCATGAATTTATTAAAATAGTACAAGAAAGGCTCAGATTAAAAGTTTGCTAATTGAAGAAGGGTGCTGATTGATTAAAGCAGGATGTTCATTTCCAAAACAAAGCAAACAGCAGTTCTGGCAATTGTGCTTATCCCCTTATAGCAGGAAACATTTGAAAGCTTGACAGGCAGTTGTTTACTTAATATGTGTGTATCCAACTCTAATCTTTGAATCTATAGAAAATGACTGTATCACCTGCAGGAAGTTCTCAAGGTAAATACCCAGTGGCTTTGCTAAATACCAGTGGTTTTGGCAAATGGGCGCTGGGCTTGTACAATGAGGCTGCCTTTCAAACAGGAAAAGTGAAAGGAAGGAGCAAGAGAAATTGTTTCTGTGGGGTCTAATTTTTTCCTGCTGAACTTGGTCAGGATTGCAGTTCTGTTTTCAATAACGGTCTTCTGTTCAGCACTGCCAAGTTACTCTCCCCTCTATAGAAATCACTTCTATTTGATCCTTTGATAGTGAATATTAAGATGCCTTACTTTTATTATTAGCTGAGGCAAAGTTTACTCTTGTGAACTCTGTTACTGTGAGTGTAGCACAAGGGTGATATTGGGCACGTGTTCTGCACCAGCCTTGGGAAGAGTCTGTGCCCAGCAAAGGCAGCCATCACTCTCAGCAAAACAAGGTGAGATCACTTTATGGCCTGAAAATGCGACCGAGATGGTTAAATCTTTGTGTCAGTCAAGTCATGATGTGAAAGCTTCAGCTGTCAGTATTTAATCACTTTGTGACCTTTCATCTCTTCATAGCTTTGCAATCCTCAGGCTCATCTTCATTATTTTTTTGCCATGTTCTCATTCCTTGGAATTTTCTTTTAAAATAATGAAGTAATGGCAGGGAGGGGAAAACCTCTTTTCAGATTTTTTTTAAACATAATTACCCCTTCGACGTTTCTAGCTCCATGGCTTTTCTTTCTAATGTATTCACGCTTGCATAGCTGGTGGACCCGAGTAGGGATTTAACAGTTTACTTTGGGAAACTAAACGGCCTCGAGTTGCTCTCCGGTTATCTACTCGCTCAGCCAGTGGAGTGTTCGCTCTGCCTTCTGCCTCCTTAGTGCCCTGTAGATAAATTTGTACAGAATTTCTGGAGCTGTCAGCGTGATGGATGGGCGGCGCGGTGGAACCGGCTCAGCCCGAGCGAGTGGCCGCCTCTCCCATCCATCACTCTCCTGCTGTCAGGTCCCATCAGGGCTGCAGAGCAGGTTCAGACTCTGTCTAGGTCGCAGTGCCACGGGAAAGCAATTAGCTCGTCAAGGATATACATATTTTAACGTGGGGATATTTGACATTTGAACCTCTGTTCGGTGTTCAGTATTCAGTAGGTGCTTGTTGCTTGGGCGTGAAGCGAGGGCCCTCTGTGCTGGGGCTGCATCACATTTTGCTTCTTGTAGTTTTGGGCATAGGAAAGAATGGTATATGGCAGGCTAGGGAGGAAAAGGAAAAATAAGTGTTTGATAGTTGAGCACAGGAGGCAGATGTGTCTTCTAACAGGGATATTAAAAACACTTCTGCCCTTTTTAAGGATGTATTTTTTTTTTTTTTTCCTCCCTCTCTCCTACTAGGAATGGTTAGTAAGCCTAGCCGTCTTTGGGCTTTAGATCATTCTCTGGCTTGGTCTGTTGGCTCCTCTGACTCACCAGCTATTTGCAAAATAGAGAGAAAAGTACCGAAGCGATTTGGTGTATTTGTGCTTAGTTTCACAGTTCTGTTATTTTTCACACTGTTTGTTTTTGTTTCTCCTAAAGATGCAGCTATATGTTGTTATATTTCAACACTTAAATCCCTGGTAGCTTCAGTTCCTGCTCCAGTTAGGGTTTTAACTGTCCTTAACACTTGCACATGCTCTTGCAAAAGTTTGTAAGAGGTGAGAGAGGAAGGAAATGAGAGATGGGGGCCATTTGAATGCTGTCTGTCCTCCAGTCTTTCTATTCTCTGAAGGATGTTGCTGTGACTGACCAGGAAGGACTGACCGTGTCCAGCTCATGATGGGGGCAGCCAGATGCAGGAGCACTCCTGGTCCCCAAACATGGAGCTTATACTGCTAGGAGCTGTTGTGTCACCAGTTGGAGAGTACCTAAAGCTTGGGGATGTACCAAAAAGCCTTGAGAGATACAGGTGATGGGGAAAAAGGCTGTGTCAGCACTGGTACAGGCCTGCTCTGGTTGCATGAGTGATGGTAACTGCAGTGGACACCCTTGGGTGTCATCAAAGCAGTTACACGTGCCCAGCGCTGCCCCTGAGCGTGTTGTGGCATCGGAGAACGGGTAAGTGCTCCCTAACCCACGTACTACAGGCCAACAGCAACCTTGTGCTTCCCCTCATGCTCCTGTAAGCAAGTCATTGCTATTCTATCCCCGCTAATATTTATCAGGAATACAGTAGCAGTGGCTTGTTATAATCTGAGCGATCTGCTTGTGTTTGCACGTATAAACCAATTAGCTATGAAGTGTGCCAGGGTACTCAAGTATCAACAGAATTTTCCAACAGTAAATTGGCTGTGTTTAGCATTTCAATGCCTTGAGAAGGTGTTGCAATATCTTGCAAACTAAATGGCCTTGCAAATAACCATAATGATCTGTGCTTGCATGGAAGATACTTAAAAAATCATAACTGCCTTTAGCTGTAACCTGTGTGTTGTGCTAAAATTCTGTGGAGACAGCGTAAGTGTGTCCTAGGTGTGCTGAGCAAGTAAGAAGTAATTGACCTCCTTTATGTTAGTATTCCCCTTTATATCAGGATTCACTCTGTGTCAGTCTGAGCAAATAAGGTTTTTGGACAGTTTTCTTAGAAGACTGTTTTACTATATGATTATGTTGTAGTGCAGAGGGTTTCTTCTTGGAGCTGCTACCAGTGGATCTGCATGGGAAAATAAGTCTTAGCTAAATTTGTTTTCTTCCAATTTGAAGTTATGTTTATCACATTTATGGATATGCAAACTATTAAGTCAGTAAAACGGTAATGCTTCTCCTCTGTATAAGGGGCAGAAGTGATTGCTGTATGGAGGCTGTGCGGAACAACCTTTATGGCTGAGAGAATGATGGTGTAAAACTTCATTGTCTCATTTAGCAGGAACTAAGCTTTCCTCCCGTACCTGTAACTTAATAAACTGGCTTGTCCCCCCACCCACCCAGTCTGTCGTTTCACAGTGCAACAAGCTAGAAATAGTCACTGCAGCTGAAGGTGACAAGGACTAACTCTAGCAATAGTATTTCTTTCCCAATCCACTTTAACCTTAGATCTCTGCTTACCACATTCATTGTTTTCAGCCCTGTTTTCCTTTTCTCTGTTCTGTTCCTCTGCCATATCTTGTACAGTGCATATAAGTCCCAAGGTCTTTGTGACTTGGCTTTACATGTTTGTTTAGAAGCACAGCTCACAAGTATAGCATGGAAAGTACTTGCCGTAAGGAAAGCAGAAATTTGGCTTGCAGCTGGGGAAAGATGGGGTTTCTGATGCTTAGTACGAGAGCAAGGGCAGGTTTCTGTTGTGAAGCAAACGTGTACACGTGCCCCGTAACAGGACAGCTCCTCACACTGACATGCAGCTGGGACATGGCATGGCATGTGGGTGAAGCTCGAGAGGAAATCCAACCTGATGCAACTTTCTTAAGAGAGAATGAAGGTCAGTCTTCTAGTGGGAATTAGTTAATTACTGCTGCTTTTTTTTCTTGATAGTTAATAGACGTTTATGGAAACAATATACCCACTGGATGACTGAGTAAGGTCCAAGTGAAATGTTCTTGTTCTAACTACTATTTTTCTCAAATAAGAGTGGAGATTTTACTGGAGTATTTCCATTCTTTTTATCTCTTAGTCTCTATCCTTTTTATTTTTATTTATTTAACTTTGTGCATGGCTAAATATAACTTCAGATCAAACAGCATTCACAGTATGTCCAGATAGTGGATAAGCGTAGCTGAATATCCTATCAATTGCAGATGGAAATAGAAAAATGAGTGGCTCTACTAAGCCAGAGTTTTAAGTAGTAGTTGACAGACCATTGAAAAAGTGTAGAAGTAGATATAGGAGATAAATATCCGAGATGGTAAGTGCAGCAGAGTGTGTTACCTTGTATTTAAAGTACTAGTTATCTGTAACCAAGCCCTGAAACTGTATGGCTCTGAGCATCAGGTGTTTGACATCTGAAACTGAATTTTCTACTTGAAAATCACCTTCGTGGTTTAAAGCCAGGAGAACCACTCCTGTCTAGTCCACTCGTTCGTTGCGTCGACAACTCACGTTGAACCTAGTGCCTGATGTGTAAATTCCAGTCTTCCATATGTACTGTGCTTCATTCGTCCTTGGCAAAACCTTATGGTTTCCAGAGCTCTGTCATTAGAGGTGCAATGCAGAAATAATGCAGCTGATGTGCCCTGTGTATACTGATTTTCATCGACTCCTCCAGCTGCTCAAGGACACCCTCTCTAGGGAACTAGTGCAAACATGACCTTCGATAATGCTTAATATTAAAGCCACTGTTTTAAGCTTCTCAGTCTTAAAAGCAAATGAACAAAGTCACAGCAGAGGCCAGTTGGCAGCCTTGCATAGCAATGTGCAAATCTTTCCCCTTTAGACATATCGGAATTTAAATTTGCACTTAAATCACAAGTGAATATGAATTTGAGCCTATCCAAGAACTCATTTACGCACATTGCAAAACCACCCCACAAATTGGTACAGTTCTTTTCACTTGGCAGTTGTTTCTCCAGAGATATCCAGGACAGAAATAGCAAGGACACTGCAGGCCAGATAAAAGCTGGCAGAGCTGCTTATGGTAGAAAATTTGCTCGGCACCTACCTGTCTGTGCTGTGACTGGTTGCTGTCACCTCTGTTAGATTCTTACATTTGTAATGATTAAAATTGTCCGTAATACTTAGAAGTAGCATACCTCTATAATGATTGAAATTGTTCATAATATTTCAATGTAGCCTACCTTTATAATGATTAAAATTGTCCATAATACTTAGATGTAGCAGTATTTTGTTTTACTGTTTGAGTTGCACTAAACTAAAAGAAGCAGGTTTTACTTGGTGTTTCCTGCAGAGCACTAACCTATCCCTGAATGCTACTTGGCATATAGTTTGTGAGGTGGCCAAGGAAGTCACCTCTCATACATGTGCGGTCTCGGGCACACTGGCATGCTTTGCCTTCTGGGGAACTAGAAAAGCTGGCAGGAATTTCCTCTGTTGGCACTAAAAACAACTGTAATGTTCCCTGGCAGAAGGACGAAGCTCCACTCTAGAATGCTTTAAAAATCAGCATAGCGTATTTTAGAAATGGTGATGCCTACAGCCAGTATCGATTACTGTATCGGCTGATTTCCTTTTCAAACCCACGTGTAGCATCTGCTGCATCCAGGTTGCCACTTTTTATTCATTGTTGAAGGTTCTATGTCTTTAGCAAATAGAACTTTTGCTTGTGGCAAATCTCTCTGTTCTAAGACTGAATAAAATATCTGGTTATTGTTGATCTTGTTTTTCACTCCACATATAATTTTTAAACCTTTTATTTTTAGTTTAATGAAGTGGAATTGACAATCCATTTCAGAGAGGAAAAAATATGGTTATAAATGGTTTCCTTTGAATCTTTCCTGAAATACTTGGTAATCAGTTAAAATCACCAAAGACCAGGGAGACAACTGAGATGCACAAGTTGAAGCAGTAAATGCTCTGGGCATCCTCTGTTTCCTTGCTGTGTACAGTGTAACTCTTGTGTGCAGTCCAGGACTTGCTTGGCATGGGAAGAAAAAATAGCACTTTTCAAGTGTTATGTCTAATTTTACAGGTCTTTGTCAGTCCCTGAAAATGAGCAGCATGTTACCTCTAAAAGGCCCTGCTTTTGACAGGCTCAGTTTGATCTAATTGTGTTAATCTGTGTTAGTCTGTCTGCTCTAATTAGGCCAGGGTTTAAATGTCAGTGATAAGTAGAGTTGCTGCTCTTTATCTTACTTGAAAATTACTGCAGTGGGAGGCTGGTCCAGGAAGCCCAGGAGATTTTTAACTAAAATGACTTGGTGAGAGGCTGTCGTTCCTAAAGACACCTTGTCCCGCGGCTGGGGAACACTCTCCCCAGCGGGACACTCACCAGGCTGCTCTGCTTAGCTCCAGCTGCCCAGCCCTGGGTGCTTTATGGTCTCTACAGTTGCACCGTAGGAGAGAGGGGCACTCTGGTTTCTCTGCTACGCTCTCCTGTGTTGGAAAGCACGTTGTGAATCTTCTGGAGCTACCAGAGCCACCTCTTGGCCTGCCTGAGGCCTCCCCTAGGCAGAGTCTTGATGACTTATTAGCCTTCCAGTTATGTGAAATAAGGAGAATGGGCTTGCTCTACCAGGGCCCCCCTTTTAAGGCCCTATCATCTTATGTGCTGAATTATAACATAAATTATAATGTAATTCTTCAGTGGTGTGAGAAGGAATCTGCTCTTATACAGCAATTGTTAAGTTAAAGTTAAATTAAAATTAAAACTTATAGGTGTTTTGTACCTATACAGTGGGTGTGTGTGCGCGAGTGCCCTAAAGACACTAATTGCTCAGCTCTGCTGAGGAGTGCACCTCTGGAGAAGACACAGGTTATTTTGGCAGGTTGCAAATGTACACTAAGCTTTAGTGCTAGAACTGAACAGCACTGAATGGACTGAAAAGGATTGAAAAATATACATATATATGGAGAGAGACAGAAGTGTGGATATGCACAGAACAGATTCATGAGCACTCAGTGTTTCTTGGAGGCTTCTAGGACTGTCAGATCTATTCCATGCACTGTGTGCTCACCCAAGGTACTTAGATTTGCAGCAAGAGCGCATTGGCTGTAGCACTGATGAAGCTGCACATCCAGTCTCATTCAGCTAGTTCAGATCCCAAACTCAGCTAGTTCAACTCTCAAGTCTCCAACCAGAAACTGTGCAAAAAAGTAGATGTTATATGTAAAAATGGCCATATTGCATGTTAAATCCAAAAGGATTCCTTCCACTCCGCAGTTACCTGTCAACTATCTGGAATATCCAACCTTGGATGCTACACAGCCAAGATGACGTGCATCAGATGAAGAGAAGCAGAGGTGAGCAATAAGAATAATAAATGAAAACACAAACTATAAAGGCAAATTGAAAGAATTTGGTTTGTTTAGGCAAGAGGTTAAGAAGGCTGAGAGAAGATGCAAGAAAGAAAACCCTGCTTTTTGGAGGAACAGGATAATCTGTTTTCCATGTCCTTTGGGGACAGCACAAGAACTGATGAGCTTAAATTAAAGCAAAGGAGATTAGAAGTTAGATATGAGGGGAAACTTTGCAATTGTAAGGATAATTATTCATTGGAAGAGATTGCTTAGGGCTGCTGTGGAATCACTTAAGCTTTGTAAGAACAGGCTTGACAAACATCTGCCAGGAATGCCATAGGCGGTGATGCCTGTCTTGGAGTAGTAAGGTGAACTAGAGGACTGCGCGAGTAGCCTCCTGTCCTAGTTTCTTTGGTATATAACTCCTATTTTTATTCTCATGCTGCTACTTTCTGGGTCCCCACTCACTCGAAAACCTCAATTATATCACAAAATAGTTATTTGATGCTTACTTCAATGAAGTAGGAGCAAGGTAAATATAATGTGTGTTTTAGTGATTGGAGAAAAAGTAGCCTAAAAGAGATTTTGCTAGAGAGAGCAGCTTTAGGGCTTTCACAACTTTCATAACATCTGCTTCTCTGTGGTGTAGCAGGAAGCAGCTTCTATTACACTTTATCAGCAAAAATTCAGATCTCAAAGTGACAGCACAAGCTTAAAAGACAAAACAGCTGTTGTTGAAGCTCTGGTGACTTGGGTACGTGGCTCACTGAAATAAAAACTTGATGGGAAGGGAAAGCAAAGCATCTCCCCATTCAACTTTGAGGAACATTTACATGGTCACAGATGAGCTGGTGGGTTTATTCACCACTTTACAGAACCTGCCATTTACTGAGCTGCACCGCACGCTGCTGTCAGCTGCATGTGCAGTGACCCCAGTGCAGGCCAGGATTTCCCCAAGGCCCTGATACATTAGCTGATCTTAATGGCATCGCGTGTGTCATCCGGGCTGGTGAAGCAGCGGGAGTGATTCCAGTTGCAAAGTTCATTTCTGTCAGATAAAAGAAAATGGGGAATATGTGCAGCTCTGCACAGTGTTTTATTAGAGCACAGGGGCTGCAGGAAGGGAAAATAGATGACTGAGCTGTAGCTGCCAGTATGTGCTCTCTGAATTGCAAGTGCGTAAATGCTGGAGGTGATCACCATTAATTAAAATTGTCCTTTTGTAGTATTTTCCTTACGAAGAAGGCTTTTGTTACCCCTGCAGTAAAAGAATTATTGCATTCAAATCAAAAAGGAAAATGTCTAAGGTGGAGGGGATCCGCTGTCTTTGCAGAAAAGTTATAAGAAACCATGATCTTTTTTGTGTATCAGACCTTGGGCTAACCACAGACTTTTGACTAAATGTAATCGTAAACTAAGGTAAAACATTAACTGCACTAAAAGTATGTTATAGTCTTCTAGCTTTTTAGGTGACTTTTCAGGAAATGCTTTAAAAATGTGTTTTTTTGGTGTATGGATTTTTTTTTCTTCAAAAGCAAGCTTGAATTTCTGCTACAAGCAAGGTGTATATTGTCAGTAGGAAGCTGGAGATACTGGAAGGAGCTAAAATAACCTACCATGTGCCTTAGCAACCTGCTCACTCCTGAACTCCTGACTTTATTCTTAGTTTAATTATTTTTCACTTTTTAAAAATTTAAATAGCAATAAGACCATCACCATGTTAAGAAAACTTATTTCAAAAATATAGGCCTGAAATTAGGAAGAAAAAGAAACCACATAACAAACATAAAACCAAAAATGATCCACTTATTGAGTACGACCACAAATATGTATTGCAAACTACCCCAAACTTGGTGAGGTGTCTGTGTGTGTAGCTGTTAATGAGCTAAGTGAGCTGCAAAGTAAACAGGATGTTCCTCATTTCCCCTGATGAGCTTTTCTGTGCAGGATCCTGGAATTTGCCTTCAGGTGAAATGTCAGGGATTGTGCTTTCCCTTGGGAGAGCCCATTCTAATTAAGCACTGTACAGGCAAAACAACCTCTTTTTCTGCCTTTAGTGAGAAACACTTGAATACCAATTTTCTCTCTCTCTCTGTAATGACGTGGAGATATTGACTGTCGGGCATATGCATGTGTAAGGAGCTGTGTTACAGTGTCATGTGTGAATGAGTATAAGAATGATGGTGGCTACAGACTCTACTAATCTACTAATTGGAGGGAGCAGTAGCTGATTCTCATTACACTGGCTTTATTTTCAATTTAGAAAATAGTGAAAACTTGATAATTAAGTAGTGTTTTTGTTGTATTTGTTTAACCCAAGGAGAGAAATGGCTCTCTAAAACAGCAATGAAAGCTCTTCTTGCATGATCTTATAGATTAGGAAAAAATTTGCCCCATCAGTAAGATGGGACCTTAACTAACTTACGCAAGAAATAAAAATCATTTAATTAAATGGAAATTTTTATGTTTAACTTGAATCTTATACTGTGTGGTATTTTATTCTCTTATTCAAGAGCTGAGCTGATTTTGTGCAGAGCTATGAGAAACCTCTGTCTATTTTTGTGTGGTGGTAAGTAGACTTGAGATGGAATGTGAAGATGCAAAATCTGGACAATTTACGCAGATTTGGGCATTTGGAGTCCAAGCACATTTAGTATGTAGCATTTTTTGGCTTTTTTCTTTTAGGAGACAAAACCTTTATCAACTTAGGGTATAGATCCATCATGAAATTTTGGTTCTCTTGAGACATAATGGCTTTTTTGGAGCCAAGATTTTCATAAAGAATGGGCTTTCTGAAAGCTGCATATTTTGCATAACCACTATCTGCTTTTCAGTTTGGTGATTTTATTAAGTCAGAGGTGAGTCTTTGCCCATTTAGTGAAAGCCTTAATCATGTGAGAGTTTTCCACTCCTGCAAATTTTAAATGCATGTGTTTGAAATACGGGTGCAGGAGTAATTAGTGATAACTGATCTGGTTTTATTGAAAAGAGACTTAATCATTGGACTTGTTTTGTGTATGTGGTGTGGGATGTCAATTAAATGCTATTTTATGGCAATGTGAATATGAAGCTGAAAAAAGACACTCAGAAACAACTAATGATATTTGTCTGACCTATGATACCATGAAAGACCAATTTCAAAAACAACAAAGCTCATTTCTGAAAATTGTATTTCTTTATACTTGCAGCCTAAACATTTCTCATTAGTATTAAATGTTCACTATAAAGAAACAACACATTGTTCAAGTCAAATGTAAAAATGGTGAGACTATTTTCTACTGTAATTACTCAGTAAATCATGTTTTTGATCTTAACAAATTCTCTTTGTAATCGCAGCTGATGAGGCATGCTGGATGAAGCCATATTTCTGTCTTTAGCAATTAGGTAATGGTCATAAGATAGCACATAAAATTGCAAGTCATTATCTCTCAAAGTAAAATAGGTCAGCTCTCTTGCCAGCCTCCTGTCTTCCAGATGTTTCATATCATCGGCATTATTTTATTTAGCTCTCCAGATAGCTTCTTACCCTGGGTGTAGCAGGACATGGTATCAGGGCTCTGTTCCCCAACCTTTTTTTGCAGGTGGGATGTTTTCTTTTTAGTGCCACAGAAAGTCAATTTTACTTGCAGATGAGGCAGAATGAAATGTTAATTTGGTGAGCATGCCTCCTTCTGGCTTGGCTAGATAACTTGGTGCCGTGTGTGTGCTTTGGGCTTTGTTTTCTGTTATTTTGCTGTTGTCAGAGTAGTGCCAATGAAGAACTGAAAAGCTCCTTGGAATAATATTAGCAATATGATGTTGGCATAGTCAGACATCTCAACTGTTCTGCTGGCAACGAATCTATTTTCTTGCTTCATTTTATTTCCTGTTGAGCCTCATGTTGAGGATCAAACTGAGGAATTGCTGTAGGAGTCAAACAAGGATGTTCATGGGAAAGCCATGAATGGCCTGGTGCAGCATGTGTCACTCGTGTGGAAGGATTTCATGCTTTTGTAGTGTATATTTTGTAATACATTTCCTCTTTAAATATACCTGAACATAGCAAGCTACTCATTTATTTTGTTTCTTTCATATTCACACTACCATTTCTGTACTTTAATTTTCTATTCTTCTGCTTTGACATGAATGTTTAGGCTGAGATTTGTTTAGTCTGATGGTTTTGCATGGATTTTGTTATAAGTGCAACCATGAGAGACAGTTAATTAAGCTTTTTATTGATTCTACTGACTACTCACTCAGCAAAACTCAAAACATTTATAAGCACGGTGCAGGACCATAGGGATAGTGGGTAAATATTTGGAATAGATCCCTTTTAACCTGAAAGATGTTATTCATAGGACCATATGTTGCTCTGGAAGGGGAAAGTTGGTGACTGATGAGGTTCAAGAACTATGAGTTTATTTCTGGCTATGCAAGTAAGTGATATTTATGGAATATGCTTAATATAGTTGAAATAAACTTAGGTGAATGGATAGGGATCACTTCTTGGCTAAAATGTTAGATCAGGACTTCTTCAAACTTCAAACTGATTTTGTTGCGAAAGGAAAACAAGCATATATTATCCTCTTCATTTTTGAGATAAGGAGGATTTAGTTTGAAAATAAATGAATTAAAGAGATTGAGTTTTGCTTATGTTAGGGAGAAACAAAACTCTGCTGAAGTCTTTAATCTGCCCTACCTTGGAAACAACTCAAGGTGAGAGTGAGTGTTAGTAAACATAAGGCCCTGGGTTGGACCTGTCTTGAGGTATCAGAGCTGATATAGTTCATTAGTGCAAATCTAAAAACTTGAATCAGTTACTGAAGTTAGTGTCTTGCTGTAGCTGGCAGTCAACACACTCATGTCCTCATGTCTGTGGATCCGGAAATAATTTTTTCCTCATGCTGCAAAGTCTGGGCTATAGCTTCAGTTCTCACTAGTGCATTAAAAGCAACTCAGTAGCTCAATTTATTTAGGTGGTAAAGAAACAACAGCAAACCCCCTTAAAGAATTCTTCAGATAATATCGCTCATTTGAGATTGTATTCACTGCTACTAATTAAATTGTCTCTTTAACAAGCTAAGAGGTAAATTTTGGCACCATACTAAACCACAACAATTATTAATGTAATTGAATTTAGTTTTCTGCATAGATTAGCAGGATGGTACATTTAGCACAGCATAAGTGTGTAGCTTAAGCTATGCTGTGTAATGGTGTCTAGCATAGGAAAAAAAAACCTTAATTTTTCCCCTTTAGCGAAACAGCGGTAAGAAGAGGAGAGGATGCCTCCAAGGTAGACTTTGCAAAGTTAAAAAAGAAACTGCTGATTGGTAACAGAGGAAACCTAATACTCCTGTTCTCTAACTTGCTATCTTTGTAGTAAAGCCAAGTTCTTAGAAACAGTTAATTATAGTTTCAATAAAAATATTTAGATGACAGCTGTAAGCCTTCATCATTACTGTGCACATGTTACAGACTCTTTTGTTGCTATAGTGTGTGCGAAGGAAAAAGTTGAGAGGAACAAGTAAAAACAGATCTGGCATCTCTGAAGTTACTCTCAGCAGACACTCTGGAAAGACCCTTTTCTCCCTCCTGCCCTAAGTTTAGCTAAAAGCAGTGTGTATTATTGGTGAAAAGTTGCACGTTGTTCAGTGTTTCTCTTCCAGGCTGCAGGCACCAGTGATCCTGGGAGCAGTACAGGTGGGAGCTGATAGGACGCACCAAAGAAGAGGGAGAACAACCTTTTTTTTCCCACCTAGTAATAAATTGAGTTTATTAATCAAGTTATGAAATGCACTGGGACTTTACCACTCTGAGTGGGCAGTTGTATGAGAATATTCAGGCTTTCTTTTGGCACTCAGGAGGAGATGGGGTGACAAGAGTTCCCCTTTTGGCCTCCCTACTCAATCCTGAAATCCTCAATAACCCACTGCCCTGTAGGACAGTGCAGAAGACCCTATTGTAGCAAGCAAAATATTGGCAGTATCTTGGAGCTGTTTATTGATCCTGGAGTGGAACTTCATGTGTCCCGCTTGTGAAGTGGCTTTCTAGTGGGCACACGTCTGTGTGAGCCGCACTGCTCATGTGCTTGGCGGCAGTTGGAAACAGCTGGCAGGGATTGCCTTCCTGCAGGCTGTCAAGTGGGCTTTCACAGCTGATTTTTGGCAGGGTGGAGGGTTGAGCTGCATTCTGCAGCCCTGAAGATGCTGACGTGGCTAATTCCCGTCCTTTTGTGCCTTTGCCAAGTTGCTGCCAAATGGCTGCAGTTCTGAAGAGCTGTGCTGTGCTCGGAGGAAATGATCCTCTTCGAGCTCAGGGTTTTAGAGGTTTTCCAGAGATCGCTGAGTTTTATTGAACAGTGCTTGAAGACAGGTTCTGCTTTGGATGTATGGTTTAATGTATTTATTTTCATAAGATATGTTACTAACAGATGTGAATTTGGGAGAGTAGGCTTGTCCCTTGACATTTTTTTTTTTTTGCTCTTATCCAAAAAAATTTAGCTCATGTGTTTGTAATCAAGACCTATTCTTTCCCACCAAAAATACTGTTTTGGCAGTGCTCTGGTACTATGTAATTTATTAACAGTGAAGAAATAATATACTGTAAACAATTTCAACTAAATTTCAGGAGGAAAATGCCATCCATATGTACTGTAGAATGAAAAATCCTGAAGTGGAAATTGGGGGACTTCCTATGGAAGTGATAGAGCATTCTCAACGTGTCTCTTCATGTCAAGTTCAGTTATGTAGTCTGTGCGCAGACTGAGAGATGTTCATGCATACTCAGCTGGCAATTTATTCATAGTACTCTGACTTTTTTTTTTGTCTTCATACATGCTTTAGTTTTATGGCATTCTCTATTAAAAAAAACACTTGAGATTTAAATATATATCTATTGTTAAGTATTCCTTTGTTTTTTCCCTTTGGCAAAATCTATTTATTGTGTGTGTATTTTAACGTAAGTAGGTATTAACAAGCTTGTTTTCTTTGACTAATTCAACAGTGATATATAATGACTTATTTGTGATATGAATTGGAAATACCTAGTGTGAATATTCATAATGGGGATGAAGATTTTTGGGAAGCACATAACATTGCATGTACCTGAGAGCTCAGCTTGCTTTTGAATATTCAGTGCTGTAACACACTATTTGCAAGGAATATTTACAGAATGATTGAGATGGAGTTTTTAATCATGCATTTGGAGATATCATTCAACTTGTCTAAAAAGGGACACACAACTTAATAGAAATTTTACTAGCACTAAGTAAGACTATTTTTTACCCAACTACCCTTATGCAAAAGCCAGATGTTGGTGTAGTAATGTATGGGAAAGAAATGCTTGTGAGGAAACCTCTAACAAAACTTTTTTTGTGTGACTGGATAAAAATAAAATAAGAAAAAGATAAGATCTCTATTGTGATCTGCTGTGGCTGGTCTTGAGCAAGCATGCAGTTCACCCTTCCCTATAGCAGGCTAGGAAAAATCTGTCATTGCCTTTAGAGCATTGGAGAGACTTCTGCAAAAGTAACTTATTCCCAGTCAAATGATAATGTGAAAATGAGGTGGCAGCAGTGTCCAGGAAAGGAAGGGAGATGGGGAGTTCTCCATAAATCATAGAATCATAGAATGCTTAAGGTTGGAAGGGACTTTATATACCAGACTCATTCTTATCAAATAATTGAAAGTGATTGATTTGGCTCAGCGTCAAAAGTCGGCCTCAAAATTAAGCAAGCACCCAGATGCTGATTGCAAAACCAGGAGTAAATTCAAAGTGTATCAAGAGCCAGGCAGCTGATGAAATGCCCGGTAATCCCTGCAGGCTCCTGGCTCCGTGAGCTCATCCACACGGTGGCTGTTGTGTGTGAGATCCTGCCTGGGGCTGGCTGGGTGATGGCCTCAGTGAGCGGAGCCTGAGGAGGAGAGGGGAGAGGAAGTGCATAAAACATCAAACCGCTGAAAACATCTTTGATCTCTGAGGGTAAGGAAAGAGCATTGCCAGGGAAAGGGTGAAAGTGGGGAAAACTGTCCAGCTGACCTATTCGTAAGCTAAATTATAGGACGCCAATTAACTAACTCTACATTACTTGAGTAGTTATGTTTACACAGTAATTTTTTATATAGCTATTGGATAAATGTATAGTAACTGCTGATTGATGGACATTGTTTTATAACTTCCCAACTGTCATTGTGAATCTTTTTTTTTTTTCTTCTGGTTTTTCTAGTTATCAAATTCGGTGTATTTAGAGAATTGTCAGAAAAAAAAACAATTGCATATCAAAAGTTGATAGGATGTGTTTTCAGTCTTGGATAATTTGCATCATTATGTATCATTACCTGGTCTTTACAAAGAAATTTTCATTTTCTTTGATCATTTGAAGCTACTTTTCTGAAGAGTTTCCTCGCTTGTCTTTTTTATGTAGTCTGTGGTTGCTGTGCGAGAGCTGTATGGCATATAATAGCCCAGTTGATGTGTAGAGACTAACATAATTCCAGGGCCATGCCACCTTGTGGTAGATAGAAAGGAAATTTGGGATGAGCCTATTTGTTGCCAAGGAGAAAGTCTGAATTGCGATCCAAAAGCTGTATTTGTTACATGTTCACGCTCCTTGAAAGAATCAGGATCACAGAATGTTTGAAGTAGGGAGGGACCTCTAGAGAGGTCATCTAGCCAACCCTCCTGCTCCAGTAGGGACATCTACAGCACGTGGCATAGGGAGACATCGAGGTGGGTTTCGTAGACCTCCAGTGAAGGAGATGCTGCAGCCTCCCTGGGCAGCCTGTTCCAGGGCTCTGTCACCCTCACAGGAAAGTTCTTCCTCACATGCAGATGGAACTGTCTGGGTTTCAATTTGTACCCGTTACACCTCGTCCTGTCACTGGCCACCACTGAGAAGAGTTTTGTCCCATCCTCTCTATATTCTCTTCCCAGGTATTTGCACATATTCATAAGATGCCCTCTCAATCTTCTCTAGGCTAAACAAGCCCAGCTTGTTTAATCTTTCCTCATACTGCAGTCCCCTAACCATCTGAGGCATCAAGTTGTCTTCATGTAATTAAAAGGATCTTAGAGCTGCTCTTGTCTGGCATGCAGAGATTTCCAGTGTGTCAGGCGACCTTGTTGGAACTGCAGCTGTAGCTGGGCTCTGGCCTGCCCTTTAGCTCCACAGCTGAATTGCTCACCCTGCTGACACTAGGGGATGCAGGAGACTGCGCTTTGTGCCCGGCCTGAGCTGCTGTGCTGCAGGGGCTCAGCCCTTATTGCCAAGGACGGTGGCAAGTTCCTTTGAGCTCCTTTCTTATGGTCACAAAGAAGCTTCCTGCTTTAGGAAAGTGAAGGCATCTTGATTTCCTTCTTATTAGGTTCTCTGGGATTTCTGTGGGCAGTATGCCTGGAAGCACTGGGGGGTTTTGTTTGTTTTTGGGTGGTTGTTGTTTGCTTTTTGTCTTTTACAACCAAGGGTAAACTTACCTTATTTTGAGTCTTCTGCCATGAAAGGGATTTGCATAAAGACAATGTGTGTTTTCTGTTGCAAGAAAGCCCGGAGTGTTTAAAAATAGACCTTTTTGGTTCTGTTGGTACCCATTTCTGATAGTGTAGATGTATATGGGATGTATATGATGCAAAAAAAAAAAAAAAGACCATAAAAAGAAAAGAAATAGGGACTTATTAGAGATGTCATTCAACTCTCTAGTTCATAGTTTCTTTTCTAGATTCCATTCCCCTAAAAAAAGAAGTCCCTATTAGAGAAGAAGCCATCGCAGTGAGGGAAGAGTTAGGAGTATTTCGAGCATATCATTTCACTATTTCTTGACAGTGGGAGACTTGAGTAGGGGGAGGGTTCTGGGGGTTTACAGTGGCTAGACAGACCATTAAATTGGTATTAAACACTTTTCCATATGAAGGAAGTCCCCTTCTGCCAAAAATTCAGGAGCAGGGGATCAGTTTCCACGCAAGTACTGCTGGGATGAGGCTAGATAAACTTTGAAAAATTAAGAGGCCACTGGGGTCAGGGTGCAGGCTTCAGAGCCAGTCTGGCTGGCTTCCTTATAGACTCTTGGAGAGCTGGCACACCAGAGCAGCATGACGTCCTGCATAAACATTCGATCCTCCTGACCAGCTTTTTCCGTGGTTTCAACTTAACAAAAAATACATATACATATAAAGTTGACCAAAAAAACTGTTTATATCAGTTTTCACCATGCAGAGCCACAAAAGGATTCCTGTATAGCGTCCAAAACAAAAAGGAAGGCAAAAGGAGAAAGAGCGCGTTGCCAAACAGCTTGTGTAGACTTGGAAACTTTGCTCAAGTTCCTAAAATAGCAGCAGAATGCCATGGAATACTCTGGATAAAAAGCACTGCTGCTGATTATCAGCTGGATAATCCAATAGAAAAGATAAATATTATAAACCTTACAGGTCTGGAAAGATTGAAATTAATGCTAAGGGACTGGTTAAAAACACCTAAAAAGAGAAATGTTGAAGGGTTGGCTAAGTCCCCAAAGGAATGAGTCAAGAGTCCAGCACTGTCAGCATGCGAGGCCAAGGAGAGACCTGCTTGGCTGGACACAGGGAGCTGACACTGCTCATGGGGGCACAGACACAGCTTCATGTTGCTTTTCTCTGCTCCTTGGACTTGGCTGTGGGACCTCAAGCTACTGTTCAACAACTGTGAGATTTCCAGGCATGACTAAACAGCGTGTTGCCCTCTGCAAAACCGCTGGAAAACACTTTTTCAAAGAGGACTGCTGGTGCTTGGGGCAGTTGTGTTTTCTGTTTGCAAACTGAGACAACTAAGAGTAGCAACGTCTCGGCTAAACTGAATAAGATGTGACTGAAGCTTTGCCTGAATATATTTCCCTTTCCTGATGGGCTAAATCTTTAATTCTTTTTGGATGTAATTTATAATAAGAGCATCTCTTCTGCCTGCCTTGACTTTCATTCATTGAAGAAAATAAAAAGTTTAAACTTAAAGACTGATCTCAGTTCAATCAGAACCAAAAGAAAATATTTGCTTTGCTGTCATAAACTTCCCTTTTCCTATATATAAATATATATATATTATATATATATTTAAAAACCATGCTTTAATAGAGACGCTAGATTCTGGAAATGAACAAGTGATCTTCCTCTTTTGAGCTTGATTGTTGCAGAGTTCATTAAACTTAGCATATGGGTCAGGCCAAAGTGAGACCACGCTCTATGTGGGGATCCCCAGTGCCGAGCCTTGTGCTTGGAGGCAGTGCAGGGAATTTGCTGGGAAGGTGCGTGGTGCATTTGCTCTAGCAGATGGTATTCTAGTAGCAGGGCTTTGCAGCAAGAGAGAATTTGGAGCCATTAAGCACTCGGTGAAGCAGCTCAGTAGTCTGCATTGTTAATACAGGATCATGATGACTTGTAAAATCTTGACAGAGCAAATTAGCATTGTTTTCTGTTTTAAATCTGGAAGTGATTTCATCATAAACATAAATCCATTTGCAGAGCCGTGTTGTTTCTGCAAAGCAGTGGCTTGGAGCTGCGTAAGCTTTTTTCAGAAACCCTCAAGGACCAGATGCTACAACCTATGACTGTGATGTGACTAAAATGCAGTTCTGTTCCCTTAAGTGGATGACAAACAGTTGGGTCATAAAGTGTGTGTGCATATACATGTAATGGTATTAGACTGACAGCTCTCTGCAGATGCATCCTTCTCAGCAAGCGTGCTTTGGGGTGATGGGCTTACATCCTGAAACATATGCATTCCTGCCATAAGGCAGGAGGGAAATTGATTATACTTTGGCAGTGTTTGTATTTTTATAGCATCAAACACCCAGATCTGGTTATCAGGGAAGAAAAGAGGAATTTTCTAAGTGACCTTCCAAGGTGATAGGGTCACTGATGAGATATTAATAAGGAAGAGACCCCAATGACACAGATCAGTGAGTGTAGTCTGTAAAGGGAGATCAGGAACAAATGACATGACAAAGGCAACCAGAAAAGATATAATACCTTGTACTAAAAGGTTAATATAGCCAAAGGACCTACAGCACAGTTGGGAATTGTAGAGCTTAAAGAAAAGAGTTGTGGAGACCACAGAAATGATCATAGTCCATTTTTATTTCAACCACTTACAGGAAGCCCTTCCTGAGCCCTTTGATTTAGTACCAAGGTGCATTTCCTGCTATGGAAATGAGATCCAGGAGACCTAATGAAAGAGTGTGAAGGTCTACGGGCATCTTCATAAACTCAGTGAGAGGGAAGAGGAGGATTTTTTGTGTGGTGGGAGAGAACAGACTAGGTACAGAAAAGGCAGGAGAGAGAATGAGTTGAGCTACTGCTTGGCAAGGTAAAAAATGCAAAATGTTGTCAGAATTTGGGATGTGGAAGGGATGCATGTACATGAAATATTCTGAATTTTACATTTATTTCAGAGGATGCTGAGTGCAGAAAATTTCCTTCTTGAAACTCTTCTACTCTGGTAGGTCACTGGAAGGTCATCCGTCCAATAAGTTACACAGCTATGTTAATTTGTTCCACATTGGGCCCAAAGCCTAAAATTAGGTGAGACAGAATTTTATAGAAACTTTTTTACTGGAGTAAAGCTCTCATGTTCGGGTCAGGTCATTTGTGTGCTCTTTCTGGGCCTGACCAGCAGTCCTGTTTTAGAGCTGGGGAACCATTTGGTGGAAAGATATTGCTGAAATGTGTGCAAATACTTCTATAAAGTGTCTTTTTTGTTTGTTTGTTTTAAATTTAGCGTTTTCTTTTAAATGTAAGCCTTCCTACTTGAAAATGTTTTGATTCATTATAACTGAAAGCAAAGCCTATCGAAAGAGTATAAAAGCACATAAAAGCATCACTACTAATATGTGTATGTGTTGGTGTATTGCTGACTCTCTGGAGGAAGAGGGCAGGTTGCGTAGAGGCCACAGATGTTCTTGCTTGCCTGAAATGCTTGAGGCTTTGAGCTTTATATGATGTGTGGGTATCGCTACAACTGTGGACTAAGGTGGCTACCAAGCTAACCTTCTCTGTAAAATACAGTATTAAGTGATATATCTGTAGATTGAATTGCCAGTCTGCTTCATGGTTACTCATCTATCTTGTCAAGCATCTGTTCTGACTGTAAAAATTCAGTATCTAAAGCTGATATTTGCAGAACCAACAGAAAACTAACCTGTAGGAATGGTTTTCAGATTTGGATGATTTCAAATACACTCAAACTGGTTCCTTTCTGTAGTTCTGCAGATCAGGCTGAGCAGGTAGAATGTTCATCATCTGCATGTTCATATTTGTAGTGTAAATGTGTGTTAGTTTTTTTTCTATTTTTTCCACTTCTTGAATAATCCTCAATTTCTTGGTAGCCTTAATTTGAATCATTTTAATTGTATTATTGCAGCTTTCAAAGATGATTATTCTGCATCGGGTAAACAACCCTAGCTATGCACTTGCTGACATTCCTCCATAATAACACTCTGCCCCTATTTTATCGCTTATGGAATTGCTTTCTAATCCTTTTCATGGGTCTTTTTTTGGGTAAATTGCTCTCTTATATAATAGATAATGACATTTGTTACAAAATGAAAGTAAAACCAATTAAATCTGCCTTATTGTACTTAAAAAAGATTGATGTGTGGAAAGTCTAACAGCTTATTTGGGGATTTTAATCTAAAAGTGCCCTGCAATAACATTCTGTTGTGTTCTGGGAGCTAGCTGTAATAGAGAAGCTACTGCCTGCAGAGATGCTGAACTAAATTAAAGTATTGTGTGCTGGTATTCTAGCATCTGCCTCATACGTTAATCTCTGGAAAATGCTTGAAAATACCCTAAAGTAGCAGCCATTTCTTTGTTTAAGTTTGAAAGTTTTTTGTATCTGTTCTCATTAATGCTGTAGTGCAGAAGATTCACTGTTCAGTAAATGAATTGAACAGAAGCTTGGGCAAACGAAGAACAGATTGCAGATTTCCAATTTCTGTCTCCATTATATTTCTGGTGTTTGTAAAGGGTCTAAATTTGAGCTCCTGGGACCTAGGTTTTACTATACTTGCTTCAGCACATGTGTTCCCTGCTAGAAGGGAGCAAATTAGCTAGAACTAAATGAATACTGCAAAAAATAAAATATTACAGTGTCTTGAGTGATTAAGGATTTCTTGACCTTTCAGTCTTTCTATAGTCTTTCTCTTCAGTAATACCTATGTGTGCAAGAGACTCTAAGTGTATGTTTTCTCAGAAAGATAGGTTTTGAAAAAGCCACATCTTCATTGTCAAGTCTCTCATTTTTCTCTGCCTTTATAACGTTTTCATTCATCCAGCCCTGGATGTGAAACAATACCACATGATTTACAATTGTACATGACATAAATAGTTGAAGCTGTAAGAGCTGTGAGTAGTAAACAAGCAGACTATAGGCAGTAATATATCTGAATACAGGATTTTTATGCATGAATAATCCATGAGTTTATAAAGAATAATCTGCTTGTAGACACTGTAGGAATAGAAGACTGATTTAATTCACTATAGGAGTTATCTACTGCTGCTTCCGAAACAATCCTGAGAAAAAGAATAGCAGTGATGTGTACAGACTTGCCAAGCTAGCAGTTGCTATTTCAGAAAATAAAATGTGGCTTCCTTAGGATAGGGTCCACAAATAGGGTATGTGCCCCCAGAGCGCTTGTGGGGCCGGCTGGAAGCGCTGCTGCTTCCACCTGCTCATCCTGGTCCCTGGCTGGGAAGAGGTGACCTCAACCTTATGGCCCATGTGCAGGGAGAGTGTCCAGGCAGTGGGTGAGGATTGCACTGGGGTCTCATCCTACATGGAGACACCAACATCTATTTGTAAGTCTAGCATAAAAGAAAACAGGCATTTCTGACTCCTGTGGGATATTTCTGAGTCTTTCTATTAATTGTTTCTCTTCAGTTGAAAATATTTTGAATTTGAAGCAGATTTTATCCGTATTTTGACTGATTTGAAAATGATTTGTACAGCTAAGAGTCACTTCTTGCTCTAAACCAGAGGAAAAAAAATCCATTAACTCTCCTTCCATCTGAGCTCTCTTCTGCCTTTGATGCATTTTCTTTTGTGGTTTGTAGTGAGCTCTGTATCCTTTCACATGAGTTCTCGTGTACTTAATAGTAGTACTTAGAAGGAGTTTTCTTTAAGATAAATTAATATTGCAGAATGCTCGCAATAAGAAAAGCCTTTTACTACTATTAGTAGAAATACTAAAAGCTAGTTTGGGAATGCTTACAAAGGAACAATTGGAAATATGAAGTTAGGAAAGGATTGTGAATGGAAATTAATGAAGGGATTAGGAAAGTGTGGCAATGCTTCAAACTGAAGTTCCTTATATGTATTTAATTAAGAGTCAATAAAGTATGATTTAAATGTACATAAACTGAACACAGTAGAGCCTTGTTAATTTGCGCTTTAATAATTTGCAGATTTTATAATTCATAAAAAGAAAAGCACAGAAGCTTCCTCTGCCTCCTTGCAGTTGCTTAAAACTAGAGGCTATGATGAAATTGCCTGTTATTAACACTTGGTTTCTTTGGCAGGTCTGCCAGAAAGCAGTGGCCAGTGTATATGCTTATGTTACAGGAATAAGGACCAGATCACAGTTACTAGAATGAAATAAGTTTACAGGGTGTTACCTTTGCACTTGTACTTGCTCACATGGCACCGAGTCTAACTCCTGAAGGCTCTCGGCCCTTGGGAATGGGTCATACTGGAGCACTTCTGCTGGGGCAGAGATGCAGTCAATGGTTTGCAGTAGCTCTCAGACATTACAAAGACCAGCAGCCTGGTCAAAAGGAGCTTCTGAAAGGCCTGGGAAATCCCTTGTGTAAGTTCAGGCCATTGCTGCATGCCAAGGCACAGAGAACAAGCTAGTTTAAACTGATGTGAATTTTTCTAAGATGAATCCTCATCAGTCAATTGCCAGCTTTTTTTTTGTTTTTTTTTTTGTTTTTTTTTTCCTGCCCACTCTGATTTTGTGCATTATATCCAGATCAAGTTCAGTCATGCAATTTAATCTCCCTTCCTTTGGATTTGTTTACAGATTAATTGTTTCTGAGCTGAAATATAGATCATTGCAGATTATTGTATGTCACCACTGTTTTCTAAAATGTTTTCCTTTCAGTTCCTGTTGTGTGAAATGATCATGAGATGCTGCTCCAGAATGAGTGACCTTGAGACATGAGAAGAGAAAATCACCGTGTGACTATTTCAGATGGAGATGTTCCAGCCTGTGTTAGTCCTGGCATTCTAATCACCTGGAAACTCTCTAACCAGATATATGTGACAGCCTGGAGTGACACGGGATGTGACAGCCAAATTTCCTTACCTGCCAGGTAATTATAGCTCGTGTTATCTTCAGCCAGGAGTTGCCCATGTAAAGCTGTGGGCACAGTGTTCTCATTCATGTTTCTTCTCCTGTGGGTATATTTGTTTAATCAGAAATGCTTACCTGCAGCTTTCATTTTGCAGCTAAAGGCCCACAGCAAGGTGGAGGAGCTGGTGTTTGCGTTGGGAGGCCAATTAAATCAAAATTAGCATGAACCTGTGCTCGCTAGCTGATGTTTAATGTATGTCACATGAAATGGTACTTTGATAAACCGGCTCCAAGGATTGTTATGACATTTCTTGTCTGCATCCTGCAACGTGAGTAAACTGCAGTAGCACTGTGTGATTAACAGCGTTAGTATCTCGTGCTTCACTTTCTGGCCCTCACCTTCTCCAGGCAAAACTTAAAAAAATAAAAAATAAAGGAATCTCCAATTAACTGTTTTGGGAGGATGGCAAGGATATTATTTACAGAGTAGTATAGATATTTTTTCTGATTTGTTTTTACTTTTACTTTGAATCAGTCTCTTAGAAAACAGCACTATATCCATAACCTTCACGCTTTGGAATAGTGCAGTTTGCATAGCATTTGAGTGGCAAAGCTGAAATAACAAAAAAATAAGGATTTTGACCACGGCAGGTGTTGCAGGGAGTAAATAAACTGAAGTCTTTTTTAAATTTTTTTTTGTTTGTTTCTTTTTTGTATTGGTCTTTTGAGCAAAGGTAGATTACTCCGGTTCCATTACACTTGCAGTGTTAAAGCTCTAGCAAGAAATCAATAGGCCTTGGCAACGTAAATGCATGCCTTGTGTATGGTCGGTGTTTCTAAAAACATATTTCATGTTACACACTTGCCAAGGCTCATTTGAGCAGAAATTGGTTTGCTTGTTTTGTAGGAGCATTTTCCCCCCAAACAAGAGAAGGGTAGTTCATCTTGTCAAGAAGGTTTTTCTGCTACTTCTGCTGCAAATAATGCTTTTTCTCTTCATTTCCTACCTTTGTTTCCTGCTGCATCCTGCAAAGAGGTCCTGCTAATGCCAAGAGGCAGCATTGGGGATGGAGAGGTGCCTTGAGATGTTCTGTAATCTCACTAGCCCGGGCATTAGGACTTCACTGCAGCACTCCCAGGCAGAGAGCAGCTGAGCAATAGGACAAAAGCAATATGCTGGCAAGGAGCTTCTCTAGGATGTAATTAGTAATGGTGACATGGGAGAGGAACGGGTAGGAAAACATGTGAAACTAAATGGAACTGAATACACAAAGTTGTTCTCACTCTTGTTTGCTGTTTGTGACTGTAAAGCAAGAAAAAGACTAGGCAGCACAACATTAGTTTTATTAAACTAGTGAACTATTAAGGCAAATGTGATTCACATAATTTTTCAGGAATACTCTTTAATGGTTGGTGCTGAATAGGGGTCTTTTTTATCCCGCAGGACTTGTCTCATGAAGTTCTCCCTTCAGCAACTGCTTGGGAACGTCTGCCCCAGGTGAGAGCAGGGTCTGTGCTCAGGGAAAGCGCTTCCCATCACCTGCAATCTCCTCGCGATGGTGCCGGGACCTGCCTTCGGCCTCAGCTTGAAGACATGACTGCCCACGTAATTTATCTCTTTTTACATATTTATGGTGGTGGAGACATGTGTAATTTACTACAGTCGCTATTCAGCAGATGTTATTATTTTTATTACTTTTATTACTTTATGATTTAATTTGTACACCTTAATGTATGGATATTTTTTTGGAAAAAAAAAAGAAGTCTTTTAAAAAATGTTTTGAAATAGTTACTACCGGGATGACCCAATCAGGTTTGTTCTGTTTTTCTTTTCCAGTATGAATGTTCCTGCTAGGATTAAGCTTGAAATAGATTACTTCATGTTGCTATCCATTGGTTGTATTCATGAGGAAACTAAAGTATCTCATTCCCCGTCACTGTTTTTTCAGATACTAGAATGAAAATTGCTGAAGTGTTAATGCCTAAGATGAAGATGTTGGTGGACGTATCAACTTCAGGCACAGTTTTGGCAGGTAAAATTTAATGTAGAGTAGCAGACCGTATATAACTTGTTAGTTTTACTCAACTTTCAGTAGTGCTGATAAG
>JAUBOD010001086.1:1085750-1102484 GCA_032353885.1 Nothura maculosa | reverse complement strand
GCCCACTCCAGGAGTGCGCACTTAGGGGAGTGCCCACTTGGGGGGGAGTGCCCACTCGGGGGAGTGCCCACTCGGGGGAGTGCACACCCCGGGGAGTGTACACTCGGGGGAGTGGACACTCGGGGGAGTTCCTACTCGGGGGAGTGCCCACTCTGGGGAGTGCCCACCCCGGGGAGTGCACACTCGCGGGGTTGCCCACCCCGGGGAGTGCCCAGTCCGGGGAGTGCCCACTCGGAGGAGTGCCCACTCCGGGGAGTGCCCACTCCGAGGAGGGCGCATTCGGAGGAGTGCGCTCTCGGGGGAGTGCCCACTCCAGGGAGTGCGCACTCAGGGGGGTGCCCTCTCGGGGGGGGAGTGCCCCCTCGGGGGGGAGTGCTCCCTCGGGGGGGAGTGCCCACTCGGGGGAGTACCCACTCGGGGGAGTGCACACCCCGGGGAGTGCACACTCTAGGGAGTGCACACTCGGGGGAATTCCTACTCGGGGGAGTTCCTACTCTGGGGAGTTCCCACTCTGGGCAGTGCCCACCCCGGGGAATGCACACTCGGGGGGTTGCCCACCCCGGGGAGTGCACAGTCGGGGGAGTGTCCACTCCGGGGAGTGCCTACTTAGGGGAGAGCGCACTCCGGGGTGTGCCCACTCGGAGGAGTACGCACTCCGGGGAGTGCCCACTCGGGGGAGTGCCCACTCCAGGGAGTGCCCACTCGGGGGAGTGCTCACTCCGGGGAGTGCCCACTCGGGGGAGTGTGCACTCGGGGGGTTGCCCACCTCAGAGAGTGCACACACGGTGGAGTGCCCACTCGGGGGAGTGCCCACTGGGGGGAGTGCCCACTGAAGAGAGTGCCCACTCTGCGGAGTGCCCACTCGGGGGAGTGCGCACTCGGGGGAGTGCACACTCCGTGAGGGCCCACTCTAGGGAGTGTCCACTCAGGGAAGTGCCCACCCCGGGGAGTGCACACTCCGGGGAGTGCCCACTCGGAGGAGTGCCCACTCGGAGGAGTGCCCACTCTGGGTAGTGCCCACCCCGGGGAGTGCCCACTCAGGGGGTTGCCCACCCCGGGGAGTGCACACTCGGGGGAGTGCCTACTTTTGGGAGAGCACACTCCGGGGTGTGCCTATTCCGGTGGAGTGCCCACTCGGAGGAGTACGCACTCGGGGGAGTGCCCACTCTAGGGAGTGCGCACTCGGGGGTTTGCCCACCTTGGGGAGTGCACACCCCGGGGAGTGCCCACTCCGGGGAGTGCCCACTCGGAGGAGTGCGGATTCAGAGGAGTGTGCACTCGGGGGAGTGCCCACTCCAGGGAGTGCGCACTTAGGGGAGCCCCCACTCCGGGGGGTGCCCACTCGGGTGGGAGTGCCCACGGGGGGGGGGAGTGCACACCCCGGGGAGTGCACACCCCGGGGAGTGCACACTCCAGGGAGTGCACACTCGGAGGAGTTCCTACTCGGGGGAGTGACCACCCTGGGGAGTGGCCACACCGGGGGTGCACAGTCGAGCGGTTGCCCACCCCGGGGAGTGCACACTCGAGGGGTTGCCCACCCCGGGGTGTGCCCACTCGGGGGAGTGCACACCCCGGGGAGTTCGCACTCACGGGAGTGCCCACTCGTGGGGAGTGCCCACTCGGGGGGAGTGCCCCCTCGGGGGAGTGCCCACTCGGGGGAGTGCCCACTCCGGGGAGTGCCCACTCTGGGCTCGTGTTCAAAACATTCCCTACTGCAAGGACTATATTTTCCTGATGCTTATGGGTTCAAAAATGCGTCTCCCATGTCCCAGGTGAAAGCTCTGATGCTCAAATTGTTAATTATTCTAGAATGGATCGGCCCTTCTCTATTCTAAATGAAGCTTTTCAGAAATTTCAGCTACAAAAATGAGAACAAATATTCAAAGCTCAAATAGTTTCAGGATTCATCCTTTACAGCCGTGTCAAATTTTTGGAGTTTGTGATTAATCTTTTCAGTGAGATAGCTGCGTTTCTTACTACATACTCATCTCCTTTGGTGTTTGGATGAGTAAATCTCTCTTCTCTTACAGTCTCCATGGGTAAATGAGAGGTAGCACCAAGACTGTGCTGTTTGACCTACCTCATGTTGCTTCTGTTGCTGCCTGCCTCCACTCCTGCTGAATGAGCCTTCAGTCCTTTATGTCTGAGGATGCCAGCTCTGTGATGTCTCTGCTGAGTTTCTGCAGTCATCTCATGGCCCTTGCAACACTGTTCCTGAAGGGCTGTATTGCTGTATAAAAGCGTGTGGAGAATGTTTCTGAAGCTTAACTGCCTTCAATTACTAAGCTGAGGCAGAGAGGAAGAGGATATAGGAAGGCAATAGTAAAATATTATGTAACGCGTAAACCTGGGAAAGTGCACAGTGCTTGAACATGGGGAGAGAAAAACATACACATTTCTAAGACTTAGAGAGATGGGCAAGGGTCTTTTGTGTAGTATCTTAGGTCGGAAGAAATTGAGGAAAAGAGAGATAGTACCAAAGCACAAGTGAAAGAATGCTAGACATGTAGAGCTGTGCTGAGGATAGCACACCCTGCTCCCACACTGTGCCAGCTGAATATGGGGAACTGGGGAACACTATAAAATGTGTTAGGACTTATAAATGGACTTCTAAATGGTTTACACATTTAGAATAAAATAAATGATGCAACTTCATTGCGAACACTTTGTGCAATTCCAGCTCTCCCAAGGATGATGTCATGGGAGTTGAGTAAGTGCAAAAGAACAGCACAGAGGGATGGGATAGGTCCTGTGCAAGGAGGCATTTGGTAATCTAGGTCTTTCTGGTTTGGAGACGTGACTGATGAGAGAGAAGCAAGATATCCTGAAACTGCATAGAGTCAAGAGTGACATGAAGAGAAGGAAAGATAGTGATAATTTATTATTTCTCACCAGACAAAAAAAGAAGTGAAATAATCAGGCAACACATAATTAAGTTGTGGAAGCTTTTGCTACAGGATGTTGCAGATGCCAAAATACAAATGGTTTTGTGAAGTGATTAGATAAATCCATAGAAGAATAGTTCATAAAGTGCCATTAAAGACACCACTGTGGGACCAGCTTCCAGCTCAGGAAGTTTCTAAACTGCAGATTTGCTGAGAATTGGCAGTATGTGGCCGCCTTCTCTGTTCATATGCTTTCCTTTAGCATCCGTTTTGGCCGTTATGAGAGGATAAATGAATCTTTGGTGTAACCTTCTGTTTGACTTCTTGCTAAACCACGTGGAGCTTTGCACTAAAAATCTCACTGCATCTGGTCTGCATTTTCGCTCTGAGTGTTCTAATTTTTGCATATAATATTCTCTCATTTACAATATTTAATCACACACATTAAAAAAAATTCTATTGAGCTAAATCCACAATCAAATTATGTGTTTTTCTTTCTATGGAGTTCCTCTGTATTGTGTTCCATATATGGTACTATGCTGATACCACTTCGTTATTTACAAGTTAATCTGGTCCATGGAAATCATCTTTTCTCTTTTCATCTTGGCATTTAATAAGGATATTGAGTGAGGTTGAGAATCCTAACTTATTTAGAAGGTTTATTTCTAGTACTAGCATAGCCTTGTAAAATTATTAACTAATACATAGACACTGTGTAGGTCTTGCTAAAGAGTGCTTCACCAACAACTAATAAGAGAAATATAATGCAACGGCTACTATCTTTTTCGAGTTATTAGTTGCATTGCTCAAAGTAGTTTTTGTTCCAGCGCCATCACTCTGACTTCTTAAGAACAGCAACATTCGTGGTCTCCTGCCAAAATGCTGTATCTACAGTCAGAACTAAGAGGTAAGCATGGGAGGACAGCAAGCTGTAGCCTGTTAAGGGGTTACCCCAAGAAGGGTGATGGTTATGGGTCAAAGAGCTGTTGTTTAACACTGATCATGCAGGCTGGTCTTCAGTTTAAAGTTTGGTGGTATTTCTTGCACGTGTTATTCACTGAAGAATAGCTGATTTTCTCTCTATATGTTTTGCATACCTGGTCTACAAGTCCCATTGCTGCAAAATAAATTAGTCCTGTCAATACCCTTTCACAACTGTGTTAGCTATATTTAATGACTTGCTTTCTTCTTGACAAGTAATTGCAATGCAATGCAAGGAACTTGACATTCCTGTTTTGGGGGAAATTCCAATGTCTTGAAAACACAATCAGTAGAAATCAAAACATTTTATTTTCTTTCAAAGTGAAAATCACATCCTGGGATTACTTAACCTCCCAGCAATGCCAGTCGCATGCTGGATGGAGTCTGGGCAACATGAGACTCCCCGGAGAATCTGTGTAGCCAAATGTCATGGCTTGGTACCAATGAACCTCATCTTGCACTGGAGCTTCTTGAGCTACCAGCTTTCTCATGTCTAGCCTGCAAGCTGTAGGATACACTGTAGTGTAATGCTATGCACAGAATATGGAAATCCCAGAGTTTAAGGTTCTGGAAAGCCAAGCTTCTCCAGTACTTGAAAAGGTAACCAAGCAGATGCCTTGCCACTAGCATTTTCAGAGGAAATTTGTATAAATAAGTATTTTTCAATGATGTGTTTTGATTTCAGCAAATGGATGCTTCATAACAAAAGTATGTCTGTTAGGATTCCCTAGCTCAAAATCAGACATCAGAGAGCATGAATGCATTTATTTATTCTGAGATTATTACTATTTCATTCTCTTTTCACTTTCCTTCTGTTTGCTTCTTTTCTAACTTAGTTCCTCTGAAAGTAAATGCTATTAATTGATGCAACAGGAGGGTACTGGTTCTGATATCTTCTGCACACCTTTTTGATCTTTTTGTTATTAGAAGTAATTGCAGTGATTGAAGGCATTCGATTTTTAAAAGGTAGCTATGAAGATTACTGAGCGCTCTAATTAGTTGTGTTATGCTCTTTCACGAGTGGCTGCAGGAACTGTCTGTACTTGTGTTTCTCTTTTTCCTTGCATTCTGTTAATGGACAGCCACTTGTGTGGGCCTGCTTTGCAGGACAAGGGTTGTGCTTTAAGCGTGGAAATTGGGTTTGGGTTGGTGTGCCCCTGTTTGCCCTCACCCTGCACTGCCACAGAGTAAATAACTCTGCAAGGGTCTCACCTGGGCATTAATATCTGCATTTAGCTTCCAGTTTTGCAAACCTTAGAAGACTACAAAGTCAAAGCACATGCTGCTCCTGCTGTCTTCTCTGAACATGGAGAGAAGCCCCACAGATACTTTAAAGCTGCAAAGAGTCAGGAAAAAAAGCAGGGCCATTAACTGTGCTAGTAAAATGCTACAAATATGGTGATATGTGATGTGTCCTCCAGGGAGGGGAAGTGGGTAACAGCTCAGAGAAGGCTATTTGCAGGGGACAGATAACATTAGGTTTGATCAAATGCCAAATTAATTTATTGCAAATTAGCTTGTGTAAACCGACATCTCTAAGACCTCATAATGTGTCATTAAAAGGGTAATATCAGTCATGTCTTACAGATGGAGAAACTAAACAGCTGAAGGAGTAAGTGACTTCGTGGTGTAAAAACAGAGCACTGACCAACCTGGTTGCTCCTAGAATCCAGTTTCTCTGCTCCTGGACTGCGTTGCCTCGATTACAGAGATGAGGACTAAAGCACAGTAAAGCCTGGGGTGCTGTTTGACACGGACCTCATTGCAGTGGTTAGATGCTATTCCTCTAAGAATTCCTTCAAGAATTCCAACAAAAGAACATACTCCTGAAAGCTCTTTTGATGAAATTCCCCAGCTAGCAGCAGCAAGCAACTTTCTCACTTTCCAGCTTGATAACAAGCCTCGCCAGTTGACAGTTTATTTTCTTTCCAACAGTCTTGTCTTGACTGAAAGAGCACTTGATTCTTGAGTAGGCAATAACAAGTGTAGGCCTGGAGTTGTTGCCGCTCGTGCTTTCGTTTCAACAGAGCAGTATGAAACTAGATTTTTTTAAATACAAATTGCAATGTTTTCCTTAGCTCTGTTCTCCATATATATGAATCTAATTTTTGTTCAGTTTGCTGAAATGGCATCCAAACTGCTGACAAAGATCCCTACTTAACATCTTATCTTCCTTTCATTTGGCTTTTAACTTTAGACTTCTAACATGATCTAAAGGAAATATTTCTCTGTCCATCTTTTATAATTAGGTGAAAGCTCTCACTGTTCAATTATGGAGCTGGTGGGTGGACCATGGCTCTGTAATATAAGTTTTAAATCTGAACAGTGCAGTTCACATATGCTTCAGGGCATATGTGCATATATAGTGCATGCTCCAAATTTAAATGAAACAAAGGGCAGTGGACATCCCTTAGAAACACGCTATGAGAAGAACTGGTCAAGTAAGGGAAAATATTACCTTGTTTGAATCTATAACATATCTTAGAGGGGAGATGATCTGCAAATTACAGACAGGAATGAGGTGATATCTGCTTTGAAAACAAAATAGGACCTTCATGCTGCCATTGTCCATTCTTTTTCCATGCAGTTTGGAGTGTTACTCCAAACGGGGCCAATTTCTAGATATGCTGGAAGTTTTGGAGCTCTGTGGGGAAGAAACTACCAGTGTTTTTCTTCTACAGAGCCTGGGGTCCTGAGGGTACTGACCCTGCTTTGGCTGCTGAGGAGTTACCAAAGTCATGTGGGATAGGGGTGTGGATCTGCTGAATGTGCCCAGGGAGCAGGATGCAGCTCCCTGCTGCGTATGTCCAGTGGAAGACACAGTATCAGTCAACATCTCACAAATCTCTGCTGCTTGAAACCCCACAGCATGTTTCATAGGTTAGTCATTTCCAAAAGACAGTCAAGGAAACTTTATCTGCAATTAGTATAAGTAACCATGGCTCCATTAATTTCTTAATAAGATTCATTTGCCTAAGGTGTTGCTACCATCTCTGAATTTCTGTACACTTTGACTTGTGAGTGAACCTTTAAATCCTGACGTTCATTAGTGTAAAACTTATTGTTTTCTTCCTGTTATCCTGCAGAGCAGGTGTTAATATATGAAAGTGATCTACCACTCCCTCGAATGCTTTGAATTCTGCTTCTAAAGCTTTTCTTTGAATCATATTTTCTAGAATCTCTTTTTTTTCTTTTCTTCTTTTCTTTTTTTGTATGTGTGTGTGAAAAATATCATTCTCTTCCACATTATGCAGACCTTGACTGAGAAATCTCTTTATCAGTGATTTAAATCAAAGGCAATTTTTTTCCCCTACAGAATCTATTTTAGCCTCCTGTGTTGCTGGTTCTTTGTGTGAAAGAATCTATTTAACTGCCTCGTTTTTAATGTTGGCTTTTAATGTTGTTTTTAGATTTATATAAGGAGTATTTTGCCAATGAGCCTCTTCATCTTCACCACTAGAATGGTTTTTAATGGACATCCAGTAGTTTCATACTAAGTAGTTTCTTTCAGCTTTATCCTCCCTAGGGAGGAATGCACTGAATGGCTGGAAATGTCAGCAGCTGCATTAGCTGAGGCAGTTTAGCTGCTGCCACTTCTTAGATAAATCTTACTCTTTTTCATTTTTGTGTTTTTTACCATTTCCCTCAAAGTAAGAGAGCCAAAGAAAGTTCTTGTCTGGCCTAAGACAGATTAGGACCTAAATTAGCAGCTATTACAGATGGACATTTTTCTATTGATTTCAGGGTAGAATCCATAAAAACTGACAGAAAAGCTGGCTCCATTTCCAAAGTCAAATAGAAATGGGAGGCTAAGAAGAAGAAAGGAATGAGTACATCTCCATAGGCTTCAGGATGGCTCCACTTTTAGCAAGTAAAAGAAAGATCCATCCCACCCACTGAGGAGGATGTGCATGGAGTGGACTCTACTGCTGCACGTGCCTATTCCTTGATGCACAAATGAGATTTAACACGGAACCAGCCAGGATGCTTATTCTTGCCTCTCAAGTGTCTGTTCATGGAATGGGATCATGATGGGAGGTGGGAAATGAATTAGATCAACCCTTGGCATGTTACATGATAAATTGCACGTTCTGGCTGCATAATTCACCATGCCACTCAGAAGCATCACAGTTTATTTCTTGGACTTGGCTTTGCATCTCTTCTCCATCCGGATTCCTCAAAGAAAGGTTAGAGTGGCAGCATTATATTATGTATTCATAGTTGCCTGATTAGAAGTGAGAGCTTGTGTTTAAAACTATTTTGCATTTATTATTAGACCCAGAATATCCCACAGATGTGTGGAAATCAGATTTTTAGGAAATAGCTTGTATGACTTGAGTCATCAACACGGAATAGACATCCAGAAATATTTTTTAGTGTTATGTGCTATCAATCTTCAGAGTTACTTCATGAATGGATGTCTATGCAGTAAAAAATTCTAGTTTGAAAGTTTATATTTTTCAATTATGGAAACTCAGTGGCCCCTAGTTGCCAGGGTGCATATGTTGTTAATGAGGATACTGGAAAACTTTTCCAAAAACTATTGTAACCTTTTTTGAGTTAGCAGAATTCTCAGTTTCACAAGTTTGTTCCAGTTAAAAAGAGAATTTGGTACTGAAGACAAAGGTCTTTCATGTAATCCTGTTTGTTTCAAAAGATGTGCCAAGTACCTTTTCCTTAAGCATGGGAGGATCAAACAGCAGGAGATTGTTTTCAGATGGTACTCAGACCCAAAAGCTCTGTCTAAGATTTTCTCAGTGCTGCATCCCATATTTGCCCAGCCTTCATTTGGATTTTCTTTCAAAAATCTGCTTGCCTGCAGTGTTTCTGTTGTCGTCTTTGTCACACCAACACAGTAGTCAAACAAATCATCTTTGGCATAATTCAGATTCCTGGCTGGGTCTGTATGTCCCCATTTTGGCCTGTGACAAACTGTACATTGGGCTCAGAATTTTTTGTAAGGCCACATTTTTTTAGTGAAGGAATTTTAACTATTACTAGTTCTTTAAAGCAGGAGTTCATTGTAATAATGGTTCCTGTGATACTTCATCCAGTAAGCTAAAATGCACTTGGATCATTTTTCTCAAAGAATAGTAGGAGTAGTGTCATACTATGTGAACAACCACTGTGGAATCAGCTCTCTTGTAAAGGGCAAGCTCTGCAACTGAGACACTCTTCACGTTCTTTGTGAGTAGAAGGAAGCTTGTAATGGAAGATATTTGCTCAGGGATTTTTCCTTTTCACATCTGTACTCATCGTTGTCTGAAAGTGGGTTGTTTCTTAGCTTTTGAGAAAATATTCTGCTGTTAATCCCCTAGGAGAGTAAAATAGTAAATGCAAAGAGGTAGCTATGACCCCAGGTACTAAGCCAGGCCCTACTGACCTGTACAAAGAGACCCTTTGACTCCTGGGAGTAGTAATTTCCTGGTGACAGGCACCAATATGTGTCCAGTCCAAGACAAGGCCATGGTGTTGAGTTGGTGATGGGTTGGCCACAGCTTGGATGTAGAATCCAGATCACTACTGTCAAGCCTGTGTATATTCAGATACAGCCTCTACATCTCTTTCAGTTCAATTTTCCTTTTATTAGTAATGATACCGCTACAGATACAATATTCCTGTAGTTTGTGCTTCCCATAAGTGTTTTTGTTGATCTGCTCCTTGGAGGGTAGAGCAGCTCTGCAACTGGTTGTGGGTCAGGCTGACGTGTGTGCGTGGGTTAGAGCAAAAATTAACACTAGGTATATCTGCCAAGCTCTTGTAGAGGACCGGAAATCTGTATGAATTATCTTCAATGCTCAGTTAAGAGATTAATTTCTTAACCTTTCTCTTTTCACCACTAGGGCTACAAAATGAATTAGTTTTAGAAGATGAAATAATAATAGATCTAGAAACTAACTTGTTCAATTTGTTTCATTATGTGCTCATCCCAAGCATATTTAAATACAACTTGTCCAAGCAACACAGTTCTCTTATATCATGCTCCTTCCTTAGACCATCTATCTGTCTTATCTAAGCGTCCCCTGATTCTTTAATTTCTCCATGGGAAACCATCAAATGGCAACATAAATTCTGATGACTGAGTGATCTTTCAATGGCACTCATGGCTCTGAAGACAAGATCCCATGTTGCCTGCAGCAGCCCTTGAGCAAACTGAAAGACCACCCATTTGGAGCACCAGAATTTAAGTTTCAAATTACTTTTCTTTCAGCAATATTAAGCAGAAGGAGACAGAGGTAGCACAACATTAAGTTTTGCTGCTTTCATACATATTTATGGATAACTAACTTTTGGGATATTAGATCTTCAGTAACCTAAAGCCATTAGGAATGGTTCATGAACATGCAGACATGCATATGTAATTCATGTTAACTGAATACATTTATGTGCATGCTCATAAAATGGGAGCAGGTTGCAACTTGTTAGTGGAATAAATGGGATTGTTTCTTTATAGCATGTGTTTCATGCTTTAATTTAAAGACATCATTAAAATATAAAGCTGGTTGATAACTGCAATAAATATTCTTAGAAATGTTTGTACTTTCCAGCTTGCATGTCATCTTTCTTTGATTCTTTTTAAAAATATTTATTCTATTCTGGATCTCATTATATACTTTCAAGTCTATTTGCTTGTGGGTAAATAGCTTCTAAATGGAAGCTTGATGTAAAATGTCAAACTTTACCTGAACTAAATTATTTTTAGTGGAGGTTCAATGAAAGGATTGAATCCACTTCAAGATAGCTGTTGCTCTTAGCTAAATTCCTCCTACGTTATTAGACAGCTTTACTAATATTATGTTAGTGGAGTCTAGAGGGGGGGAAACAAAACAAAACAAAATAAAATGTCACTTTTCAGTGCTGTGTTGAGTAAGAAAAAGGAGGAAAGAGGTGTTTTGCTTTTTTGGCATAAAAATCAATTAATTGTAATTTAAATCCTGGGACAGAATAGCTCCCAATCATACTTTTTGATCTATACAAAATAATGGAGCAGGTCATGCACAGCATCTAGGTAAAGAGACAAAGCTGATGGGTTGGGGAAATATATCATAACATGCTATGGCTCTATTCAGGTTTTCTCAATATTGCTTCACAGTGTTTAAATTTTTTTTCAGAGTTATGTTTCTGAGCTCTACCACAGTTAAAAATAATTTTCACTACTGTTGAGTATTAACATAGATCTCAGGGCATGAATTTCTAGCAGACTAATAGGCAGAATATAAGTGAAATTTTATTCCTGCCAGCACAGAAGATGATGTGCTCTGAAACTGAAAAACTACAGAGGACTTGGTGGGTCTCTGAAAATTTTGTATGTTCACAATCTAAAATTTGTTCAGTTTTAATGTTTCTTTTATTATTTAGCTGCTTTTAAAAAAGCTGCTTTAGTAATTTCATATTCAAATCTTAGACTTCTTTATTAGTGATACAAGGAGTAAATAATATATAAGTTAATTGCTTATTCTTAATGTCATTTTAGTATTAGTTTGTTTTTATAATTAAAGACCACATGGAGGAACATAGATCTAAAACCACATTTTTGCACACAAAAAGTTCTCTTTTTAAAAAAAAGTAATTTGAACCACTTTTTTTTTGAAGCAAAACAGTTATCAAGCTTAAATCTATAAACATTCATATAGAATGTAACACTTGCTAGTATGACAATATTCATAACATATTTGTAAGGTTGGATGCACAAAGTTTCTTATATCTCTATGCCCCTATTTTAAACTAGTTAAAGTACCAGTAGAAATTAGAAGACAGAGTGAACATTCTGTAGATTTGCTGAGCGCGACACAGCCAGCTAGAGTCTTCTCTGTTCCATATGTCAAGCTGCATCTTCATTATTTCCACATTTCCAATTTTGCCTTAGAATGAAATTTGATCTTCTAACAGTTTTGCACTTACTCAGTCTAACTTTATCAAGGTCAACACACAAAACCCAGTAACACTATTTCCCTTTCTAGAAATGCTCCAAAACATCCTGCTGTTGCATTTGACAGAAATGTATGGATTTTACAAATGCTTTCTTGTGTTGCATCAGTGAAGGCAGCTAACATGGCTGCTGCCTGGATTTGGTAGACAGAAGGTTTGAAGGCTAGTTACACCATATGGCAGAACTAATAATCACTCCAGTTTTTCTTTGTCAAATTGGTTAATAACAACCCAGGACTACAAGTCTGTGAGTCCAGTGTTTAGGTCAGACTACCCAGAATGCTTGGAATTTTAATTCCTTTACATTAATCCTCTTGAAGTATGTCATGAAAGTATAGCCTGTAGCTGTCAAATTACATATGCACTGTGAGTGTAGTCTGCTTAAGTTCAGGACTTAGCATCATGTATTCCAATTCAGAATATTTTTATATCTTGTCTTTCACACAGAGGGTCTGAAAGTGTTCAGCAGTGAGAGACAGAATAATGAGATAATGCTTTATAGAACTGTGAAAGTGACTTGCATGTAGATAGAAAGCAAGGCAGAGGTTGCACTTCAGTGAAAGACGACAGCTGTAAATTAAAAGTACTAGTATAAATACAGGGATATTTTGGTAACAGAAACTTGAAGGGTGTATGGAGAAAAGTTTATGTTGATTTTGTAGTAAAAGACAACTGTAGAGTAATAACCCTTGCAGTATATACAATGATGATACATTGTGCTAAATAATATTTTGTATTACAAGAATTTTCTTTCCAGGAAGGCACACCATGCTTATAAATTTGTTCTTTTAGGTGGAATAATATAAAGCATGGAAAGATAAGTGATATGATAGCCTCCAGTGTCCAGCTGAGTATTCCTACTGAGGAACTTTGTGAGGACATCTTGATGTAGTTGAGTGAAAGAAGAAAAAATCGGGCAAAGAAGCTCTAGGTTGTTCGAGAGAACTGATCCTCAACTGTCTTGCTTTATTTTATATGGATTTTTTTATCATGTGTTTCATGTTCAGAAGAATTTGGAAAAATGGACACGCAAAAAAAGTTATCAGTTATCAGAATGAAGAATGCACAGTAAGGAGGAAGAGAAAATGGTCTTTGAAGATGAAAGAAACTCTGCCCTAGAAATTGCCAGCTGGTTGGTTGTTCTTTGCTGGCCTTCACTCAGCTTCAGAAAAGACTTGGTTTTATACGGTAACTTTATTCTGATTTGATGTGTACTGCCTATCTATAGTTTTCTACAATTTTTTTGATACACACCTATGCAGTTGATGCAGTGTAGTATGATAATGTTGAACTACCACAAAATCTGTTTTATTTCAAAACTATCTTTTATATAAATGAGCCAATATAGGTAACTCATATATTGCTAGTATGTTATCTACTGATAAAGTCAAGGTCTTTAAAGTGATTATGTTTTGAAAAAAGCCCTCAACATAAGCTCTGACATAAATTATTATTTACACCGACCTTCATACAGTCTCCTAAATGCAAATTTCCACTCACAATTTTAGCAGTTCTGCTTGAGAGGTTATTCTTTTGCACACAGCACTTCCTGCAATGCAGATGATCCATGTAACAGTGTCAAAATAAGTCCTGCCTTCTACTTCTTTTCATAATGCCACCTATTTTATGAAAACGGAAAATACTTTTGAAATACTAACCTTTCAGATTACTTGTGGAGTCCTAGATCTTTCTTCTGCCCTTTTTACCAAGTAATTTTCCCACAGCTGCTATAAAAGTCTGTCATACTTAGAAAGGTTTCACATCTAAAAGATTTCATCAGTTTAAAATGACATTAAATAGTTCAGCATAGTAGAACATATGCACTTTTAGCTCTGTGGGGTAATT
This sequence comes from Nothura maculosa, assembly GCA_032353885.1. Lineage (NCBI taxonomy): Eukaryota > Metazoa > Chordata > Aves > Tinamiformes > Tinamidae > Nothura > Nothura maculosa. The sequence continues at coordinate 1,088,844 of JAUBOD010001086.1, read as the reverse complement.
AATAAAATACAAACTTAGCACACAACCTAAAATTGATTTCTCTGGGAAAGACTTGAGTTGATATTAGATAATGATGTTGCATATGGACAGCAAATGACTTAAAAGACCTCCTCAGTTTTTGATCTTCATGCTGTATTTTCAGCACATTTCAGAAATGTCTCTATACATTTGCTATTGAAACAAGGGGACTGCACCTGATAGAGATAGGAAAAGTAGTTGGCTTTTTATTGGTAACTCAGTGAGATACTTTAGTTCAGGTTTTGTAATTTAAGCACTTTATTTAGGCGTTGGAGAAAGCTTGAGCCCTCCCTGGCCGAACAAATCTTGTCGTTCTATTGCCTTGCATTGCTGGCCCAGAATCTGGGCTGCATCTCTTTGAATATATGAAACTGATCAGGAAAGGTTGATGGAATACCTGAGCTACGTTTAAGATTGGAAAAGGAAGACAGAAGAGCTGTGCTAACCATGGAAGTCTGGTGGATCAGTCCTTCACTACCCATTGATACTCAATGTCTATAGGAAAACATTTGGTCTTTTGGGTCCCGTTGTCCTAAACTTTTGTCTAAACTATAGATCCAGTTGAAGAATTGACTGTAAACAGTTATCCCATGTTAATACCATCTCTTCTTTAGACTTTGAGTGTTCTATATGGAGTGATGGTCCACAGAACTGGGAAAACTTCATATCTTGTATTTTTGGAGCCTCTTAGTTTTGAGGTAGGCCTCTGCCAACTTTAGGGGATATTAGGATTATAGTAGAAAAGGTTTATTAGTGGATGATGAAAGCCTTGCAGGTCTAATGGGATGGCAATTCAAGTGAGAGGTCTATGTTCTGCTGTCAGACATGCAGGCCTAGTTAAGTGTGGGGAAGATGGTGGCACTAGGGGTAGCGGTAATTTCTGGTAAATAACAGGCCGAATAGTTTGTTTTGCCCTAGATCATGGAAGGCCCGGCCCACAAGATGCCCAAAAAAGAGCTGCTACTTAGGACCAAATGGTTTAATCCTAGCTCTGGAGCAAGTAGGGATCATTTAAGGCTTGTGTGAGGTTTAGCCTATGGTGTTTGGAAAGGAAAAGGTGTTTTGGCTTCTTGGATCAAGGCTGATGATGGATGGTACCAGCAGTGGTGAATGGCTAGGGACTAGGATTGGGGTTGAGAGTCTGCTGGTTTGGGGATAAAGATTGTGCCAGAATTAGGTTGGGAAGCAGGGCTAAGGCCCAGCTGTTCAGTTCTGGAGATGAATAACTATTGAAACAGTAACAGCTTCTTTTTTTCTCTCCATTAGTTTGTTCTTGTTTCCCTCAAAGGCTGAACATCTCTCTGAAAGAGCTGCCATAGCTCAGTCTGGAATGATGGGCCTGATGCAGAAATAATTGGAAGAGTGGCTTGTGCTGTATAACAGTGAGGCTAAATGATAGGGATTGTGCCTTCTGGCTTCAGAATATATGATTGTATTCATTTCCAGTGGGATATGCTTCGTAAGATGAAGAACTCTGGTAATTTCTGTCTTGCAAATAGGCACGTTGGATTTTTTTGACATCAGAATCTTAAAAACATGAAAAAGATGTGCAAAATGTTAAATCGAAGCACTTAAAGATGAAACAAACCAGAACTCTATGCCTTAACACTGGAAAAATAAGTTTTAAAAATGATGCTGTGTTTCTCATCCAGCAATTTATTGTAGCAGAACCAAAAATTTTCTTGCTAACATTCCAGTAATAACCTCATCTGGTGTTTTCAATATAGTTGTCTGATGTTTTCACTATAGTTGCATTGGCTGCATACTTATCACAAAGCTTCAGTGCACAATGTAGTCTGGGGGTTCTTTTGCTCAAACTCACAGATGTAGTAGAGCTTCCAGATAATACCGGTATGTATCAGTGCTTTGTTGAAACTCACCTACAAGAATCTTACAAAGTTTGCTAACCTTCAAGCTGGCAAACATAAAGAAAACATGATTACTGTTTTTGATACCAAATTTTGATGACTATTCATTGTCTGTTGCATTGCATACAAATGTTCTCATCTTTACTTTAATACAAGCCTATCTGTAAGTTATAATAAATTGCCTTATTACATTTAGTGTAAAGATTGACAGAAATTAGAAATGGCAACTTGGTTCCTAGTGTATAATTCATTGAGTGCATTGACCACCGTGTATATCTCTATAAACAACCACATGGGCTTCGAGTTGCACATCCTGTGTTATCTAGGATAATAGAAATTATTTACTTATGATGATAAAATAATCTGGACTTTCTTTTTAGAATTATTTAAGTAGAAAAATGGATTTTTTTTGTTTTCCTTTTTGTATATAAATGATCAAAAAACAATGAAAGCTATGCCATAAGTGATAATTTCTGTTTAAAATTGAATGCATTCTAGGAGGCATTAATTTGTAAGGAAAAGTTGTGAACAGACTTTCTTTACATTAAAGTTTCATCTAGCAAGCCTCGAAGATTTGGAAGTGCTTGAGCATTCAGGTATTGTCTTGACTTGAGCAGCCTGCACTGCAGATATCTCCTGGTGGGAAAAATCACCCCTTTTGTTATTTGCTGTGTCGGACAGCACAAATCATACAAAATCTTCTCCTACTGAAATGTCAGGAAGAAATCTGATGGGCTGTAACTACTGAAAGGGAAACTTGAACAGAATGTTGTGATTAGCATTAGTACTCTAGAAAAGATACTCTGCGATCTTTCACCTTGTCCGATTAAAGATTTCACTTTAGTATCTGCTTCATCATAGGCACATCTCTCGTGGCAATTATGTGCTCCGGTTTTGGTACCGTACCAAATCCAAGGGAAGAGTGCCACCTACTGAATTGTAAATTCTGTTTCCTCAGTGCTTACAATTGCCAATTTTTCACCCAAAATACTGACCAAGTCCGCCTGTCTTACCTAGTGTAAGATCTGTGAAAAGATCAAGGCCTTCCATTGCATTGCCATATGTGATATTGCAAGACTGGATGAGCTCACTGCAGTGTGGCACTTAATAAAGCAGATGTCCTCTCTTTTTTTTCTTTTTATTTTCCCCCACTCAATATGGACTTTGTATTTTAACATGCTAATTATAAAAGAGTATAGTAAAATTCA
>JAUBOD010001086.1:1060760-1085650 GCA_032353885.1 Nothura maculosa | reverse complement strand
TTTCTTTTTATTTTCCCCCACTCAATATGGACTTTGTATTTTAACATGCTAATTATAAAAGAGTATAGTAAAATTCAAGTTAATAACAGCCCATATAGCATTACTATCATCTGACCCTGGTTTGAACTCTTCACTGCTTTAAGTGCTAAAATATACTGCTAATGATTTCTTTGGAAATAGGCTAATAATTGGTGCTGTATTTCAGTCTTAGTCTCATAAAAATTAGAAGTGTCTTTAAAAAAATTAAAACAGTAAAACTCTTAATGTTTTCCAGTAGATGCCCAAGTGCATTTCATCAAGGGGTCTCATGGAAAAAAAATCAATCATCCTCCCATAAATACGTATGGGATAAAGTATATATTTATCCCATAAACTCTTCATTTCAGCGTGCCTAAAGTTGCAGATCTAAGATTTTAGAAGGAAAAAGCATTCTTTTGGCACAGTAGAAGAGCAAAATACATCTACATGTTCATTTCTAAGTGAAAACCAGGTGACTTCCGTTTTGTAGAAAAATTTGGATGCCTATCAGATGGGTGTTCAAAGTTCTGCTCAAGACTGGTAGTTTGACTATCATGGACACCCAGGATTAGAGCCAGACTACGGTAACCGCATGGAATTAACCCCATCTCCAGAATATAAAGCATTGTGTTTTACCTCATCTGCAAAAACAGATACTGAAATAAAGATTAAATTAAGAACAATGAGAGTCTTTCTGTTCAGGCAAAATTGCTTCAAGAACTCCTATCAAGAATTTGCTTAAGTTTGTGCTGCAGTCTCTTTGTGACCTTGTGTACAGACTTCTGCATCTGCCAACTTGAGGCCTTTCCCTTAGACAGTTGCTGAACCATTTGTAAGATTAAGATCATTCATAGCTCTTGTCACACTCCAGCAAAATCTTTTACAAACACTTCCTAAAAATTTAGCAGAATAGAAGATAACAGTCTTGAGAGGGAAAAACTAGCAAATGCAGAAATAGCAGTTCAACATTGTTAATTTTTTTTCCCTTTTTTATCCATTGGCAGGATTCAGCTGTCACTGCAAAATCCACAGTGCTGCTCTGTGCATCCAACCTGACAGAAAACTATCTCCAAGCAAAATCAGTAAGTCATCCTGTCACAAAGTAGTTACCTCTGTAGTCTGTTGATACTGTAAACTCTCACCCAGAAAATTCCCACTGTTTTAGTAGTTAAATAGTCCTTTTGTTTGTGCATTGTATTTCTAAGCATGCTCTTTGATATGCAGCTTGCAATTGGTGTCCTTGAAAAAGGTAAAAATTATTCTAGGTAGCAGATCGTTCTAGATATTCTACATGCTGGACAAAGCAGGCTATCACTGAGTCATTGCAGAGTGTACTCATCTCTTCATCTTATTTTTGCACTCATTTAAAGGAATTTGTTGCAGGGACTCGCTCTTGCTCTATCCAGATAATCACAGCAATTGCTCTAGTTCCACACGGTGGGAAGGAGACCACATAGCAGATTAGCTGGAGCACTCTGGGCTTGGTTCTAGTTGAGTAAGAATTTGGGTTCTCATTTAGTTCTGTTTTAGTCTGTTTGCATCAGCACTGCTTCAGGCATCTTAAACAGGTTATTTTGTTCTGAGAAAAGAGCGGCTGAGATAATCATTTTTATTTTGTGATGAAGCAGAAAATTTAATAGAAACGAACTGTTATTATGTACTTTTAATGCCTTTTTTTCTCCCTCCTCCATAATTTCCATTCCTGTGTTCTCTTCAGGCAAAATCTTTCTGTCTTGAAAGCGGACAGCCCTCAGCAGATACACAAATTTCAGATTGCAGTGAGACAGTTACCTTCCCTGGCCTGAATCTGCTTAAAATGCACCAAATCAGAGCTATCTTTCATAGGGATCAAGGCCTGAATTCTAGAAAGCGCTAAGCCGTCCAAAGACTCGTTGCAGCTGCGGTGAGATTATTCACAAGCTTAATGTGCTTCAAACCTGACTGATTTCTTGGTCTAATGGGAAGCTTTTCATTTACTCTAGAGGAAATTAATAAGAGGCTTGACGCTGTTGCTTGTTGGGTGAAGTTCAGCGGTAATGCTCTTATCCCCCGGAGGCTTGTGTTTAGGAGGTGGCTCTCTTTTTACAAAAGAAATACAGTTCTTATAAAGGAGATTTTGATTCATGCTTTCTTTCCTTCCTCTTTTTCCTTGTGTTGTTTATTTCAAAGATTTATTTTTTTTCCGTTTATCATAAACAAATATGTAGGTTCCTAGAAGTGCTTTTATATGTCATGCTCGTTATTGTATTCAAGAACAAACTGATGCTTTATTCTCTTTGCAGCAAATTGTTGCTGAGTATAGATGGTGCAGAGCATCAAGTTTCATGTGTTTTCTTTGTTTCTTTGCAGAAAAATGAAGTGACAGGTGCTTAGCCTCATTTTTCATGCTAGCTTTGCCATGCCATTTTCACCAATAATGAAGGCAGCTGCCTGAGCTTGAAGAAATCAGGCGAAAAATTCAGCTGGCAGGTAGACCCAGTCACTTTAAGAAATGTAATCTTGTGTTAGCAGATGGTAATTAAAAGGCAGAAGAAATAAAATTTTGTCTCAGTTTTCTGCACTGTTACATCAATTAAATCTGCAACAAAAATGCGAGCAGCAAATATAATTTATTTTCATGTGGCTACACAGTAAGATTGTGTGCAAATCTAATGATTTGTTTTGCAAAGACAATTGCAATTTTTTAAACATAAGTAGAATACCTCATCATTTCCAGAGGAAATGGCTGTATGCATACTAAATCTTCAGTCTGCAATATGCCTGATTCAGTAAAAAGCATCTCCTTTTCCATTCAGTGTTGAACCTCAAAATGAGTTCTGCTGTCCATATTTCCTGCTTTCAGTAGTATCACTTTTAATCCTAGCAGGTCAGGAAATCCTAGCATGGACAACTAGACTAGCTCGAGCCTCAGCAGGGGAGCATCCTGTTAAAGGGAAGTTCCAGGAAATGCATCATTGAACCCGGTAAGAGTTGTCATGATTTTGCAGAAAAATGATATTTTAATTCAGACAAGATTCCTGTGTGTTTTCTACTATTCCCCCTACTTAAAAACATCTACCTTTGAGGATGTAGCTTCGTCATTCCTCATATGTTACTTCTCCTTATGGCTGCTAGAATCATGAGCAACATGTGCAAATCAGTTGAAGTGTGAAATAATTACATAATTAAAGCTCATTATGGTACTGATGAAACTGAAATGCTGCTGTAGCTACGTCGCTGTTTTTGTAACCAGCTTTGATTTGCAGGGGTTTTCTAAGACACTTAGAAAAACTCACCAATTTTTAAAAAGTTAACCTGATTTTGACTGTTACAGGACAGAATAACATTTTATTAAAAGGAATTAGTCGTCTTTTGCTTGTTTGAAAGATGATTGAATGGCTAGATGTTGATTTTGTATTTTTTGTATTTGGTTCATTTTGACTTTTTTAAAAAAAAAGTAATTTTGAATATTATGGATTACCAAGGAACAAATGACTAAAGGAATTAAGGTAAAAGTACAAGTGGAAGAAACTTTCTGTACCTGGTCTTTGTTAAATGAGAATGCACATTGTGCTTTGGCAGCAAGGAAGAGACTTCACAACTGTTAAAACTTTTGCTTTCTCTGAATACCACCATTTAAGCTCTAAGTTGTTCAGCCACAGCCTTTATATCTGAGAACTGAGTTTTGTCCTGGGCTTTGCCACGGACAGCAAGTGTGCAACGGCTTATGAGCTGCTGGGATAGTTGGGCATGTTCATTATTCTCCAAGAAGCCAATGCTGCTGCTCTATGTCCTCTGAGAAAAGTTCTTTTTATATACCCCATAGGATAAAAACCTTTCAGCTAAGGCCTTCCAAAAAAGATGAATACTGCCTTCTTCCTGCTGGGGCTTTGTGTTGAACAAGGATACAGATGCTTCATTTGGTTTCTCCACTCGCACAAAATCAATGGAAAAGGTAATGTGAAGTCAAGGTTTTGAACATATGAAAAGGAAAAACAATTCACATAAACGAGGTATTTTTTCTTAAAAAAGGCTCAAATGCTATTAATTTGGAGTCTCTAGTCTTTAAGGATCCCACAATGGTAAATTCAAGAGCCTGATGTTCTTAAAATGCTGGGCAGCTATTCTTGACAAACTGAGGTTTCTAGGAGAGTCACCTTCTCATGTCACTGGTAATTAAAAACAAAACAAGAAAACTTGGCTTTGGTATTTATGCCCTGTCACTTATGAATCATCCATGCAGTCTCCTTCTCCATTTTCACAATCAAAAGACAGAAACGTTGGCAGCAGTTTAAAAAATGGCAGAGATGATGGGCCTGGGAAAGGCTGTGGTCTAAAAATCAATTCAAAGAGGTTAAGCAGCCTGTTAAAGAAGGAGGCAAGATGGGAGAATAGGAAACTAGTTTAAATTCAGTTTGACGTTTTCTTTTATAACACTTGCCCTCCGTCAGCTCATGCAGTGATAGTAATTTCTCAGCACAGTGTCAGGTACATAAAGAAATGTGACAGCCTTCCCTGCTAACCTAGGCCGCCTGCTAGAAATTATCATTCATTATCATTATTATTATAACTAACTAACTCCAAGTCTGACCCACGGCAGTGGCACTCAAATGGCAAAGTCCCAGTTACATCAAAGGTGCAGACTCAGACCTGAAGCTCCCAATTATTATTTAAAGAAATCCAAGGGTGACGAGTGGCCGAGGCTGTTATTCTACCTGCAATTTATGTTCTGGCTTGTTAATGGAGTGTGTTAAATGAGGAGCTGTAAAATAGAAGCTTCCATGAGAAAAATAGTTTAACGTGATTTTTAGAGTCTTGATATAATGTGGTGCCAGATGTAGCTACTCAATCAATAAAACAGCCTTTCTTGGACAGCATTCTGCTCCAGTGGATAAACTTCAGTAGTTACCCTGCTGCTACAATTAAAAAAAAACATCTTATCTAGACTCCTTCCTTCTAGTTTGCTCAAGCTGATGAGAAGATGGAGTCTCAGTGGCTGTGACATGCTGTTATCGCTTGGCAACATTAAAATGCAGAATATTTTAAAATCAAATCTGTAAGTCTGCACATTTCTTTAAGGAAATATGTCAACAAAATGCTGTCAGCTCCTTTCTCTTGACAGGCTGTACAGATTTCTGACTACTCTGAACTGTAGCTTGTCCATCACATCAGCAGATGTCTTTTTTGGCAGTCTTGGTAGTGTAGTTAGGTTGGTTAGTGGCTTTTTTTAAAGGCAGGAAAGAGAATTTGATTGTAGCAAAGGCATAGACCTGATCTTGATGGTGCAGAGCTGAGCAGATGATGCTTTCTTTTATATATCTTTATATATATATATATATATTTTTTTTTTTTGTAATAAGCCAGGAAATAAGAACAGAGCCCTGAAGGCCTTCACATGTTTGGTTTGAGATGGGGATGGAGTTCCCAAATGACAGGAAGGGCTAATTGGAAGTTGCTTTCCTTAGCCTGGAGAGGAAGAAAGATTCTTAGAGCATTTGTTCAGATTGCTAGATGTTGCAAATCTTGGTGGTTCTTACTGCTGTCGCTGCAGTACATAAGTTTCTAGCCTTTCGAGAGGGACAGCATTGCACTAGCTCCCACTTTCCTTTTGGAGAAAAGCCTTGGCTTGAGGTACTTGTGCTTGTGATTATCTTTGCTTTGCCTTAATTGGCTTGGCTAGAGAGGTTCAGCTGTTCCTAGTTTGCACTGAAAGGGAATATAATCCTCTAAGTGAGGAGGTTTAATGTTTTACATGCCAGCTTAATAGATGGTCAGACTGACGCATCTTGTTGCGAGTTGAAAGATGGTAGAGTGCCTTTCTCATTTAACTCTGAGGATTTAGATGTGCACAAGTATCTTGCATGCATGCATGCATGTGCTGTGCTTATATAGTGCTCTCCTGGGACCAAAAACTGCTTTTATTCCCTAAGGCCAATATGTGTGTGTTTTTCAAATAACACAAACCTCATGGCTATTTATACAGGGGTTTGTGGAATGGAACATAATCTTTTGATCATAGACATTCTTGATTTGTAACAAAATTTAATTGTCGATTGAATCTTCTTTGAACGGTCAGTCTTCCAAATGTTCTCGTTTGCGATGCATGTGCTTTGACTCTATCTTTTGTCTGTAAATTGAATCTGTTTTTCCCTGTATTTTGCAATAGCCAATAGTTGTGGGTCTTTTTTTTTTTCCTTTCTCTCTCTGGCATAAAAGCTCTTTTATTGTATTCTTCAGCAAGTCAATGGTAGGAGTCTCTCCTGGACAGATTAGTTTGTCTCACTGGAATATCATACTGCAGGATGACAGTCTTCTCTGGCATATAGTAAGTTCACCACCATCCCCGGTATACATGAAATCATAATCAAAGGCAGATGCCTTTCCCTGTTATAAATAATCAGTGCTGCTTGCATAGTCCAGGAAAAATCCGTGTTTAGACTGGTCTTACTTGCTTTGTTGGACCTCTGTATTTCCCTTGGCCTTCCCTTTTTTCATCTTTTCTCTGTCTCTAATTCTAGATATTTGCCTAAGGAAATAAAAGAAACAGGGAAAGTAGATCTTGGCACTCTCTGAATTCTCAGTGGATTACCCTATGGAGTGAAATTAAATACACATGACATATAAAAGGGAATGGCCTTTTAATTTATAGCAAAAATCCCCATTCACAATAAATCCGTTCTTTCCTGTTTGTTCGTGTGCTTGATGAGAACATGTCATATGCTTCTGTGAAGCTGATATAAAAGCTCTTTGTTCTGCATGGGATTAATTTTTTTTTGAATTGGTGAAATGTTTTATGTAAATATCAAATAGCAATTATGGATACACTTTTAAATTGGTTATCAAATTTACTTTTGCCTTTCAGCAAAACCCAGTATAGTGCTGTCTATTTTAATAGCTTCTCATAAAGGCACTGTCCTTCTGACTGCAAATTGTCTTCAAATAATAGTGAGATTTCCAAAATGCCAGAGCTTTCTATGTGTTGCATCCAACACACAGTATCTTGCAGGACTGCGTCCTAACTGTTATCTCTTTTGTATAGTATTTTGAGGTGTCTCATGGAAAAATTCTGCATTAGAGGTAATGTGGTTATCTTTTTTTATTTACTTGAGCAGTGCACAAAGCATTTTGTGGCTGAGCTTTAGATTAGATTTTCAGCTGCAGTCAGTGCCCTACCAGAATGCAGTATTCCTGACTGATCCCCATGAATGTTTTGCTATGGTGTTTTGCATTCTAGCCTTCCAGCTTCTTGTGCTCTCTGCTTTTCTTCAAATAGGTATGTGTACCGAGGCAGGGATTGTGAAAAGAGACTGGAGTGATTGACTGGTTGCTGCACAACCGACATTACAGTTCTAATCCTTCAAAAATCTGACACAGTGTCAATTCTTACCATGTTCTCTGCTCTTACAGGAGTTTGGACAAAGACCTGTCATTAAGAAATGAGAACATCATCTAGCTGTGCAAGGAGGTTTTGTTCTGCTGAATTATCTTGCCGCAGAAATATTCTTGCAGAGTGCACTGTGACCAGAGTACAGTAAGACTGGGCTTGGTAGCACAGCAGATTGCAGTTGTACTTATAGCATCCATCAGGAAAGACTTGTAATGTGAAAAGAAACATTCAAAAAATATCTGATGAAGAAGGGCTATTATGATGGGGATAACAGGACATAAAGATCAGCCTTGCTCATAATAATGTGGAGACTGACAGGTATTCTTTTTTTCTTTTAAAAACATAAGGGAAAACTGTACTATGAAAACTTCTGTTTTTCTTTCTATGCTAAAAAAGAAACAAATTGCTCCTTAGTCTTACAAATTTCTCCCTTACCTAATCTCTTCCTTCACTATAAAAAACATAAATGCAGTAAGGAACAAAACAAGGTATGGTCAGCTTGCCCTTGAAACACACTTGAGCTTGTTAACATTAGTTTTGATAATCATTTTATAGACTCAAGGTTCTTTAGCAGAAGCATCATCCGATGCAAGCGATTAATCCACTTATCTGATTAACACCCACTGCTCACATTAAGGTGACTTATCAATACCCATTGCTACACCAAACATAGGTGGTAGGTCAGATGCAGCTAAACTGGCTCTTGGAGCTCAGCACATGGCAGTCAGGCTTTGCCTGTTGTAACTGTGCCTGGTTTTCCACTTCTGGAGGAATCACTTAAGACTATAATAATGGCAGTCTAATTAACTGAAATCCCTCAGCTTCAGCTGTCTGGGTAATATATATAGTGCTTCCCTTTCTGCTGCAGTAAGAAGGTTCTGCCCACATTGAGCTACTTATATTTTCCTCTCATTTGATATACAGATGATTAGCTGTGCAGGGCATGTGTCAGCAAAAGCACAAATCAGTCTGTGTTGCAGACTGGCTCTCTCTTTTGCAGCGGGCTCAACTTTGACACTGCTCTCCCGTGGTTTGGGGACCAGGGAATGCCAAGCCCTGGAGCAAGGAGCAAGCTACACATTAAAATGAGCACTGAAAATTCCTGCTCTGTCTGGAATACTGTGGAGTCTTTTTGAAGCCTTTGCATTAGAACATATCCTGATAGCTGATATGCTGAGTTTTGGATAAAGTCATGGCAGAAATGTCACACTGAAAAATTGCCCAGTGGGTATTTACACCCATTTAATCATCTGGTGGAAAAGTAAGCCACATATCACTGTTGCTATAAATGCTGTGTGTTGACTTGCCAGCTCTGCTGCATGTAGCTTAATCTTATGTCTAAGTTTATAAAACCAAAGCATAAACTGTGCTCCATTCCGTCTTCTCTCCATTGCTCCAGAGGGATGAGGTCTCTTTCTTCCTTTCATTTTTTTTCTCTCTTTCCATCCTGTTGCCTGATTTCTTTGCCTCTGATATAACAGAAAACTAAAATGGAAACCAATTAAATCACTATTAAGGAATGCTGAATCATACTGTCTTTGGACTGCAAACAGTGGTGTTTTATCCATGAGCCTGATTTTCACTAAAATCGGGCTTCTAATCCACCAGTGTGACCTGTTTAAATGTTTATTCTTGCAGGAGCAGTAAATCCAGCTGACCTGTGTTTTAGGCCAAACCTAAAAGGCCTAACATGCAGTTACTTGATTAAAGTAAATTACTAGAGGACATTTTGCTATGGTTTATGCTTTTGTGACTGACCAGCATAAGCTCTGTCCCTGTGACCTGGCCCTAAACATGTGCAGATGCTGCCCCAGTTCTGCTAGACTGGTGTAACTGGTTTCAGTTGGGCAGCGTAATGATGCTCAGAGGACAGTGAAGCTCAGATTTCTCAAGATCATCTCTTTCATCAGCAGATGCCTTTGTGGAGAGCTTCGCACATAACTGAGACTTACAATCTTCAACAGCAACATCAGGCTGCTCTTGTAAGTACAGGAAAAATGTAAGTACTAATTTTTTTCTAGTTAGTAATTGTACTTTGGACCTGACATGCCTTTGCCAAGTTCATATTTACCTAATGTTTTTTAATAACTTGAAACTTAGTCCCTCTCCTTCCTCCTTCCCTTCACCCAGTGAAGAAAGATGTAACCCAAAACCCAAGTGACTTCATCTTACGTGTTACCACAGTGAGAAGTCTGGCTTAATGCTACTGATCAGTGGCTGGTGTGTTTTTATTGAAGCAGTGTGTGAAGAAAATATCTGCCATTTGTGCACAGGAATGTAACATGAAGGATTTCAGAAGTGATATTGCAAAATAAAAAGCTCAGTGCAAAACCATTGTATACAAGAGATCTCAGGACATACTGCTCTTCAGAATGACTTAAATAAGCCCCGGGAGCTGCACTCATCAAAGACGAGTGTCTGGATGTCTGACAGCACAAGCAAGGTTTGGTTCCTGTGTCAGGGACAGGCACCACCAGACTGGTAGGGAACGCAGATGGAAAGCAATATGGGACTATTTGAAGGAAAAATCCTCAGAGTTGGGACTGGAGTTTACTGGAGGAATCAGCTCCCTCTCACACATTTCATTTCACATCTTCTCTGCCTTACTTTTCAAAACTCTTGAATGGAAACGCTGTAAGTTTGTGTTAAAATGGCCCTTCCTAGTTGCTCATCCTGACACCTTTCAGTGGGGCTGCAGAGAAGCTAAAACCCTCTCTTCCTTAATCTTCAAAAGCATCATCAGGGAGCTAAAAGGCTGGGATTAGCCTTGCTAATAGATGTGTGCAAGAGAACTCCTTCGGGGCTCTCTGTTTTTCTAACTATTCCTTTAAAGGATTATGAGTTTCTCTCCTCCCTGATGAGACAGTGTGAGCTGGTCCTCCAGCCTGTTGTGAAGGAGATGAGACATTACCCAGTCAGACTGCTCTTTGGTTTCCTGGCGGATCTTTTTCATGATTTTTGGCACTCAACTTTTTGCTTTCCAAAGGTGCTACTGAGACATCCACCATCCCCCTAGGACCTGTGGGCAGTACAATCCTTTTCCTGCAGAAAAACAGCAGAGATGTTTAGCTCTTCCAGATAAACATGGGTTAGGATCACAGTCCCTCGGGCTAGCTGTATGGCTTGCTTTGGAGAACGGGGAGAGGTTTCCAGGTAAACGAAATTCACTGTGTGATAGCAAGACGTGTTAGCACACATTAAGAATACTTATTTGAAGACACTTTAGGCTACGTAATAGCACATGTCAGTGCATCTTTGTCCAGTCCTAGTCTCAGCTAGTACAGTGCAAAGGTAGCATGTGCTTGAGCAGGCTGGAATGGCAGCTAGAAGGGAGAACACAGCAGCCCATCACACAGTGCATTAATGCACGTCAAAACCCTGAAAATGTGTTCAGGCTGAGCAATGACTTTGTGCTAACTGCACTCGTTGATTACTCTAAGCCCATTCATAAATTGCACTTGAAGCAATAACCTTTTTCAAGAGCTTGTAACACTTAGGTGCATAGTTTTAAAGTAATGCCCTGTGAGAGCAGTTTTCCGCTGCATGTCTTAAGTATATGATATTTGGTCTTCGCTGTTGGAAGCCTCCATCTGTGCAAACATTATAGCTGATACTATTCTGAAAGAAATTTGATCAGTGGCAGGAAAGAAATAACTTATTTCATTAATTATTTGGTTGCACAGATGGACGTGTAATCCCTGGCCAGATGCATTCAGACATTTTTATATAAACAGCATGGTAGATCTTTAGATATCCAGTTACAGGCTTCCACAATAAAGTTAATGTTGTCAAGGTTCCATTTTGAAGCTTTTCTCTTTTTTCCTTTCTTTCTTTATAGCATCCTTCTCTTCTGTGTCTCAGCTTTTTTCTTTTCAGTGCAGTAACAGACTCGCTTTGGCAAGGCTCTTTGCATCGGTACGATAAAAGCATTCACGAAGATCAAAGCGAAAGCGAGCCTCAGCTGGTGGCCTTTGCCTTCAGAGAAGTGGCTTTTAGGCCATGTCTCTGCTACAGATGTTTGCTGGCAGGGCTGTGTCAAGCTCAGGTTTGATAAGGGGTGTGCTCCCTGTCAGGCAGATTTGTGCTAGGACAAGCCCTGAGAGCAGATGCGATTTTCTTCTCTGTGCTACGTGTGCTTGCTTAGCAGGAGCGAGCCACAGATGAGACCTGAATAACAGAGATGGTGCAAAAACAGCTCTGGGAGTATGAAATGCATTTGCACGTAGCCGTCTTCACCCTCCTGAGCTGGCGTTCACCTGCCTGTGCTGTGTTTCCAGCATGGCCCATGCATAGAAGTTTTTGCCAAAGTAGCTATGTTGAAGAGGCGGCAAAACAACTGCATTTGTAATTGATACAGCTGTCCTGGCAAAAGTCTTTCACCAGGCCATAAAACAACCCTTTGGTGTTGGACTCTTCTGCTTAGCAACTGGCTTAGACTGTATTAGCATAAAATGACTGGTATCAACTTCTTAATTTTTTTAAGCTGCAATGTATTTTTTCTGCAGAGCTTGAGTTCTAGCTTGTTTATTAGAACACCTTCCTGCATGTAAGCAAGGCTTTGGTCCCCTGCTGCAAACTGTGCTTCCCACCAGCAGAATTCCCGCAGCGAGGCTCAACAGGAGGCAGAGGCCGCTCGGCAGCAACCGGCCTCGGCAACCAGCTTCAACATCCCACTCTTGTGACTGACATTTTCCCTCCGTAGTGAGCTAAACACTTAAGTAATTTAGACACTTACATTCACTTTAATGAATTCCTTTCATTTCTAGGTTGTTTACAGTTCTGGGATACATTTTTGGGGGCAGCAGTCTCCAACTTGAACCTTAAAATACCATATTGGAACGATGGGCTGCTGAGACCTTATGGGATTGTGGTACATCATGAAAATGCACATCAGGGTCAGGAATTTAAACCACGATTTGAACTTGCATCCTACAGAGCAGAAAAAGGAATGGCTTTAAATTCTTGGGAGGAGAGTTGCTCAAAGCTTGCCAAGTTTGGGAGCTGGGATTTTTCTTTGCTTATTTCAAGTGATATTTAGTCCTCTTCTGCTTCAATTTAGACTAAATTAGTTTCCATTAAAATTCATCTATTTTTATGTTTGTTTTTCCTTGAACAAATGCAAAAGGTGATTGAGACTATTAAATGCAAATTTTAATGTATACTAATGAATTGAACTATTGTTAAGTCAAGTAAGTGCTCTTCAAGCACAGTCTTTTTTTTCTTTTTTATAAATAAGATTAAATTTATTGAATGATAAGTGTTTATGAAAGCTCTTACCTAAAATCTGCACCTACTTGAATGTAGCTGGACTTTAACTCTTTCAAAATCAGCCCTGGACTTTTTTGGCTTTTATTTTTCTGTGGGTTTTGTTAGGTCTTACAATGTTGTTAGGTTTATTCAGCTTCCAGAAAATGATTTTTTTGAATAATCTGATGGAGTTTTTTTCCTTATGTTCTCATTTCAGTTGTTTTTTATTTATTTTTTTTAAAGTATGATCTTCAAGCTTGCCTGCAACAACCTACTCACTTGGGAGGCTGATCCAAAGCTCTTTGAAAGCAATGGAAAATCTCCAGCAGGTTTCATGGGCTTTGGCCAAGGCATTTTTTCGGAGAGCATAAAAATGAAGGCTTTTCTGTTTCTAGCTGTTGCGCTCTTAAATCTGAATAAGTAGAAAATTGGGTTTATAAGTCATAGGAGTGGATCTAGAATAACAAAGCACCTGTGGTTATCTCCTATAAAGGATATAGATTGGCAAGATGTACAGCAGTTAACTCTTACAATGTGAAAAATGTAGACACCAAAATTAACTACAGCCAAATATGCCCTGGAACCAAGGCTGTAATTTATAATACGGTTGAGAATACATTGCAGACTCTCAATCGATAAGCTAATGAGAAAAAAGGTCTGCAATTAATTACAAATCAACTGGGTTGATATCCTGCAAATGAAAGATATGAAATTGCTAGCATTTGGGCATAATTTCTTTGCCAAGTATATTTATAAACATTGTATAAATATGATATCTATAAAAAGAATAAAAGTCTCTTTCACTGTTCAGAGGCAGCACCCTGAATGCTGATTTCCTTTTGCCCTGAAAATTCAATTCCACTGACTTTATTTCATTGGCTTTTCTTATTTGTAGAGAAGAATCAAAGACATCTCGTATCTTTGAGACCTTACGGTGAAGCAAAACAGCCATAAATAGCACTCCCTGTTAATGGTGATACTACCCATGACTTAATGGTCAAAATATCTGAAATGATGAAAGTTTGTGGCCAGATGATTCTTCTAGTAGATGACAGGGCTTGAAATATTCTAATTGGAGTCTTGGCAATCTGACATCTTGTCACATTTATAGAAATAGTCCCCAAAAGGGCAGGCAGGTAGTGTGGAGGTAGACTAATGTTGGCATATGAAAGCAGCTAGTGGTCTGCATGGGCCTCCAACTTCAAACTCAGTGCCTTTATAAGTTGCAAAATTGGGAGTGCTACTTACTCGGAATCTTTTTCATCTGGCAGTGATCGTTTATTTTTTTATATATATATATATATATATATATATGTATATATATTATATAACACTTCTGTTTTTTATTAGAAAGATAGAGGCTAATCATTTCCAAGGAGGAAATAGCAATATAAAACACGTGAATCTCTCATTTTCTGTAACATAGGTTTGTTTTATTACCTTGTTCCATGCTTCTTTCCTCTGCTCTTGATGAAGGCGTGGAGGGCTGCACTGCAGTTATGTGTAGCAATAATCAGTTACTTAGAGTTTAACTGAACAGTAGCTGTTCTCGAACAATAACAACACATTCATTGATGCTGGAGCATTCTTTTCAGTCAGGTGCACAAAATGCCCTAAAAGACATTGATAATGAGAGAATGGCTCGGGGCTTTATTACCTAGCTTTTTTTTCTCACTGTGAAGTCTGCTTGCTTTAATTTTTGAAATCATAGGATTTTTACAGAGGTGATGTTATTAGCATACTGCTAGTTCCCAGTTAATACTACTGGGCTGTGCAAGTCTTCTAAGCTTCATAAGGTTGCTTGTTCCTGCTAGAAGTATTTTGGTGGTTTTTGGGGTTCCAGAGGACAGAAACATATTTTATTTTTTCCTATTTTTTTCAGTGCATAAGTAGGAAAGCATACCTTGCCCACACAATATTCCTGGCTTCACTATGGAAATCCAAACCACAGCAGCCGTGGATGCTGCTGAGACTCATGCAGCTGACTGTGAACAGGATCCCTTTGTTTTCTTTATCTCTCGGAATGGACGAAAGCAGCACTTCTCAAATCAGCTGAAGAAAGTGTGCAAATATGGAGAGTGAAGCTGGTGTTCAGTAAGCGCTGACCCACTAAAGGAGAGTTTTTCCTCCAAAACAGGTAAAAGTTTGGAGTGAATCTTACCAGGAGGTACAGGCATTTACAATTGCACAGATCTCATTGGGATTTTTTTTTCTTAAGTATTTTCTGAATTCGGAGATGTTCTGATACTCACTTTTTTTCTGGTCTCTTTTTTTCACGTATGAATTCTCAGGAGTTGATGAACTTAAAGGGCATTTTACTTAAGGGTAAAGTATTAATAAATCAAGGTCTTAATCTGGATTAAAATATTCGTATTAGTTGTTAACTGTAGATCTAGAATAGCAGAATGTGTGGTACAACAACAAAGCTCCAAGTATCAGGAAGTATATAAAATAACAGACATAAGGTGAAAAATATTGCATCACTTTAGGAAAAAAGTGTGTCTGAGAGTTTACATCACAGGAAATAACAGGAATGCTATTTGATCAGTGCTGCCAGCTTCAACTGCTGCTTTGGCTTCACCCTTTCCTGCCTTACTTTGATGTAATTGCATTCACACTTGAAGTGAACCATTTCACACTGAAGTTTGGGGAAGTGTGGGTTGTATCACTTTACAGCTCTTTTGTACGAAGCCTTTACAGCTCTTTTGTAGCACTCTCCATTCTTGATGTTTTGGATATTTTTTTTCTCTCTCTTTTTTATAGATGGTCACAGTTAAGGACATATCTGCCCAAATCTCCAGCCTTGCAAAGCCTGATGCGCTTTATGTATGTGAGTAGTCCCATGGGGCCAGTAAGGAGGTGTGTCAAACTGGGATAAGGAATGCATTGTGGATTTCCGAAGGTTTTCATGAAACCTCTTCAGTCTGGGCTGCAGTTTTCAAGTATCACATTGCTGAGCTGGGCTAGCTCTGTCAAGGCTAGAAGTGTTAAATCACCACCGAACTTGTGAGGTTTTAGAGGCGAGAAGCATCATCTGTCTCCAGATGAGTGATGTCCTTGGCACTCAAAACATCTTTGTAACACAGTTTTGTTGCTTGGAAGAAGAGCAAGGTGGTTTCCAGTACTCATCACACTTTCCTGTATCACATCTTTCTCAGTCTGTTCCAGCAAAACTTTTTTTTTTTTCATATAATGTAAATATGGTAATATATTGTTATATGACCATTAGTCTAAACGTAGAAAATAAGAGAACCATGATGAATCTACATGGCTCCATCAAAGAAAATTATTTTTGGAGAGGAAAATGTGTCACAGCAGCTAAAATTTCTGACGTCACTTAGCTCTGTATAACAGTATATTTTGTATCCAGCTGAGAAACTGTCCTGCTACTTATTTTTCACATAAAGACATGTGCCTCCAGTCTTTTAGGTCTTATTTTTTTTATATCCCTATAACAGCAGCTCTTATTTGAGTTGCTATTTCTTGTTTGCTGTGACAGTGTGGTATGCTAGTCTTCATTTACTTGTCTCACCTGGAAAAATATATATGGTATATGTATCAAAATATATGTTGTTTTTTAAAAGTGCAGAATATCAAAAGTGAAGTTCTCAAATAAGAAATGGATGAAATGGATTTTTGATTTGATTCTGTTTTAATAGAAGAGAATTTTAACACAACACTGTCATATATTATTCAGCCACAATTTTAGTGGCTTCACTGGTGGTGATACAGTTAGCCTGAAAAAATATCACAGGAAATGCCCACATTTTAAGTTCAGAGGATTTGCACAGTAAATCTAGGACTTCTCCAGTTCCCACCCCATTCCACCTGCTCTCCTTTCAATTCAGGAAGCTGCAGATGTTTTAGAAATGTCTAGCAAGAACAATCTGTTACAGTAACAGTAGCTGATCTCCATGCAACCTAGAGTAGCAGAATCTTTTTTTGTCTGCATTTCCCTCATTAGACATTCAAATGAAATCTAAATGCATGAAATCTGCATTACTATGAATATATTTTTTCATTAAGCTACAGCAACTAATCGGCACTGAAATTAGATTTCACATACAATGTAACAAGTAAAGATAATAAAATCTACTAGCAGTCTGACATAGTGATAGCTGCATTTTTAGTCCGGTCAGCTCGAGAGTACTGCCTCTACAACTCCATTATAGGCCACATTTCATTTCTTTTGAATTTCTCTTCAATTAATCGCTTGGCTTCCTAAATACAAATGCATTATGACAATAATCAGGTTTTAATATAAATGCATTCCTTAGTTTATCAAATCGATCAGTCTTCCTTCCTTCTCATGTGGCCGTTCTGTGGAAAACGACGGCAATATCACAGAATAATTTTGGTCTTTGTCATTGTTTATTAAATTACTTCATTAGGGACAGACTGTGAACCTTTTACAGTCATTAGCATGATGAGTCTGTTGGCACTGACTGGGCTGCCTCTGTTGCCAAGTGGGAGAGCAGGGTCTCGGCAGCAGCTTTATAAGGAATTTCTCGGCACAGCGTAGAGGAGTTGGGCTGCGTGGAGGAGCATTGGCCGCTTCCACTGAGCTGGTGTGGAGCCAGCCCAGGATGAAGCACCTCCTGGACGTTCATTACATAGAAACTGCCTCTGTGAATGGAAGAAACAACGTGTGTGAATGCAGACAGTCATTGTGCTGTTTTCCACTGGAGGTGTGTAGTGTGAGCAGCTTTCTCTAGTGGTTGAGATTCTTAGCCCCAATCTGACATAGAGCAGCTTCTCAGCTGTTCCATGTCAGATTGTTGCTGTGCTAATAGATTGGGAAGCTTTTGTATGTTTGTTCTCTATTGACAAAGCGTAGGATGCTAAGTATGTCTATAGATGGATCTATGGTCTATAACTGAGTCTTTGCTGTCCTAGAAGCTCAGGGGACAGATAAAGGACTATGGTGATTGCTGGCCTCGTGCCACGTGTTGATGCTGCTCCTTGTAGGAAGCTCACACAGATGTTGCCTGTGAACACCCCAGCCTTCCCATGCTGAAGGCACACTCGTTTTATGTGATACCACATAATGAGTCTTTTTAACACATTCTGCCTAGAGACAAGCTAATGAATCGGGGCATAATAAAAATATAGTTGTTCTTTTTTCATGGATTGTGTTTTGAAGCGTTTTTTCCTTATAGAAAAGAGACAAAAGGACTTTCAACTCTGTGTGCATTTTCTTCAAACATGAAGCCCGATTTCCTATCCTCCAATGTGCACTGCTACTTCAAAAGTGGTTTAGGAGAGGCTGCACATCAAGTGTTACTTTAGTCTTAGACTGCTATTTAAGGGTAAATCATGACAGCAATAGTCATTTGTTTTTAAAAAATAGGAAAACAGTCAAAGGAACCTTTTTGCTGGGGTTATCTCTCACCATGCAGGCACGTTCTTCCATCCAACATTCAAGGGCAGCACCACATTTTGTTCTTTAAAAGAAAAAAAAAAAAAAAAGGAAAAAAATGTCTGTAATATTTGTGGCCCTGCTTCTGCTGCACATTCATCATTTCCAGCAAGGGAGATGGCTTTTGTGTTGGCAGATGACATTAAGCAACAAGTAGCATTCTGGACAGCAATGAGCCTCTCTCTCCAAGAAACATCTGCTGCATAGGGGAGGCATGTGGTGAAGAGTATGTCATGTGTGTGCTCCTTATATCCGGTGGGCTTTGTTAAAATAAACAGCTAGATAAGATTTCTTGTTTGATTTCCAGGTCTGCTCTTACTTTGTTCTATCACGTTGGTTAACTGAGTTCAGTTTATCTGGTTGTAAAATGTGTTCCATAACGTTTACTTGATTTATTGTGGTTAAATCTTCTGTTATTACTTTAGGCCCCCTTTGTTCTAGTTATTGTATACATGTATAAGAAATAAAAGTGTCTGCTTCAGGGAAGGCATCACCTTCATAAACAGGAGTAGACAAAGGTAAAAAGAAAAATTAGGGGATATATAAACAGGGAAAGCTGGGCCACAGGGACCCCAGGTAAATAATGGGGCTGTTTCTGTGAAGAAAGTCATGAAGTGTAGGGTATTGAATGAATGTCCAGTAATTCATATTTAAGTATGATGCCTCCAACCTCTTCTAAGGTTCTAGTTTGCATATTTTTTTAAATTAACGGCTTTTCTGAAATCCTTGAAACTATACAAAAATAATTATATGAAAGCTACATATTTTTACATGAGTCATATATATAGTATGCCAAATAAAAATAATTTCTGGTAAGAATGTTTTCTTTCAAACATGTATTTTTACTAGATTGGCAAAAGCATAATTTTGGATTTTTTTAATTTTATTTTTAAATTAAAGCAGCAGCCAATTTTAGTTGTAATCTATGTTAATTTTTTGCAGTCTCCTTGCATTCCCTCACTTGGGTCTTAGCAGCTCTGTAGATTTATTGAAAAGCTCTGTCTGTAGTCATGCACTCCTTCCAATTTAGTTTTTAAGTTGGAAATGCCTTTGTTCATGACTCCATCAGGTTAGCCTATAACAAACTCAACTTTGTTGCTTGGTCCTGCGAGCCAGTGCTGTTTCAGCACCATATGTGGGTTGCTTAAAACTAGCTACAAAGCAACTACAGAGCAATCTCCTAGATTATTTTAATCTATCCTTGTGCCCTGACACGCTGTCCATTTGGTATAAATCATTGCCAACAGTAAATACAAACCTGTGTTGTGCCCAGCCTTTTTCATGAAGTTATGGTGCTACATGTTGAAATTGCACCAGTTTAAGTTGCAGACAAAAGTGCTGCTGGTTCTGGCTTGCTACTGTGAAACATTAAAAATGGTGATTAATGTGAAATGGATAGATTTCACTCCTGCTCGGGAAATTCAAAGACCCACCTAGGAAAGTAGGCAGAAGTGTGTGACGTTGCCCTTGGGCCTGGTTTGTTTTCCTGACACTTGATTCTGCTCTTCCTGGAGTCTGCTAGAGGTTAAGGAAGATAAATAGCATTTCGTTGATTAGGTTGCTGTGCACTAGGAAGAAAAGGGATTGCTAGGTGGTAATCAGTAGTAGTTTTGTTTTGGCGATGCTTTTGTTTTCAGTTGGTTAGGTCCTTATTATTTTTATATATATTTTTATTGCTTTATGATCTACTGGGTGAGAATAGAAATGTGAATGGATCTGAATGACACAGCGAGAAAATTTGGCCTGGGATATGTTTATATGGATAGAGAATGTCTGTAGAAGCTGCATGTTCCTTCATGTTTTATTTATATGAAAGGTGAGGTCAAGAGGAGAAGGAGCAGAGAACAGTCATGTCACCTGTCTAGAAGACCTTTCAGAAGCCTTCATGGTGGAAATGTGTACAGCCTCATTCTGCTCACATCCAGGTAACACACTGCTTAAGTACTTGGTACTTCTTTTTGTGATTGTGAATTACAGTTTGTAATATTGCTTTATTTACTATAATTTGAAGGGTACTATTTTTTTCTCAAAAGTTGATCTGGTAGGAGATTTCATCTGCAAAATATTTATTAATATGTTCAAAATAATGTCATTATATTTAGATGTAAATTACTGTGATCATGTCCATTTAAGTATTCCAATGAATTTAATGCCTCATTTTAGGGTCTTTTTTAAATAAGATATTAATTTACTGTTTTTAGTAAGAACTGGATTGGAATCTTAAATTGGAATCCTAAAGCCCATTGCTCTATGGAGAGGGAAAAAGAAGATGCCCAAAGGCAAGAGAAATGATGGCAAATGGCTGTCAAGGTGTCAAGCTGTGAAGTCCGCGTTGGCCTCATTGCCTGTGGCCCATGCTGTTGTGACCCCTTTTTGCCATGAGCACGATGTGGAGGACCTAGGGTCCACACAGGTGCTCATTGCTAAGCCCTGTCTGCTCCCACTGGCTTCTCTGGGCTCTGCTCAAAAGAGAAAACAGTGAAAACCTTCCGTGAAGGGATCTGCTGGGCACTGTGGGCTGCAGGCCCGAGCGAGCCTGCTCGTGTCCAGGCCCCAGGCAATGGGGGGCCTGGACTCAGATGCAGCCGTTTCTGCTGCTTCTCCAGCAGAGTTCTTGCTCTCTTATGACATGACATGGGCACGGAGCTGAGATCCTGCTTAGAGAAACACGTGCCAGTGTTGGCATTTACACTGATCTGAGGAAAATTACTATGGCAGCGAAAAGGGCTGCTTTCTTTTCCCCCCATCAATTTAAGGGCCAGCTGTTATACAGCTTAGTCTCTGCTTTCATCAAAATTAATGTGGTCATTTGTAAGCTGAAACAAGAGGACAAGAAGGCTGTTCTAAAAACGCTTTTCTGCATGTCACTTTTCTTATTGTGGCCTGGGGAAAAGGCACGTGTTTTGCCCTGGAAGCTTCTGCTCTGTAAGCAAAGCAGGACACGTACAAGTCACCAGTGGTGGTGATGGCCCAGGATATCTTCTCTCTTCTAGGGTGTTTGCTTAAAGCTGGATTCCTTGGTTGACAAGATCTTTAGCCATATGTAGTAATTAAACAGCGATGCTTCTGAGAATTGCATAGTGAGTAGAATCTTTTCTGTATTTCCTCTGAATGACGAGCCCTGCTCATAGTGAAGTAGGTAAATGAAGTGACTACTGAGAAGGAGGGTTAATGGCTTTTAGTGGCTTCAGTTCTGTGCATGACCATGTCCAGGAGGAATTTCTTATATGAGTATTCTGGGTGAACTCAGTAGGACTCTTCATGTGCTAAAATTACTCACACAAGTAAGTGTTTGAGAGTAAAATGTCAGTCTTCCTCTCCCACATTCCTCCTGCTCCCCTTCCTTCGTGAAGGGAAGCCAGCACAAGCAACATCAGATGGCATTTTTAGTCTAATAAATCCTAAATCAGGATTTCATTTAGACTAAACAACTGTTTGGAATATTTGCTGTAAATGTTAATTATTGAAAATGTTTTGAATTTTTTCTGTTTATTTCATAGCTGCTACTTCTTGATTTAAATCATGTGTAGTATTCCTATGTAATGTGCTCACTTAGTATTTAATGTGCATAATATCTATTTATTACATTTTAACAACCTCTGCAGTTAGCTGCATTTTACTTAGAGAATTTAGTCCTCTAAAAAGGTTCTGGATTGAGTGATTTATCAAGGAAACAAAAATAGCTCTGTCTTATGTCCTGTTAATAAGGCAGTGCATATTATTTTAATTTTAAAGGCATGTTCAAAGCATATACAATAAGCTGTAGTATACTTATCAAAGACATATTGTTTGTGAAAAGTTGTCACTTTTAATCTGATGTAAGGTTGCTTCACAAGTCACAATTTTCCCTGCAGGTACTGAAGCTATCTAATTGCACTTCGCTCTATCTGTTATAATTAGTGCATTTCTGGTACAGCTGTTGCTTAGATGCATATTTTAATTAATTGACAAAACAGCTCTTTTTTCTCAACCAGTTAGTAAAGCCAATCAGACTAGTCTGGAATTTGCAGAAGCCAGTACACAAAACTTCCCACTGTGTGTGTGTTTGTTGGGGGTGGTTTTATTTTATTTATTTTTTTTATGTTCACTGCATCATTCTTATTTCTAGAGATGAGATTTAACTATATTTAATTTAGACTGATTTTATGTCAAAATTTGTTTTAAAAGCACTGAAAAAGTTGACCTGTTGTTCTGTTCACCCTATAATTATGTTTCTGCAGCACCTTCCTCCCTCTGTAAATTGTTGACAGATGGATTCCTGGTGGTTTTCCTGTGGTCACCAATGCAAACAAGGGGCCCATCTAAGTGACAGGTACTTATATTCAGCTGGAATTTTTAATCATGGCTTAACACTTGTCAACTTCAAAGTATACACTGTTGGGAAATTAGTGTCACATCATGTGATGCAGTGGTTGTAAGCCTGCAAAGAAAACAGATTGTTTGATTTTTTCCATAGCTAAGGTTAACTGTCTGGACAGCTGTGAGTCAAGCCTTCAAGACACGCTGCTTTATCTGATTGGTCTCAGTCTTGATCTGGCACATGAAAGGAAATGTGAGGAAGTTTCAAGCAGAGATCATTTTGCAAGTCCAAAGATGAGGGTGAGGTCAAGTTAGCTTGCATTTTCACAGTATCTCATTACAAGCCTAAAACAAAGTGGCCTGCAGACAGTATGGGGCTTAGGGTTGCTACAGTTTCACCTTCAGGAGGTTTGCATTGCTGGAGTATTTTTCATTTTCTGTTTACTAGCATCAAAGAAAAATACAATAGAGAAACAGATGTTTTATTTATTTTATGTGTGTGTATTTTTAAAGGTGACTTCCTTCTAAACTACAGGCATGTGATAATGTTCATTTTTGACATGTAACTTCCACGGATGTTGTAGGCATTTCATGCAGCTGCGGGGTAACTTTAGCATTTAGCTGAGGAATATGTTGGCATTATTTATGTTACATTAATTTAGCCCCCAGTGTTATTATAAATGCTTTCTTCCCCAAGAGCTTTACAAAGCAGTCCTGCTGCCTTCCCCCTAGAGAATCACTGCTCCAGGCTCAGGATTGACTGCTCATCTGGTAAAAATTCCCTGGTTCCATCAAGGTCATGGTATGATTTTCTACTTGGTCATTTTTTTCCTGAAAAATTTGAGCTCTTAGATGTGTGCATTGTCATGCTCCATGTCTTTTATGGTTTTGAGTAATCAGTTTTTCTTAAGAGAGAGTTGTTGGTTAGCTGGATATTTCAGTAAAACCACAATTTAAAGTTCTGTGAGCTGTTGCAAGTTCAGTGGTTAATGGAAGAAGCATATTGAGCAAGACCGTGTCCACTCTTGAGTTTAAATGCTTAGAAGAGGGTTATTTTGTGCGCTCCGCATGAGGAATAAGTTTTTATACTTGTGACTACTGCAGTGTAAATTTCTCAACATGTACAAATAAATCACCAAGCAGAGAAGCAGAAGTTGGGAGGGTTTTTTTCCTCCAAAAATAGCAATGCAGAACACACATGGCCAGGCACTGTCATTGGTTACATCTGAGCAACTCCCCTTGGGTTTCTGGGCATCAGCATTTTTGCAGTTTGCGTGCTCAGATGAACATGGAGGTCTTGTGTATATAGCTGGGTAAAACACTTTGTTTTGTTAAGCATTTCAACGTTTCCAGCTTTTATTTGCATTTCCATTAAATACTAGAAGGCAGAATGAGGAATCTTTTCTGGGGTCTTCAGATGTCATCATCTGAGATGTTAAGCAATGATGTCCTTCAAAACTAAATACTCATGCAGTGAAATAACCTTCTCTATAAAGATGCTAATTATAAATGCCTGAAAAAATAAAAGATTATAAATTAGTTGTAGAATATCTTAGTACTTGGCATGCAAATGAATTCACTATTCTAATCGCATAAATAAGCACAGCCACCACATTATGTAAATGGCCAAACTAATGGACACCTTTCTAAATCCTTTTGGGATCTCTGCTCAGAGAGGTAATTATAATGGTGCAAAGTGTAATATAAAAGTGAAATCAAAGTGAAGGAAATGATGCGAAAAGATAGAACATTGTTCTACTAGAAACTAACATTTTATTTTTAAAACAAGTAGATTCTCTAGGGTTTTATTATATTCTTGGAAGTGTTTCGGATTTTTCACTCCTGTTTTCAGAAGGACACAGCACTGGGATGCGCTGGCGACTTGTGTGGTTATCAGGGTGCTGTGCATAACCTGGAACTAAACTAAACCCTCACTGCAAATCCCCGCTGTGCTTGGTGAGAAAGCTAATGCGAGAAGGAGTGAGATTTGTCCTGCTATCTCCCTTGCTTGCCTTTACAATAGCAGGGAGGACCTTTAAGATTTCATGGGGAATAATAATTTGTACATCTTCAGCAAAAATGTACTCCCGTTAGGGGATGGAGTGTTGAAAAGGTTTGAGGTCTAAATGTGTTAGAGCAATTCCTGCAGCGTTTTTATCACTTCTTTTGGCACTCCCTTCCTCTACAAATCCAGAGAAGCCTTGAATATCCCTCTGTCTTTCTGTGCTGCTTTCATCAGCTTGTTTTATCAAAATATTGTGAGACTGTT
The DNA here is from genome assembly GCA_032353885.1 of Nothura maculosa. Classification (NCBI taxonomy): domain Eukaryota; kingdom Metazoa; phylum Chordata; class Aves; order Tinamiformes; family Tinamidae; genus Nothura; species Nothura maculosa. The sequence continues at coordinate 1,061,032 of JAUBOD010001086.1, read as the reverse complement.
TAACTTCATGTAGCACTTTCCTCCAGACAGAGCTGAACTCCATGTAAAGTCATCCCAAGCAGTCACGTCCAGTGGCTTGATCTTACTGGCTTGATCTGATGGAAATGGAGGATATGGAGGATATGGGCAAAACTGGCATAATGCTGCAGACCCCTTCTCATGGCATGTACAGTATCTGGAAATATCAAAGGTCTGATTTTAAGGGACGTGTGTAAAATCAGAGTACCCTTTCCAAGAGAACGTGGCAAGTCCCTGTAATGTTTATCTCTAAA
>JAUBOD010001086.1:1048892-1060660 GCA_032353885.1 Nothura maculosa | reverse complement strand
ATTTTAAGGGACGTGTGTAAAATCAGAGTACCCTTTCCAAGAGAACGTGGCAAGTCCCTGTAATGTTTATCTCTAAAGTTTGAAAACACTTTTTGCTATTTGGTCCCAAATTATTTGCTTTGAATTTCCTCCTGTTTAACATTTAGAGAATGTTGTATTCCCTCCAAAACAGCCCTAGCTTTCAAATTTGTTTTTCAGGGTTTTGTCAATAAAACTAGGGATATTTGACTTTAAGCAGACCTGTTTTTTCTTATCAAGATGGTATTTTTCATATTTACTGTCAGGCAGCAAATCAGTTAGACTACACTGCCACACTTTTTATCCTGTTTTTTTTTTCCCCCATGCTGTGTTTCTTATTTCACTTATGCATTAATATGACTTTGTTCTATTCCCATCTAAAATATATATTAATACTCATTTCTGCCTCTTTCTATCTGCATTAAGGCGTTATTGACTCTCAACGTTGTGACTGTTTGCCCTTCAAGGTTTTAACTTTTGTGATAAACATGTGCTTTTGCTGCTATTGTTTGCTTTCACTAGCCACAAATTAACTACCTAAGGGCAAATTCAGCTCCCAATTCTCCCCAGTAAAGTCAAGAATCCTTCTGCCCCTGGCCAGCCTGATACCAGAGGTGCTGGGAACCAAATTTCAGCTTTTTAACAGAGATATGCCCGAGTGTAAGCTTGTTTAGAGTTAGTATCTCCTCCTTAAATATTTTCTTATTATTTCTTGCCTAATAGTAGATCTTTGGATTTGTTTTTTTAGTGTGGTGATGCCCCCAGTAGTGTATTGTGTAATGTATGCAGTGAATTTCCTTGCACTTTTTGTGCTAACATATGTAGACATTTCAAGAGAATAGTATTATGATCTTGACTTGCAACTGTAGTAAATACTTGTGGGACATGTCATTGCCTTTTCAGTTCTTTGTGGCAGTTTGTATATTTAATCCATGCAATCAGACCCTCCTCTGCTGTCATGTCTGTGATTGTTCATGAAAATAATAGCTCTCCGGTAATATAATACATTTCACTGAGGTGTACATCAGACTTTGCTAATTTTGAGATGTGATTACAGACTAGAGAAAGAATCTGGCAAGATACAGGTTCTTATTTGGTCCTTGCATGAAGATGTCATGCCTGTTGTAGGGGTGTGATGGTCTACATGAAAGACGATATTGTTTTTGTTTGATAATCTACATTTTTAGCCTATTCAGTCAACTGCATGAGTTTGAAAGGCAAAATTCAAAACAAAAGGAGGTGCTTTGGAGGTGAAGGAAGGGGTAGCCAGCTTATGATATTATCCTGAATGTCTCAGTAGTAGCATGAGACAATTGTAAGAAGAAAATACGGAGATAAGAATTAGCAAATTCTGGCAAGATCTTCCCTGCTAAGCTAATGAACTGTGTATTTTGGGAATTCTGTATAGTCTGGTGTGGATTTGTAGTTGGCATCATACACACACATTCATAAGCTGAGGAAAATGGGTCGCCTTGGTGCCTGACAAAGCGCTCTTGGACAGCAGCTTTACTTCACCATAAGGCTGTAGCCTACACAGTCTTTTCCTTTCTCTAATGTCTATGTGGCTTCATGACATGATGCTTTTAGTGTTAATAATATGCATCTTTTCACTAGGTTTTAAAGGACTAATAATAGCATCTTCTCATTGGAGACAGCAGATATCTGCATGGGTAGCAATTCGTTTGGAAGAAGATCTAAAAGGTACAGAAAAAGATACACTAGACTCTAATCCTATGCAAAATTACATATTAATAAGCTTTTATAGGGTCAGTGTATGGCAGGAAGCACAGTGTATAAGCCTATGAGTCTTTCTGTATAGATGGTCTCTCAGGAGACTGTTGAAACCCAAACATTTTGTTCCATTTTTGTTTTTTTGCATTCTGCCTTACATATTAATTAATTCTTTTGCTAAAGTTATCGCCTAATTTGCACAGAAATGTACCAGTCCCTTCTGTTCCTGTCTGTCTTATAAACAGCATGAGAAATTCAGTTTTTCTTTGCTTGCTTTTTCAAAAGAATGCAATAATAATTTGTTAAGCAGAAAATAAACTTACGCTAAGGATCTCGCATTTAGACATGTAGCATTTAAAAGTCAGAGAAGGATGGCTAGAGAATTGTCCCCGATGCATAAAATTCCTTCCTATTATAATGCAATTTAAATTACTCTCAGTTGGTTTGGAGCATCTTTTTCTTTAGACACAAACTCATTTTTTTCTATCTAGCTTACAGGCAAATGTATACTGAATAGTATAATACTTGGTGCATAATTTTTTGCTCACTGTGAGATTCCTTGTAAATGTATATATTATATATGTAGTTCAGATACTGTAAGCAAATACTGGAAAAAAAAATCTAATACAATCCATACTTCATGATCTTATGAAGACTGAGGAAAGATTTATTAAAACAAATTCTTGAGTGATCTTAATGTAGAGCATTAATCAAATGATTGCTCTTTGGCAATTATAAATTGTGACAGGAAATAAATCCCTAGGCTGCATCATTCCTAGCAAATGCATTTCCCTCCCACCCTCTCCATATTTCAGAACCATACGGAGCCGATGCCAATGTAGTGTTTCTTTAGTGACTGTAGGATAGCTAATACCTGTGGTGTCAGTGCCTTTCTGCTTCCTAATATTGCTGCTGTACCTGACTTTGCCATGTTAATGTCTAAGGTTTAGAAGTTTTTTTGAAGTATTTGCATTTGAGATGATTCTCTTACAGGGTTCGCTCTGCTGTCTCCAAGTGCTGGAAACCTAAAGATAAAGGCTGGTAAATATGAACTTTCAGGATAGGCATAATGAATGGAGAGGTAACACAGACTAAATGCTTAGCTTATTCCTCTGTGTTATTTGTGGTTACAGGAGCCTGTAGGTATTTCTTTAGCAGCCTTGCTTGTGACCGACTGCTGTTAGGAGAAGGGAGGAATCCCAGAGCTGGTCTTTAACATAGATGAATGTAGAGGAAATTTAAGTAAGTACATCATCCTCTAAGCTTTTGTTTTGTCTCTACTGGACAAAATCCACTGAGGAACACTCCATTTAGGGGTATTTAACAAACTGTCATGACATCTGCCTAAAGTTCCTGAGGCCTCAATTGCTGTGTGCTGGGAGAGCACAGCTGGGCATGCATGACTTCCCCTCTTAATAATACAGCCTGTGCCAATTAGCTTCTATCAAGCACAAGATACTTTGACTTATCCTAACATAGCCATTTGCAGCCTCTTGATTGCAGATTTATGTGGGCTTATTGAGGCACAGTGGATATTTGCATATCCATTCTAGCTACTCATGTGCTGTGATTCTCTCCAAACTCCCTGCAGAGCTCATGGAGAGAGAAAATTTCCTGCATAAGGTGTTTCAGAGAAGAAGAATCACCTAACTTGGAATCTCTTCCTGTAGATAATCCTCTGTCTGGTGATGGTAAAGGGAAAAAACAAGCTGAACTGGCTGATATAAGCTGTATAGGAAAGGCTTTCTGCTGGCCCCAGCCTGTCCATCACCCCTGAATTTAACGCTGAATCTCCAAACTGTGTAATAAGTCCTCTGTAACAAAAACAGATGTGGCATCAAAATACCACATCAGATTTATCAGAGGAAAAATAATCATAGTGCCATTACTCCTTCATAGCTATTAGAAGAACTAAGCATCCTGGGGCTTTGTGTTGGGGTATGTGAGGTGTTCTATCACTATTAAGGTGCAGTGTGAGCTTTGCTGCCTCTCTCCAACCCTTAGGGGACACGACTTGACCCTCAGCTCTCCATTCTTCCAGTGGATGGGGCACCTCAGTGTCACAGTGAGTAGCTGTCTGTCCAGCACAACCCGCGCTCGCTGCCAGCTTGATTGGACATGGAGAGCAAGCCAGAGAACCAGCAAGCAAAGATGTGTCTGGAGCAGGTAGGGAAGGGGGAAGCGTTGTAGCAAGTGTGTGATTCCAGCAGTGCAGAGGTATCAGTACTGTGTAAATGTTTGTGGCCGTGTGCAGGAGGTGACTGTTAGCTGTGCTGGAGATGTCACAGCAGCCAGTCCCAAGAGAGCTTCGGCCCTGGCTGTGCCCTCACATCAGCGACCCAGCAGAACAATGTGCTACTATTTCTGACACGTTTCCCTGGTATTTTTCCCTCTGTCTTGAGTTATTCTGACTGTTCTCTAGACCTCAGTACTCTCTTCTGATCTTGAAATAAGTGTCACCTTTCAGCGTACCTGTCCCTGCAGCTCCGGCCCAGCAGTTGCTGGCAGACAATTGTTTGAAGTCAGGCAAGCGTTTGGGGACAGAGACATTTTAATTTGTAATCAGCTTTAAAGCTTTAGAGCCTTCAACACTTGCTGTGAGCAGAAAAAGGAGTTTAAGCAGAAATCTTTATTTCCCTTTTTATAAAAGCCATTTTCTCCCCTGGCAGGAGCTGTGGACTTGATGTGAAGTCCACTGAAGTAAAGGGATAAACCCTTATCAGCTGTGGCCCAGCCCTTAAGACAGCAAGTTCTTTGGCCAGTAGAGAGTTGCACAGATTGAAGCAGGCATGCTATTACAAGCTCTTCAAGGGACAAATACTAATTAAGGATAATCTAGGCAAACACTGCTTTCTTGACACATTTAACATAGCGCATACTGCTAAGTGATACCTCTAAAATTCCTTATTTTTGGGAGGCCTTCCAATGCTCCTTGAACCAAATATAGCTCATGGGTGCCTATATCTAGACAGATGTATGTAATCCATGCTAGATATCTCTCTTACACACAGAAAGATAGCTGCAGAGTGTATGAATAAGTTCATTCATCATTTATGGGCTGCTAGCTCTGGGATGGAAGGCAGCAGCTGTCAGGCAGGGCGCTGCAGCGGTTTCAGGGCATGTGCAAAAGCTCTGCTTCCCCTTTGTGTTGTAGGGCAACTCTCTGCAAGTGGAATCAGAATCTGCTTTATAAAAATGTAGGCTTAAATTTTCTAATATCATCTGAGAATCTCTAGTTTTCTTCTCAAAACCATTAAAAATCATAATAAAATGCTTGCCTTTGCAGTGTCCAATGTCTGTTAAATGTCACTGAATTTTGATAAAGACAATTGCGAATCAATTTTCACACTACTGGCTTTTCTACACTGTGCCTGTTTGCTTATATTTTAAGCAGCTAATACTCTGCAAGCTAAAGAGCAGTGCAACTGTGAAAGAATGTTCTATACTAGCAAAATTATTTGCTGTTAATTTTAAATGGGAATTGTGAAGAGACTGATGGGCAGATTAACTGTAGAAGCTTCTCCAGCGAGAGGTTTATCAACACGTTAAGCAACAAAAGGGATATTTATAGTACTTTCCTGGAATATGCCTTTTCTAGCTCTCTGTTGCCATCTTGAGTCTTTTTCCTTTGATAAAAAATTCAAGCTAGGGTGGAACACATGGAGACAAAGGGAGAATAGATTTTGAGCCTTGACAATAAGGAAAACAAAATTGTTTAGTTCAGTAGAGGTTATTTAATAAACATAGTAAACTGTAGAAGAAATTAAAGCTGATTGAATGGGCAATATGACTTTAATTGAAATTTGCTATAAGGGGCTGCAGAAAAGGGCCGAACTCATGCACGACATGGGGTTGTCAGGTGCCTTCCTGGACACAACTGATAGTGCCTGTCAAAGAAACTAATGAGATTTTAGAGTGCATTTATAACTGGATAGAGAAGTACTGAAGCTATCATCTTGTCTATGATGCAAGTATTTTGATACCATAATCTTTAATTTGTAAATACCCTTGACAAATATTTTACCTGTTTTTCACCTAGAAAACTAGCTTTATAGAGCAGAGCAGGTATCACGTTTCTTGTTGTGAATCTGGATTCCTGATATAGGTTCTAGCTATATGCCAAGGGAGATCAGTGGACTTCAAAGTTCCTTAGAAGAGATGGTCCAATGCCCACTTACTGTACTTGGATATAATATTACCAATCCCAAGTATTCTTTTCCTTCAAACAGAAAATACTGATTTATAGGTTGGAATGAACTCTGGGGAAAAGCCCAGCTTGCTGCTGCTGCAGTAGCAAGAAACCTTGGTCATGTGTCGCAGTTGTTTCTGACTGTGCATTCATTTCAGGACTTATATTGTCTTCCTAGGATTTGTGTTCTCCAGATAATGGTTGTATATTGACCCTGGAGTTTCTTCAAAAAGATGGCCTTATTGACTGGATTTTGGTTTCTGTGATCTGACTGTCGTGAGTGTTTGGTCAGGTAAGTACTTGGGTACCTGTTAGACTCACCTATCCTAGGCTCCCATCGAGGCTAGGTACAACTGACTATTTTTAATGTTGTTCTTGAGAATAGTCTTTGGATGATGTGTGTTTGCATTTGATGTCACTATTCTGCTGCCTTTAATACTTTTATGCATTTCTACATTAAATGAATTAATTGGTGAACAGCAGGAAATAATATAATGATGTCCTTGAGTTCTGTGTATTGACTTTGCCGACTACTCACTAGTCTTTGAGCTTAAAAGACATTGGTAAAAGAAAGATATTTGATCTTATTTTCTGTTTTTGCTTCCAGTTTGTGTGCTAGAAGCCCTGGTCTTTTGCTTGTCTACTAGGGAAAAAGAGAGAGAAAAGAGGAGTAATTATGGAGATCATTTTGGGTTTGATTATAGGGACAGTTGTTTAATTTACTTGATTTATATTTCTAAATAACTATTAGCAGGATTTCATATGAATATGCCCTGACATTTGTGGTGAGTTATAGTTTGCTTTGAGATACTATACAAATATCTGTACAATGGAATCATAGCTCTTGCTAAAAAATTCGTAAGAGATCAAGTAAGTAATTGCTTTTTAAATCTAGCAAAGTAGATTTAAACTCTGAACAATACCCTGTAAACAAAGGAGGAAAGCTATAGGGAAAACTGTTGTCTGTGGAATTGTTCTTTGGTTGCCTTAAAGGAGGACTAGCTGGAAGGTCTGTGCTTTTAGTCATATATGAGGAGATCTAGAAGAATTTCTTAGAAGAATTTGTATACTTTAGCTGGGAATTCAAAATCCCCATCTCTTCAGCCTGAAAATAGCTTTGCTTTTGAAGTTGTGATGATTCTCTGTGGTTTTTCATGGCTTATTTGCCAAATAACTTTCCCTACTTGTGGATTTAGTATCCATCTGAGGGATGATTTATCCCCTAGATGTTACAAATGAACAAGAGCAATTGCATTGTTTAGAGCCTTCTATTCTCTTTTGGATGATCCCGTCATTAAATTTCTCCCTTGTTTGGGATGATTCTTCAATAATTTCTTCAAACCAAGCTGGATTTTTACCACATTCCTTTAGAAACTCATCACTGAGAGAGTCCCAGTAGATGTATTATTAGTCTAGGAAAGCAACAAACATTTAGGTGAACGTGTAGATTATTGGCCACCAGGCAATGTGCTTTTCTGTCTACTCATGCCATGCCTTACTCAACTAGTCAGGAACCTTTGGTGATGCTCCTGCCTTGTACATTCCCTCCACATGTTTCTATAGAAGTTAGAAATACAGTTTTAAGCTCATAGTCACAAAACCAAGGTGAGAAAATCAGTCTGTCTTCACTAAAAATTAAAATGGAGTCCATTCCTTGTGTTAAAATAGCTCTGGTATCAGAACTAGCCTAATTTTACCAATATGGGGTCAACGTGCTAATTTTGCCCTAAAAACAGAGTATTTTACCCAAGAGATTAGTAAAATTAGTCTTTCCTGGTCTCTCTATTGCAGCTGCTGGATGGCTTCCAAAAGCTCAAGCAGACCTGGGTAATGTTAGCTTGAGTATCTAAGTAGTCCTGCAGCCTTGGAAAAACAGGCATATCCAATGACTGCTGTTTCAGTTGGTTATTGATAGCACCAGCAGCTCTGTAATGAGGCAGAGGGTAGAAGGCAATGGGAAGCTTGGTGGGTTTGCATTTTCACAGCCTTTTGGAAGGATTCAAGCCAAGTGCAATCGGCTGTGACTCATCAGTCCTCCAAACATCTAGACAGCCCCAGACTTCACCCTCCCTTGATGAGAGATGCTGACAGTCATCCTAAATTGTAACTCATTTTTCATGATGACCCCCCCAAAAAAATTAGATTTAGATTTAGTTTGTGATTAGCAAACCCTGAGATGAGTGCTGGTGCTGTGCATTTTTTTTGCTTTCCTATTAAGGACACAAATCCTGGGCTATAAATACTAATCGATCTTTTTTCTTGTGGAACAAAAAAGGGCTCCCACCAGTTCCCCCCTTTTCTCCCCCGCTTCAGAATTGTCCTGTCAATGTGGATGTAACTATAACTGATTACATATAGCAATCCATACAGTTGTAATTGGGGATGACCTTTATGTAAGCTCCTATAAAGCAGTAACAGTCACAGCAGTCACAGTTCAATGCAGAATTTATCCTAAGCTTTTGTATGTTTATTTTTGTTTGTTTTTCAGTTGTAGTGTATTCACTACAGTTGTAGTGTATTCACTACTGTAGTTGTTATTCAGTTGTAGAATAAAAGAGACTGATATTTATGTATCTTATCTTGGCTTTTACTTGTGTTGGTCTGATTGTTTAGCTAGTGGATTTGCGTTGCCTTATTAGTATACTATATTATGTGACTGCTAGGCTGATTTTCATTTAAATCCATGTTGGAAAATTGTTTTACTCTTTTGAATAGGGTAAAAAATTGTTTTGTTATAAGTGTTTATAGCGGGAATTAATTATTTAACTAGTCCATAATGTTATCAGTGATGTTGCTTAAAAAAACATCCACAACTCTATTTTGTTTTCTGATACAGTGTATGATATGTCAGGTATATACTTTTTCAGAGCATGAATCATCATGCTATGTTACTTGTTTTAATCAGTGTTAAACAAAAGATTTAATTCTCTATCCAATTACATCCTGAGTATGTTCATTTTAATAGGTTGAGTATTTTCCTGATTTATCTGCTAATCGCTGCAAACACATTTGGCCTCAGTTCAAAGACTGTTGTGCCCTAATTTCAAGCTGGGATTAATACAGTGCTAAGAAATCCAAAGCAATTCGCTGCCCTGTAATTAGAGTGCTCTGTTCCCACTCAGGCAAGAGCAAGTTGGGTTGAACATTTGTCTGCTCAGCATCCTGGGTGCTCATCTGCATCTTCACATGTGAAGGGCAGCGTTTTCACCAGTTAATGCAGCTTACTTGGCAAATATACCAGACATGTTGGCAATAATACCAACATGTCAGTTTTAACATGTAGTTACATTGATCTTGCAGTGTCTTAGAGAGCCACTTTCTGAGTTGGGTAAATAAATGTATATAGGTTGATTGTAGTAGCTGCATTGTGGATGGAGTCATGCATTTGCCATGAAATTAAGCAGTGTTCTGAAAAGGCCATGGCAGGAGTCAGAAAACGCAAGAAATACAAGGATTTTTTAGGTTTTTATATTTGGTCATGTTTTAATTTGGGCCTGTCATGAAGCTAGCATCAATAAAAGGGTTTTTTAATAAGCTTCAGAACATAATACTAAAAAATAACCTCAAAAATAATCTGTTTGAAACTGTGACTTGGTCAAATTATAAAATATAATCCCTTGAGTCTTGATTTTACTACAAGCCACAGTGCTTGGACATGATGTAAGGTTCTGTTTCCTGTTGGGCTATTCTTAGACCTAGGGAACCAAGCTTCCCAGACTGCCCTGAAAATAGGCTTAGTCCCACAAAGAAAAGCTGACAACAAGCATTATTCATGTCCTCAAAAGCTAACTCCTACTCTGCAAGATTAATGGAAATAATTCAACCATCTGCAATAATGCCAGTAGAATTAGATAATTTATATAATACCTGGAGCCAAGGAAAAGATAAGGAAATAATTAAAAGCCATTCCATAAGCAAAATGCCTTTTTTTCTTTTTTCTTTTTTTTTCTGGTGACAGCTACAATATTTAGGAAATTATGTAGAGACTAAACATAGTTTTGATATCAGTCCAGAGCACCTACAAAATAAATTATATAATCTTAGCTGATATTAAATGTCAGTTTGAGCCCTGCTTGGAGGGCCACATCATCGTGTGGCAGGATGAGGCACTAGGTGCTGTTTGCTCTCTTGTTGCTGGTTGTGCAGCTCAGGCTGACTGACAGGCAGCAAATGCCATAAGCCTCCTCCTTATCCTGTAACCAGAAGGTTGGGGTTGAAAGTAGGAGGGAAGAACTGGAGAGTAATAAAGGAGAGGACTAGAAATCTGGCGGCAGCAGCAATCAGTATGTACAACAAAGCTCTAAATGACACATTGAGGTGACACACCTTAATTCTAAGTTATATATTGCAATTTATATACATATATAAAGTATTTTATAAACTAAATCCATCCCATATTGGTGTATTGAAATATCCTGAATTGACTCCCAGCAGCCAACTGTTCTTGCAGTCTCTCCTTGGCTCCTTTGGCATTTTACAAGTTCCTAAGCCAAATTTGCTAAGTTAAATGTCTCAACTATAAGTAAAGATCCCCAAAGCCTATGATGCTTTCCTTATTCTAAAAGTCCCTTCACAGTAAGGCCCTAATTCAACTAAGTATTTAATATGTACTTAAACCCCACTTAAATCAATGGGACCTAAATGTTTGCTTAAAGGCTTTTCTGAATCATGCCTTGTTAAAATGCTTATGTTGGAGATCAAATTTTAATTTATATTGTGGTGATTTCTTGTTCTGATGTTATATATGAGACTCTCCAACTACACTTTACTGTAACTGTTTAAACCAAAGCTGGAGCTGTTTAGAAGGAGTGTGGGCAAAACCTGTATTCAATCTGTGCAAAAAAAAAAAACAAAAAAAAAAAACAGTTTTTAATTATTTGGAGCGGCAGCTATTGTATACTTTCGTTCCTGAGAGAATGAAAAGAAACAAGCTGAGTGGAGAGAGCGAATGTTTTTCAAGCACTGTCATTCTGAAGATTAGTACTATGAAATTTTCCTTTTTCAGTAATATTTGCAGCCTATGGAAAATGTGGGAACATATAGTTCTTGCAGAATGTAGATATATGAAAATATTTGAGGAGGAGGAAAGTTTGAGGCATTTTTCCTCCTCGTCTGATTTGTTGGCAATCTTGTCCTGGCTATTTTTTCTGCAAATGCCTCTCTGAGTGGCAAGGAAGGCAGCCCATCGTTCATAGTGAGGGACAGCAAGAAGAGAAGTTGCCAAAAGGACCATCAAGAATCCCCAAGGCACTCAATGTGTAGGGAAAGTATGTCAAAAATATTGTAACTGTGTGTGCTATTCATTCTTTAGAAGAAAGTCACATATCTTGCTATGCCTGGGATGCAAGAAGAGATTGCATTGGCCTTATCACTGCTTTTTGGAGAGGAGAGAGAACGAATGATGGGAAAGTGAGGACTCTTGTTGACTTCTGCTATAAGACAAACTCTGCTTGTAGTGGCAAACGGCCAAAAAACAGCTCATATGCCAAGAAAGCCCAAGTTAAGAGATAAGTAGAAAATACCAGATGCTTACATTTGCCTTGGATTTTCTCAAAGCTGTTAATATTGGTTTTCCACTTAATTAGCCAAAGAAGGGCTGCACTGTGCCTCACTTTCATATTCAGATATTTCTGTAATCATACAAGAATGAGCTAGCCACCTCCAAGGCACTGCTGCTGGTCCACGGATCTGCAAAAACCCATGTAGGGCAAGAGCTAGATGTTGATTTCAGAGTTAGCAGCATTAATAGGAAGTAATTGTTGTGTAACTGTTCTCTTCCTCCTCAGCCCCACAACAGGGCTACCAGAACTGCCCAGAGACAGAGGTTCTT
>JAUBOD010001086.1:966208-997504 GCA_032353885.1 Nothura maculosa | reverse complement strand
AAATACTGTCCAAAATTAAGAGGCCTGCTGAAGGCATTCATTCATGGCATACAAATTTGGTACAAATGGGAGATGCAGGTTATGGAGCATCGAAAGTTAAATTAAAAAAGGTTCACTGGAAGTGCTGTGTTCTGCTCAATCCAGAACATGCCCAACATTACTAACTGGTCATAAATCTTATGGGGTGAACTTCTAAACATCTGCTAAAGCAAATGCAGCAAATCTATGTTTCTTCTGAACAAGAAGGGATTGAGTTTAAACTTGCATCAAGAAAACTAGTGCCCATAAAAACAGAATATACTACATACTTGTTTCCAGATGTGTTCTCCTTTTTCACTTTGAAATTTTCTATAGAAATAATGCTATATGTTTGTCTAAGACCACCAAAGCTAGCCCAGCCTGGGCAAGAGACAATAATTCAACTGGATTGCCATATAAATGGAAATTCCAGATATCCCAAATATTGAACCCACATGCTCAAACCCACAGAACAGCATATATGCTGTAAATCTAACCATTCCAGAAAGAACTAGGACCTTCTGCCCAAATAGATCAAATATGAAGGCATAACATATCTGAGCAATGGAAAACTTCCAGTGTGAGATATCCACTCATCCTACCTGAGTCTTCCATCCATATGTGCTACAGAGCCTGGTGAGAGGGTATGAATAAAAATCCCTGAAATACACTGGAAGTAAGGGATGCTGCACAATCCAATTCCAAGACCAACACCTGCCTCTGAAAGAATTGATAAGTAAAGAAGCAGCATAAGAAACAGTAAAAGCAAGTAACTGGAGAGCCCTTTTCTAAAATTATCTTCAATTTAATTAATTTTGGATTGTGCAAACCAGAATAATCATGTTTGGATTAATGATTTTTTTCACATTCAAAATGAGCTGCTCTTTTCTCTCCCACCTTTCTTTTGTTGTTTATTTTTTTCTGTTTTTAATGTTTGAAGGGCATACATGCAATATTGCTTGTTGGATGCACTTCAAGATGCATACAGGTACATTGTAAGTGCAGGTTTATTTTAAAAGATGTCTGTGATGATATTCAAGTGAATTTACAAGAAAAAAAAATAGAAAAAGAAAAGGAAAATTAAGGAGGAAATGTGATGTCTGAATGTTATTTGTGGTGCCACCTCTAACCTCCTTGTTTTATATATTGCAGCTTCAGATTTCTGTGAATTCCCCTACCCTGTACTGGGTACTCTGGTCACATACTGTGTGTTTGGTAAGTCATGCTGTTACCCTATGGACCCCTTGCTTTTTTGCTTTTATGATCCCACATTTCAAAGTATATTTCAGTCTGCAAGTAGCTGTTTGTAAACAGAAAAGCATCATGGTTGAAAAGAAGTGAAAGAAAAACAAATGATATATGAATGTGTTCTATTTTTTAAGCCATTTCCAGAATGAAATGAGCTATTTGAATAATTAAGGATAACAGTTGTATGATTTGCTTAATGGTGGCTTTTGCTGAGGGGTTTTTCTTGCTGTGTGAAGGATACTCATGTGACAGATGGATATCTGAATGGAAAAAAGAAAGGACTGATTGGCTTTTGTGGACAGATGGTATGCAAAGGCCTGCTGTTGATAGATAGCTGTTAACGCTGGCAGGGACTGAGATCTCATTTAGGGTATTAAAAAACCTTAGCTTGGGGAAAGAATCAAGTTAGCGAAGAAGGACATTTTGAGAGCAAATGAACCCTGTTTGTGAATCAGTGCCCTTGTTTGTCAGTGCTCAAGTAATTTTAGCACTTACCTTTGCTTAGAGTAACTTCCATTATGACTCTGTCATTGGGCTTTGTAGCATTTAATGAGAATGCTGTGCTCTCTGAACTGAATGAGCTGTTTTCTTTGGTTATGCATGTACTAGAGCTCAGTGACTGACACATGTGGGGCGACAGGTAACTGGAAGCAGAATGAGGAGGGCTAAAGCTTGTCCTGACTGTTAGCGTGAGAAGACCCTTTTTGGCCTGCAGGAAGCAAGAGATAATGAAAGAATGAGGTAAGCTTATATGTACATTGTGTGTAAAGTCAAAAATTATGCTGGGAGAAGAATACATAACCTTGAATTTTTGTAAAGCATCATAATGTGTTAATCCATGCATAGATTCTCCGTTCAGTTCCAGGATTTCATCACCTGTTTTTAGAAGGAAGAATTGCAGTGCATTACTATTACTCCATCGTGTTCACAGTAAGTTGCATGATGCACACCAGTATTCAACGACAGTCTTGCAAATGTATTGAGGGATGCACATATAAATGTCACATTGTGCTCATTTCATCTTCAATTTAATCTACCCTTAGATAATCTCCCTATTCTTTGAAGGTCTTATTTGAGAAAAGGGAGGATTTCCCACCTTCTTGTAGCCTTCCATCAGCTGCAGCAGCTCCACCAGGAAAGATGGTTTTGACATAGATACCTATTGGCCCATAAATGCTGTCTTTTCCTCCAACAATGCTGAAGCCTAAACCCTAATTTAGGGAAGAAAGCAGTTTGTGAGAGTCAGTATTCAGTTCTGATAATAAATAAATTCACAGTTTATTCTGCAGTAGCTATATGGACAGTGCAAGTTGTCAGAATTCTATCATAGCTGCCCCCAAGTGTCAGTAATAAAGGCAAATGAAAACATCAGCTTAATGCCTCAGGACTTGGGTTTTGCTTCAGTTGCAATCAATCAGTTATTACAAACCCACAGGAATGTGTGTGTTTTGTTTTCCCCTTGAACTAATAAATTAGAGAAACTGATTTATTCTTTCTTCTCCTTAATTTTCATTCAGTAAAGGGAATTGATAGAATCAGCATACAAGATCTTGGTATTACTGCTAACCTCAAGCATACAGATATCTTGTGCTGGGGAATTCTTACCCTCTTCCACACAGAGTTAATGCAGGCTGCAAGTTTAAGCACCACCAACTGATCTGTTCAGGTAGACACTTCTCGTGCTTTGTCTTCACCTCACCGAGCTTAGAAGGATATTGTGAGACTAAAATACATCTCTGAAGTTATTTAATATCCTTTGAATGAAAAGTAAAAGTAGCATGCTCATGCTATCCTTATATGCTCCCAAAATACAGGCAATATATGATGATCTTGTGTGTTTTATCACATTACATGGAATGACTTCTGACAGTAATCTCACAGTTTAAGTAGTCATTTATTAAAAAATGCAGAACCTTTCTAACAAGTCCAAAAAGATATGTATTTAAGCTTACAGCTTCTTAATTTTCTTTAAGTGTCTTCAATGACCTAATTCATCTGTTTTTATGCATAAAGCTCCTTTCTGTCTATGCATGGCATCTATGATTTCAAATCTACCTCCAGCTACCTCAGCGAATGTCAGTGCTGGTGTTGCTCAGCTCTTGTGGATTTGACCATCAGATCCTGGCCTGCAGGTTCACAGATACCCCTCAGGACGTTAAGAATTTACTGATGGTAACAAATAACTCCTGGCAAAGCCTTAATACCAAAGTCATTTCCCTGTTCTGATGTCTTTGCCTCTTACATTCAGGAAATGAAATAAAAATCTCTTTATGGTAAATCAGCAGAGCCAGCCTCACCTTCCCTTGTCCTTTCATCAACACGATGTTTGAGATTACAGAAGCCTGAGAGCCACAAGATGCCTGCATCAGCTGTGCTGTACTTAGCGATCTAGATGACCTTGATATAGCCTGTGAATATTGAAAATAATAATAATAATAATTTCAGTGTAGAATGGAACTTTCTTGGAGACAGAGTAGTGCAACTGGTTTGCATCCAATTTTCTTACTGATGATTGATGCTACTGAAGGGTTTTTTGTTTGTTTTAAGGAAAGACTCAATTCCTTCTCATTTTCAAAGCTAGTTTTTCAGTTGATCAGTTTAAAAGGAACCAATGACCATGCTGAGTAATATAGGCTTTTCATGCTGAAATATATTTTTGTCACCATATATTCAGGAGCCAGTGATCTGAATAATTTTTACTCCATATTTTGCAGTCTTAACTGCATAGGACTCAAACTCTCACGTCCTGTTCACTGAAATTGTCCTGCAGTGACTAAAGTAGATTTAACCAGCATGAAATGACAGTGTTGGCTCTTGAAGGTAGTGTGCAGTGCTGCAGAAAGGTATTTTGGCTTGTGCTCTCACTTGGTGTTCCATGCCAAAATCCCTTTTTGGCTACTGGAGGTCATGACAGCTGTAATCATCTTTACATCTAAGAACTGAACAAAGAACCAAGAAATTCCTTCCCCTTCCGAACTCTTGCCACTAGCTCCATGTTAGGAATACTTCCATTTCTCTGTATTTGCCTAAAATTGTGAATTTGTGCCTGCATAGGGTCTTCAGAATATAAACTCTGTTAAGCCATAGCATGCGGTTCTTTCCATGGCAAAACACACTCTTTTTTTGCTTGCTAACCAAGTGTTTTCCTTATAACTTCTCTCCAGCTGCAGAGATTTGACCCATCTTAATGAATCTTTAATAATATGCTAATGGCAAACCTCACTTTGACCACTGCAGGAGTAGGTATTGCAAACTAAGCTAAGTAGTGACAAAGGTTCTTCCCTGTCAAATGACAAAAATAATGATCTGAGGCTCACTATGCACACAGCTCAGCAGGGCTGGAGTTAACGGATTTAATAGCATTCGTTACAAGTCTCAGCAAGTCTAGCACAGCTGCTTACTCAGGAAAGTGAAACTAAGAGCTGTTGAAATATATGAAACACTGGTCAGAAACTCAGCTTCTGCCTATGCCCAAATGTGAGTCATGGTTTCTTCATGAAAACAAGCTTATTTGTTCAACATAGGATTTAGAATAAGGTTTCCAGGGCACCTACTGGCGTTCGGCCTGTGCAGTCCAGCTGCTGGGAGAGCGACTTCCTGGCGGTGGCGAGCGCTGAGGGCTGCCGCTCCCGGAGAGGCCCGGCCCCATGCGGCGCCTCGCCGTCCACGTCCCCGCTCCAGTACGGGTTCACACCTGCGAGGCAGTGAGAGAGCGGCTGAATTACTCTCCCTACTTCCAAACTTACTCAGTTTATTAATAACATTTTGCCCATTCACTGGTTTTTCCAGTTACCAATCTCCCTTTGAAGGCATGACAATGATCTTTTTAATCTCCCCTGTGGACTTGCTTGCACTCGTGTAGCAAAAACCAACCTCCATATACTGAAAATCAAAACACCTTAAGATTATCAGTCTATTTCAAATCAATCTTTAAAAATATGAAGTAGAACCTGTGTACAACCCCTCGATTTTAGGTTATTGTGAGCATCTGATATATCTACTACGTATCAGCAGTGCCTAGCTGAGGAGCCAGTGCCAGGGTGCAGTTTCTTGCAGTATCGGGGCACAGCAAAGTGCCATATGCTGCTCCCAAAACATTGCAAACAAGACTTCTTTTCCTTGTAACTTACTGGTTGAGTTACTGCGAGTTCGTTGACAGGTGGCTTTACTGTGCAGGAAACAGCCATTTTGCATTTCAAGCAGCCTTTCTTTACAGGATGACGTTTCCTAAAAACAAGAGACCAGAATGTTGTAAGTAGAAATTGCAGCATATATATATTTTGGTTTGGGGGGGATAAATGCAGATTTTGAAAACAGTTTGAAAAGAAAAAAAAAAGATCACATCTGAATAACAGTTTTTAAGAACAGTTTCCAAGCGCGTATAGTTCCTGATATTCTAGTACAGGGAATGTCATTGATCCAAAGAGAATCATAAACATGGAAGAACAGCCTTATTCAATATAGGCAGTGCTGAGGATTTAAATACAGTAAAACCTGAAATATAAAAAGGTTTTGCCTAGAGAAACTTTGCAGGGGCTGAAAAAGCCACAGAACAGCATTAGAGCAGGATCCATATGTTCTAATGTGTCTGTCAGCAAGCCAGACAGACAGGCATTTTCTTCCAGGCGTGGTAATTTTCCTCTTCAGCAGCAGGTGGTGGCATTGCCAAGTAGCAAAATCCCAAGACTTCCCCATGCCTTTCCCTGGAGAACTTTTCAGAATAAGAAATGCAAAAAAAAAAAAAAAAAAAAAAATCCTTCAAAAGCATTGTAAAGCTGATTTTGTAGTGTTGCCATAACAAGCCAGCTTGCTTGAAAAGGCTATCCTATTAGCGCTTCATTATTTTGATGCAGCCTTGTGTTTAAATGCACAACTCACCTGGATGTCTCTTGGGTGGTATTAAACCACAATAGCTTAATATAGTTCTTCTCTGGCCTCTTAGAGTCTTAAATGAGGGAAAATAAACAAAAATATTGGCGAAACCAGCAGACATCAGGGCAAGACAGTGCACAGCACTGCAGTCTTAGGGAGAGGCAAACTTTACCACAGCTGGTTGCAGCCGCAGCAATGAGTGTTTTCTTAGCCTAAGATATAAGCAGTAGTTTGTGTGTGAAACTGCTGTAGATACCAAGTGGAAGGTGGCTTATTCCTACAATATACAAGTACCAAGCCTGCAACAAAGCCGTGGCAGAAGTCTGTTATCTTCAAAATGACATATGTATAGGAGGAGGCTAACTCTCCTTAATCATCCTTGAACCTCCTCCAAAATTTGCAAGTGAAAAACCTTTGGTACCTCTAGTAGTTTGGAATGTAGATGGAGGGGCCAAGAAGACTGCAATGAAATGGATTCAATCCAAAGAAATGGACTCTGAAAGAAAGAAGGTCAGAAGGGTTTTTCCACTGAAGGAGTTGGTGGTAATCTGGGTTGGTTGATCTGTTAATGCTGCCGACTGTTTCCCTCTGTCTGTGGAAGACCCTGGTAACATTCACCGTGGGGCTTTCCTAGCTACAGACCCTAGAACCAAAAAAAATCATTCAGTGCAGAGTCTGTTCTCTGGCTTCTGGATCTGTGGATCTTCCCTTAATCTACCTCTGCTTTTGCTCAGATTCTATATGGAAAATTAACTTTGGCAGGCCATGTGTTTTTGAAAGAAGGCATTGTACAGTCCCTGCTAGGATTTCCCAGGGCCTTTGCCTCCCATAGCCTCTGTTTATTTGGGAAAAGGCTGTGCTGAAGTCTACCGGAGTCTGACCACAAGAGGTTGAGGTTTTGTCAGGAAGAGCAAAATCATGTTCTTCAAATGCCTGATGTACAAATTCCCCTTGTCTCTCAAGCAGCTGCTGTCAAATCAACCCACAGTTGTCAAGTGGACCACAACTTCCATACTTACTTTGCCAGCCATCGCTGTGTTCACCAGCCGTGTTGTTGACTGAGTGAGAGATTCAACCTCTCTGCTGGGTAGATTAGTAAGTGATTGTCCATGTAGTGTTAACAGTTCATCCCTTGGGCTTTGATGACCAACTCTTAAAAAAAAAATAGCATTTATGTGCACATCATTTTACAGACATAGAAAATTATGTCACTATTGTGTTTCATATCTTACTGAGAGATCAACTACAGTTCTCCCTTTGCCTGGAACATACTGCCCTGTTGTAGATGTTTTGATGCTTGGTGCACCTCATTTCTCACAAAGTTTATTGTGCAAAATCCATGCAGAGAAAGGACAGGCTAATGAGCGTGCTCTCCACAGCGTGTCATACCTGCTTGCTGTGCCTCCTGCACCTGCAGTCACCTGGCTGTTCGTGAAGCCCTTGCGAAGAGACCTAGAGTTTGGACTTCTGGAGAGCTTCATTCCTGGGTTGCAGTTCCCCGTGGCTGTGCACAGCCTGCATATGCAGCTGTCCTAATTGAGGAAGAAGAAAGATTGTGAAAGAAGATGTACAAAAGATCCGAAAGGTATTTACAGCTATCTTAGACCCTTTTTTTTTAATAAGAAATGCAGAACAAGTTCTTAGGTCCAGGTTCTCTCCAGGCGGGATATGAACAAGCCCTCGACACTGTGCAGCTGTGTAAGAACAGTGGTATCTTAAAGTCAGTGTTTTTCAAAAGTTGTTTTCTCTAGAACTTCAGTGGCTTCTGATTACAAGAGGGAAGTATTAGAATAGTATGTGCCTTTGCACAGAGAGAAAGAGAACGAATAATAGACTTTTCATAGTAGTTGGATAAATTTTGCCTATGCCAAAAGATGGGAAGAATAAAACAAACATACACCAAAAAAGGAAATCCTTTAGAAAACATGAGATCTCAATGGAAGGTAAGTGTATACAAAGCACTAAAAGCTCAACCCCCGGATACTGGCTTGTTGGAGCAGAGAAAGCAAAGATTACTGGAATAGTGGAAGATTCTTTGTTCATTCTGGACAGGTTAAGGATGCAATAGTCTGGGTGTTGCATATGGAGGATTAATTGCAAGCACATTTATAACATAGTTATGAGTTGTTAAAAAATGGCTGTAGAAAGATAAATAGTCTTAAGTCATATGACTAGTAAAGCAAAGGATGGATTGACTAAGCACATAAAGGACAGCACATGTCCAGGCAGCATATCCCTGGAGCACAAGTACTTGAACACAACAAAATTCTAAATAGACGGCAAGATGGAAGGCTAGCACACAATTTATATTTAATTTGTCCTGTGTATCTGAGTAACCAATTATGCTGCTCTCAGCTGAACGTTCCCTATTGTCCACCACCAACCTCTCCATCTTTAGAGAAGTGAACAGGGCTAACGAGCACGGTATGTGGCCAAGACCCCAATTGATCCGGCACATAGGGTCATTCCAAGAGATTTATGTACGTCTCATGTTAGGACAGCTCAGTGTCAGGGGTCCTCTCTTGTTCACAAGATACAGCCGGTGATCAAGTGTCAGTGCTACTGCAGGGACCCCCAATCAGCATGACATAAACTATATCCAGTAATCCATTGTCCTCTGACAGCACAGGGAAAGCTGTGTAACTGCCTCCCTCACCATCACTCGGTTTCCACTTCTGTCCTAAACAGAGTTCATCCAGAATCAAGCTTTAGGGCCATTATGACTTTTCACCATAAATCAATAGGGATACATCATACCGACCTGACAGGAAATACAAATCTATTACTTGCAAGGCTATTTAGTATTTACAGTAATGTCAATAAACATCAAGTACTTCTAGCAAGTTGCAGGTAAGTGTACAAGTATTCACAGAATTCTTCTTTAAACCAATCATTTTGAGCTCTAAGGTTAGTTTTGAAACATCTGTTTTTACTTTTCACCTACGGTAAATATCTGAGGAAATACACATCCTTTAAATTAGGATTACATTCTGTTGTTGGGGTTTTTTTTTGTTTTTTTTTTTAATCTGATACTCTTCAGTGTGGTATCAAAGTAAAGATGAGATTCTGATGGCTTAAAATTCCAGATCTTGGGTGGCAAAAACATATGAGCTATCTTTTCTGCTTGTTTGCACTGGTCCTGTGTTTTATTCAACCTTAAGAAATTAAGGGCTAGGTATGCATACATGAAACACCCATTAAACTTGCAATATTTTCAAAAGCATAGCATGCTTATTCCAAAACATGAAAGATGCAAAATAGGTATTAGAAGTAGGAAGCTGTTCTGTCAGTTGGCAAAGTATTTCTGCACTGTCGTGTCCTTAACACCCTTAACTATTGTGCTCTTAACGCTGTCATGCCCTTCCAATACCTCGTTCCCAGTGAGCGGGTGCCCCATTCATAGTATTTATAAAAGTCTTCATTATTAATTGTGTCAAAGTTGTTTGACTCTCATCAGTTTCACAGGAGGTTGTAGAGGTGGATTTGGCTCTGAGGTTTTTTTCCTTACAGGAATAGAGCGCCCTGCAAGTTCCTTAGTGGGGACCTTGTGTTTTGTACAGTGGGACACCTGCCAGATAGAAATTCCAAGTTGTACTGGGACATACATGTGAAAGGGCATGGATCAGATACAGATATTCTTTCCAAGAACCATCAGTTGCAATCATTTATTTAGTCAGAAGGAAAGTAGAAATTAAATTGTATGTCACAGAAAAATCTGGAGAACAAATACAATTTGGTTTAAATCTGCTGTCATTTTTCCAAGTTGGACTGCATTTCAAGTAAGCTATGTGTTTCAGTCACCTTTGAGATTCATTTGTGTAAATTACTTAAAAGAATGTGTGTGTGTGTGTGTGTGTGTGTGTATTATTTATATATATATATATAGATATATAGGGCTGGAGAGGCATGTGGCAGGTATCTGTATGCTATCAGTATCTGTACTTTTTTGGGTCCTGGATATAGATCCCTGTATTCACATCCAAGTTATTGCGACATAACAGAAAATTAATAAAAGCTGTTCTTTAGAAAAATAAACATTTGACCAATCCATGTGCCAGCAGCCAATTTGTGCTGGGTTATTTCCTTTCTTGCTTATTATTTTATGCATAGGAATACTGCTAATGGTTCCAAAAGTAGAGATATTTATTTTGCATCCTTCCCCCTTTAAATGTATCTTGCTGGTTTTGCAAGGCGGTTTTTAGCTCTGAACCTCGCAAGTGCTGAAAATGTGTTAAAAATAAGACTGTCAAGTTTTTTGTGAGAGCAGATGGATTCTAGGTCAAACTTACCTGCTCATTTTTGGAACGTATGTTTAAATGCATATTAGCTACCTGCAGATATAATTTCTTGGCTTTTAAGAGGCTTTGCAAGCCAGTACTTCAAGACTCTAGTGAAACTTGTATTTGCATTATACTCATCAAAATGAAGGTAAAATAAAAAAGAGTGCAGGAGTACATTCTAAACACAATCTGTATTTAAACTAGGTCTGCTTGGCTGAAAGATGAAAATCAAAGGTGGAGCTCAAGAGCCCTTGAATACATCTGTGTTGCAGGTGAGAGTAAATTAATTTTTCATGTGTTTCGTTCTGGAAAAGTAATCCCTAAATTCAGACCAGCTCCCCACCCTCACCCTTTTTTTCATGCCCAATGCAGAGCTGTTTTTCTATCTGCCATTTAAAATTTTCCTTTTCCCTTCATGTTCTCATTAGACATTTCTAGCCCAGAGTCCTGTCTGAAAACATCTCATTCCAGATGTTGTTTTGAAATAAGGGTAACCATGGCATCTGTGGAAAACTTAAAAACTTTTGTGCACTCTTAATGTAAGACACAGTAGTTAGATTGTCTGAAAAGAAATAAAATGTTATACAAGGCTAGTTCAAGTAAGGTCTTTCACTCAGTTAACTAAGCATATGATAATAAGCTGATTGACTGTTGTTTTCAAAAAGGCAAAGAATAAATCAAAAATCTAACAACAGTACAATAGTGAATTTAAACATTTGGCTTTTCTATCCTCCTGACTTGAAATGACTCAGATTTTCAAAATTCAGAGAATACAGCATTTGTGTGGGTTTTTTTTTAAGCCTTTTCTTTGGGGGCTCTATCATTTCTAACAAAAAAAAAAGGACTAGGATCTCTGACACAAACTGATATGACTCTACTGATTCTGATGTGCCCCGGCTGATTCCTTGGCCCTTTCAAAACATTTATAGTAGATACAATTCATTTTTCCAGCAGCAAATTCCCTTTGCAATTAATAAAATGGTAGAAGCCAGAAAGTCTTTGGATGATGTAAGGAGCAGGGTATGAGATTCAGGTTCTGCCCTAGATAGACAGCTCAGCACTACAGATGCTACAGAGCTTCCTACCCATCGTCTGGGCTTTGCTATGTTTTTCTGGAAATCTTTGCCCCAGCCCACATTTTGCAGCACACACTGATTTTATATAAAAGCCTCTTTCCCAACTTGCTCGGAGTTTAACATGGCACTGATGTCATGAAAGCAAGAAGGCAGGGAATGCTGAGGGAGAGAACAAATAGGGAAAGAGAGGCCAACATGTAAATGTCTAAATAAATGCAGTCCCTTCTCTGGCAGTTTTTTTTTTTTTTTTTTTTTTTTTTTTTTTCCATTTTGCCCATGGGCTCATGTTTGAGACATTACAGTCTGTTGCCATAACACTTGTCCTGGTACCAGAGGGCCAGATAACAGGCTCTCGCACAAAGCCAAGTTAACAAAACTACATTCTGGTGATGATCGAGGAAAAGGATGACCTTTTGCTTTTTTCCTGCTTTGGACAGGCAGAGACCAAGAGAAACGAGGACAGAGATATTTCAAAGACAGAATGCAGACTTGCAGTCTGATCAGCCTGGATCCAACGTGCATTTTCATGCCAGCCCTTCCCCACTGCAATTTATTCTAGATGGTTTTTCACCCTGCTTGCCAGCCCCTCAGGAAGGTAATTCTCAATGTTTTCCAGGGTATCAGTGGTGCAGTGAGGAGAAACCACAGACCACAAAAGCAGCACTTAACCCCACAGAGATCGCTGTTCTCTGAAGAATGTGAGTTGATATTTTCTAGTTCTGCCTTTTCTCCCTACAGCTGGCATAGCTTCAGCCTTCCTCGTGACATGAGCAGGCAAAGCCATCTTCCACACTGCTGGTTATGTTGGTGCAGCAGGTACACTAGATACCAGGCACTGAAATTTCTTTTTTCTATTTTCTTTCCAAGTGTTTCTGTTTTTTGGAATGCACAGAAAAAAACTTGCCCAGAAAGCATCATTATGAACTGAACTCCTATCATCCAGTACTGCCCAAATGATTTGTTGTCTCTGCAGAGAATAATGGAATATTCTCAGTGAAACTACAGAGAAAAAAAAAACAATTTTCTGAAGCGAAGACAGGAGCCCTTCAGCTCCAAGTTGCACATCATGGATTTTTAAAGTGGCACCTGGAGATGAAGAGAGTGTGGTATGGTGGGGTTTGGAGAATGCTTGTTGACTCCATTCTTAAACAGAGAGGTTTTGAGAATAAGCTCTATAAAATGCCTGATGCACAGGAAGGTTGTTATGGCAGACTTGTGCCTTATGAGAGATCGATCAATCCTTTAATAATACAAGGCAAAGCTCAGCAACAGTGGGATGGGATGAGCTCACTGTAGCTTTTAGTAACATTTGTCCTACTTAGCTGAGACAAGACCTTTTAATATCAATGATCCATCACTCTGGAAGATATGGAAAATGAGCAAGTAGTGTCAGAAGGGGTTCGTGCTGTTATCAGAGCTCTGGAGAACAGATTTAATGTGTCCTGGGTCTACGATGCCATGAAGCAACCCAAGCACTGCTGTAAGGGCCTGGGTTGATGATTTATGTCACTGTCCACTCAGGCTCCTGATCCATCCTGTTGAGTGACAGACATTTCAGCCTGAGGAGGGGATTTAAACTCTCTGCAGTTGCGCTAGTCTGCTCGGTGGCATTAGTCCTGAGACATGCTCCATTCCCCAGATGCTGATTTGAGCTACCTGCCAACTCCTAAAGCGAATGATCTAAACTTCATTTCTGCAGCAAGATGCTGAGTAGTTTTGTATGGATTTGGATCACGTCCATTATTAGAATATTTTGGAGTTATGCAAGCGAGTAGATTGTGACAGCTGACAGGCATCTAAGCACTTCAACTGTGATTAAAAAAGAAAAGGAGAGACTCCAGAGAGGCCAGTCTCTTCTTTGCTCTTGCAGGGAAATCAGCAGAATGCATGTGGACTGTTTCCAAAGGGGAAGAGGCCACGTGATTTTGCAGGTAACTGAGTGTATTTTGGGTCTTGAGTTGGTTTCAGTTGTTCATATTTTCTGTCAGCTTGCAGTAGAAAGTTGACTTGTTTCTGCCCTCCTGCCTCACATCTAGAGCACTGACCTGCTGCAGGCTTTGCAATTTTGGGCTGCAAGCTGTGGTTGGTACCAAGAAAGTAAGGTGTAAGAAGAGATTCAGATTTTCAGTACCACTTTACCAGTGGGTCTTTATCTAACAAGATCTAGTTTTAGGTAATTTCTTTCCAAGAGGTAAAATATAATTTATTTCTTTTTATATATTCTGTTTTATCTGAAGGAGTCAGTTCCTTCACACAAGGCACTGGTAAGTAATGACCAGGTGTTTATTTCAAGCCTTTTCTCTGTGAACTGTTTGCATACGCAGCCTGTGTGCCAGAAGGACACAGAGCTTGTTAAGAGTCATATCACACCTGCAGTGAGGTCCCCTCTCAGGTGAAGTACGCACATCACAACAACAGATAGAAAAAAGTTATGATACCTCACTGAGAAGAAACCTTCTAAAGACATCTAGAGTACATTGCTTATGCTAAAAAATGGTCAGAACTTTACGGGAAGAAAAAAACAAACTTCATTCTTGATTAAAAAATAATGTTGTAATATGAGACCATTAGTTTTGCTTCCACATCTCAAGAGACAGTGACATCTCTGGTGGTGTAGAGCTACCACCTCCTTCCTGAATTAGAGAGAAAGTCTTTGCTGAATCTCTTGTCTTTCATAATATTAATACTATTCATACCTGCATAGCTTTTGAGCTCACAGTATCACTGCTTAAAAATGCATGGTAGTATAGTGACAGCTCTATAGTCTGAGCTAAGTAACTATAGTACAGGTATAGGGCAGTGCAACTATTATACTGCACCAAGAGTGGCCTCGGAGTCACTGATGTCGGTGGGGCATCAATGATTGGAGTGCAGCAGCACAGCAGGGAACCACATGCATTCTCATGCTGTCTACACAGAGCAGGAGCACTGCAAGCTCATAAGCTCTGACAAAAACAGTGGAAGCCTGTGCTCCTGAGAAACACAAATTAATCCATTTACAAACTTCTGTAAGTGAGATATATGACAATAAACTATGCCAAGTTGCCTACCTTGACAAATAATTTCCTTCTCACGTTGTTGCAGTTTTCATTTGCTGCCGCTTTGCACTGGACCATGCTGGTGATCACGCGTGGAGGATCAGGTGGGCTGTCTTCTGTTTCTGATGAGCATGGCAGGGGTGTTCTAGAACAGCAGTCAAAATCCTCTTGTCCCCAGTTGGTAGAAATCTCAAAGGAATCAGGGCATTTCTCATCTGGACTTGACCCATCATCGCTGTTTTTGGCATTGCAAAGTATAAGTGATCTTGAAATGGAGCGAAACTTTTTTGACTTCCTGTTCCCAGCGTTGCCCTTGCGATCCATCTTCAGAGAGCTGGTGATGCTGCCCTTTTTCCTCTCGTTCTCGCATTTGTGTGGCATGATACTTCCAATAACTTTCTCTGCTTCTCTGTAGCTAAATATCCTCGAGGAAAGGAAATATAAAAAGTGAGTTGTAATATATCCCACTTTCCCCCACTTAATAACCTACGCTACTGAAAAGCCCTAATGAATAAATTGAATCAACAGAGCCTTTCAGTCTACCAACAGCCACGTGGTATCTCATGACTTGCTAATTCTGTTTCTGTGCTGTGCTCTACTAAATTCGCCTTCACCTTTTCATTCTCTTCCCCTGCTCCCCAAGCACAATGGAGTGCTTTTAATAAATGTTTTTGATGCTTCCATTGTGCTGCTTCCTTTTGGCTTCTGCTGAATTTGCATGTTGAAATCCCAAATTGAAAAGGAAGATACTTAAAAGCATTATTCTATCCTCCTAGCGTTATTCGGAAAGAGGAGGCTCCTTCTGAAGCTTAATTCATGAAACCACTATAATTCAAACAAGATGAATCAAATTGTCGAGGTTAAGTTCTTTGCCTGGCACATCTGATTTGGAAGTGGTTTAGCAAAAGCAGGTCTTAGCCATGAGAGAGCAAGGAATGTCAGGCTGCTCTAAAGCTCCTGCCTTTGCAGACCAGAACTCACTTAAGACTGTGCATTTAACAGCAACAGAGAGATCCATAGAAGCACTTTAGATGTGAATATCTGATTAGGGATTGAACTGTATGAAAGAATACAGCTCCAATGTATCAATCAAAAAAGTGGTCCATTAAAGATATGGTTTATTTTACTGTATGATTCAGCATACCAAATTAATGGAAGAAAGGCTATACAAGAAAAATATGGCAAAAGTTAGGGCTTTTGTAAAATGAGTAGCAAGTATGTTAAAATAACAGAAGAACTTTGTTAAAAATCTTTTCCCCTCTCTTTTAGAGCAACTAGTTTTATGGAAATATTTTGTTGAACGTCTCAGTCCTAGAAAACAATTAACAAGAGCAAGTCTAAATTGGTTGCTTTGACTTTCTCACATAGTTTTGATTATCATTTTCATTACAGAAGCTTTTGTATTCTCTTACAGAATTCTCCTACAGTAGGACAATACTTATTAATATATGCTGTCATTCTAGAAAAAATGCCTGTTGAAACTGAAGGAATTTTAAAATTCACAGAGGACTGTACATGTTGTACACCAAATTGGAAACCAATGTAATTTGAAAGGAGATTTTTTTAAGTATAGCACGGAGAGGAAAAATACAATGTGCTACAAGCTGAATTTCCCTTTTTTTCTGTATCTATGCAGAATTAGGTAGGTATATGTGCACTTTGTAACTCAAATACTACTGGTGATTTAAAAGTGGTGGAAGGCAGATTTTCTCAGGAATTCTCAGAGTTGCAACAGGCTTGTGAGTCCCAACCAAGCCAGATCAATCATATAATAAATCTTCAGAATTATATTTTTCTCTTATCTCTCTACCTGCCCCCTGCCCCCATAAAGATAACCACAGAAATCAACCAAACTGAAAGAAAAACAAAACCAGATGATGAATAGTTTTCAGTGAGTACCTTTCTGAAAGGACTTTATGGCATTCCTTGAGAAGTGCAGAGTTCAGCATGCATCTGAGCTCGTCAGGATTTGTAAAAGAAAGATTTGGCATGTAGCTTTTTCAAGTGGAGCAAATAGGACTTTTTTTCTGCCAAGGAGAAGCATGTTAATTTGAGCAGGCACTTTTGGTGATACTCCTATAAATGTTCAAAGATAACTTATTTTCTGTCATACCCATCCTAATAGTGCTCTTCCCTATAGTGCTTCTCTTCCTGAACAGAATCCCTAATGCTTCTCAAAACTCTTGTTCTTGCTTCCCAAAACTGGAACTCCCTGGGTTTCCCAGCAGAATACTATTCCATTGCAGAATTGAAGTTTAAAAGTTCTGCGAGAACATGTCAAGTTCAACAGAACTAGAGGGTGCTCTGCTCTTCTTTGTGTCTTTGGGAGTGTCTCGTCTCCATCACTGTGGGTTCTCAACGCTGGGTGATCTATGTCCCTCCTTTTCTTTTTTTGTTTTTGTTTTCTGAGTAGCCTCTTTTCTTATGAATAGCAACAGGATTTGAAGCCATGGGTTAATGCAGCTACAGTGGGGATGAGGACTGCCCACCAGCACAGCCACGGTCCCTTCATGTGACGCATCTAAGCCTGTGTGTAAGACTACAGAGGCCAGAGGGGATGGTGAAAGGGATGACATGGAGCTCAGCTTTACCACATGCATTTTATGATGGACTTCAGGTCTTAGTTCTTTAGCATTAATCTCCCTTTCTGCACAACTGAGAGAAGCTATTTTTCAAAATGTCTATTCTGTAAATTATTTTGAAGTAGGGAGTTGAAAAGTGCAATGAAATACATCACATAATAATTCTGAGAGATGAAGTAACAAGTAGTTGCTGATGAAATTTAGTCTCAAGTCTGCAATTGGTCATATACTTTTCTGTTGATTATTGTGTTTTCGTTGACTCATCCTTGAGCACTCATCCTTCGTGCATTCATCCTTGCAAATATGTAAGGACTTTCAAGGTTTGGAATTTTTCTGTGTTTTGTTAAAAATGGATCATTTTAAGTGTTTTGGTTAACCTGAAACTTAAGAATATTTTATTATGCACCCACGTATTTGGTGTTTTTGAGTTGAAAAGTCCTTTTAAGAGTTCCCCAGTGCATTAAGTTAATTTTGTAAAGCTTAGTGTTGCTTTTCATGTATATATGAAGGTATTTTAGAAGAAAAACCTGAAAACTGTCGCATGATTTTTAAAAAGCAATATAATGGAAAGGACAAGGAGAAAGAACTTCACACCTTGCTGTTATATTGGAGTATGCAAGTACCTCCCCCAGCATCTTGAGAGGAAGCAGCAGAGGTAATGTGCCTCAGGTCTGTGCAATGGGTATCACTGGAAAGTCTGCATGGGGCTTGTTGCTTCTTCTGTGATTCTGGCAAGCCCTGTTAGATACTGGCAGTAACAATGTTAGAAATTAGCCTGTATTGTACTTTCAGACCTAAACAACCTTGCCCATGGGGGAAAATTAGAAGAAAAAAGCATTTTGCATTCAAGGATTTCAGTGTTGTACAAAAATAACTGCACTCTTATCTCCCCTAAGAAAGAGAATTAAGTAGAGCCATTAAGCACATGGATAAACAGAATAGGTAGGTTAATGGTTGAAATATAGTCCTCTGGAGGTTAGCTTGATAGAATGGAGGAGAGAGAGATGCAGCACCGCATTCTTACTCTACCTGAAGCTGCTGAGCTTAAGAGGGAGCATTGCCATCCTTATTAAATGCTCCAAAAGGAGCCTCTCCAACTAATGCTAGTCATCTGGGATGCAGGAAAGGCATAAAGCACCTGTTGAAACAGGGAAAGAAACACAGCTCTAAGTGCACCCTGCCATCCCACCCTGCCTGCAGAGCCAGCACCTCTGCATTATGCAGAGAACATATTTTCTACCCTGCTCCATCAGCTGCTTTCCCTCCATCCCCAGAGCTCAGTTACCTCTCAGACACCCACGTTTAACCCTGAATGACTTACCTAGGATCTCAAAGCAAGCAAGTGGCTGAGCTGAAAATACACTGAGGAGACCTGATGACTTCCAGTTAAATACTTGCTCTAAGTATTAGGTCACAGCCCAGGTCTCGGCTAAAACTGTATCCTTTCCAGAACTTCTGATTCAGAGTTGCGTAAGTGACAGAAATACAGGAGGCAACAAAAAAAACAGTCCATAAGTTTTCCAATATAAATATCCTGAAATGTTATTTTACACAGAAAATAGCATCACAAGTGCCAGAGAAGTTTTATGATTCATTGCCATCTTCCACCAAATTTAATTCAAGGTATTGTGGGCATGGACAATTACTTCAGAGTCAATGCTCCAAGCCATTCATCTTTCTCTTCAGCGCGCTCGCTGCCTGTCATTTTCCCTTGCCAGTCCTATACCTCCAGCGTGCCTGATGCAAGTTGTCTGTGGTTTATAATGCAAACCAAATGTTCCTTCTCTTTTTCCTTTCTTTTTTTTTCTTTCTTCCCAAGCTTTATTTTTCCAGCTTTAAGTTTAAAAAGCTCTAACTCAATCTGTCCTTTGCAAACAAAATGCATAATTTGTGCTGTGCCCATTAGGTTCAGATTTTTGTTGGATATTAAATCGAGCATTTACAAGATACAAATGATTTGATGTAGCTCCCAGACTGAACGATAACACTCTGCTGTTAACAGACAGTAAGGGAGTCAGATCTGTTCTTTGCTCGCAAGAACAAGATGGGCTTTATACTACTAAGTGCTAACAGCATGATATCTTGCATCTCATTTTAATCTCGATCTTGTGATCTTTGTCAGATTCATTCCTGAGCAATATTATTACACTGAACTATTGCAGATGTCTAAGATTTCCACCAACAAAAAGAACTAGGGATTTGGAAGTTTTCTAATACAGAGCAAGGCATTTTTGGAGAGTTGGATTTACTGTTAAAAAGAAAAAAAAAAGGCAAAAACTCTCTACCTATTGTAAAATAAAAATTCAAAAGGCGGAACTTACAACAGCGAGGCAGACAAACCTGACTTCTGCAGAAGGCTGTTCCTCTTCATAGGCCTGGCAAAAAAAGACAGAGTGAATAATTGAAAACACACCCTCCTGCTCCCACGTGATTCAGTTTCAGTAATTCTGCTCAGTACATTGGAACGGAGCTATTGTTTCCTAATTGAAGAAAATGTCAGCAAGGATAGATAAACAAAAGCCATGGGATGCAGTGTTGGGGGAACTGTTTCCAGCAAGCTTCCAGCTACCCAAGGAAGATGAGCCCATTTAAGGAGTCGGTGTCATTTGTTTTTACCCATCGCGCTCTGGTCCTAGGCTTAGGCTAGGGGGTATGTTAGACTTACTGTGAGGGGGAGGAAAATTGGTGCTAATGGAGTACAGGATTTCCTGCTGGAGGCCGGGACAGCCAGTGAGCTCCTCATGATTTTCAGATATTTTAGGCATTAAGCTAGTAAGCTTTCATAGGCTACTTGTGCTCCAGGAGTAAAAAATAAAGGAGCTGCATTTGCCTCCCAAGCCCTTGCATTTTTTGCCACGAACAGATCAGGTCTCTCTCTAATCTACTAATTCTCATATGGTTACCTCCTTATGGGCTAGATTGTAACTTTATGATCCAAGGCATGGTAAATTGTTGGCTTTGTGGGGAGCATCCCAGGGAACGGGAACTATTCATTGGATTTGCAGTTTCCTCTGCTTTATCTTTCTTTTTCCCCCAAGAAGAGGGGTCACAGTAGAATACTCCGCTCTCGTAGCAACTTTTCGCATCCAGCACTGCATCATTGACCGTTGCTGGTGGGAGATGTCAGCCACCTTTCTGCCACATCCCCGGGCACGATCAGCTGGTTTTCATCTAACACAGACCCTGCCCTTTCCTTGCCTGCTGCTTTGCTGTTCTGCTCACACACTGACACAATAATCTTGTTTCCTATTTCTCAATAAGAGAAAGAAAGCCCCTTTCTCTCAGTGAATTTCTATGGCTGCTTTAAGGTAGGCAGAAGATAGGGATTTTGTAAATTAAAAAAAAAAAGTTCCAAAACAAAAATAATTGTCTCTGAAATGATTAATTTTTTTTATTAAAATAAGGAGAGCCTCTTTGGAATTTTCTCACAACCTATAAATCCTTATGCTTTTCTGAAAAACTGTAAACACAAAACTGAATTTTACACCTGGCCCCATGTGGTTGTGGAAATGGTCAACAAGAGGGTTCTTAGACACCTGCTACCTCTGTGTGTTATGTGGATCTGAGATAGTGATTTTACTGGTCTGCCACTGAACTCACAACAGAGAGAGAGAGAAAGTATAAAATGAGTTTAAAATATTTTTCTGACATGGATTCATGTTTATTGGTCCCCTGTGACCTCTAGAGAAAAACTGTGCTGTGAAGACAAACATCTGCCCCATGAGAATGACATAGTTGGAGAAAAAGCAAAGCTTGCTCTGCTGTGTACATCAGCTACAGTAGCACTGAAATCCTATGTTCCTGTGTTCCTATATTACATATAATATAATTACATAATTGTGGGTAGTTTGTTTTAATTGCTTAAAAAATGAGGAGAACCCAGTCTTGTTTTCCCAGCCAATAAAATTTCAGGATATCAGTTAAGCAGCAGACATCTAATGTAAAGGGTGCAGTTTGACCTGGATGATAGTAAATGTGGAACATTGATCATACTGTTTTAAATTCTGATTTTGTAAATGAACTGTGATTTGGCACTGAGCAGTAAACACTGGATATCAAGTAGCTGGAAAGAAGAATTAAGGAGCTGATTTTGTGTTTTCTAAAACTGTTCTTCACAGCTCATCTGAATAGAGAGGACAGTGACCTGATATATAAGTTGGGATTTTATGGTTCTGCTACTGTAAAATGAAATATCAATGAGAAGAGGTCATACTGTTTACCCCTGACTTGCATGGCAACACACACATGCTTTTGTTTAGCAGTAGAGAATTCATTCACACAAAAATCTTAACAGCTTCTGAGTTTTGATTCAAACTGATTGAGTCGGAAGCCTAAAAGCATTGGAAAGGGTTGGGGTGGTTTTTTTTTTTTTCCCCTCCTATTTCTTCCCATTGTCACATGTTGTTACACTTCCTGACTGTGGGCTATATTCTGTAGTCCTTAAGCCTTTGGGAATTTTGTTCATGAAGAATGTGGACTTCTGCCAAGGCCAGCAGCAGAAACCTAAATATCACAAGGAGGGACTGTTTTTCATGATGTTTCACTCAAATGTTTTTCTTTTTTTTTTTTAATCTTCTCTGTACAGTAATTGTCAGTGCTCAGCGGTGAACAGAAAAGCATGTTTTTAGAAGCCATAAGGAAAAAGGGGAGAGAGAAAACCTCTGCTGTGCCTGCCGTGTTGCAGTAATGGTATGCTTTGATACTGGATCTTGTGGTCAATCTTCATTACTTAGCTGAAAGGCATCATACAAGAAAAAAGGGGCACTGATCACTGATCAGAGGGTGGATTTTTTTTATTAGAAGATTGAGTTGGTGTGGACTCTCCTTTACAGAAAGCAGATGCCTTGATAGAGGTTCATGAAATAATAGGCAATGTAAGCAAAATCAGCTGGGTTCCCTTATTGTATTTTTGTGAAAGGAACAGGAGAAGAGGAATGTAGCAGAAACAAGAGAGTTCAAACAAATAAAAGGAAATACAATCTACACCATAATTAATGTGGAGCAAGAAGAGAGCAGAAATCATGAGCCCTTTGAAGTTAGCTGTTTTGTCTTTGATTTTAGTGGGACACAGATTTTCCCCCAAGAGGTAAGTAGATGAAAATAGTATCTGCAGTTAAAGGGAATAACACATTGAAGGGGCTACAGCTCTAGCTTCAGAATAAAAGTCACGCTCTGCCATTCACAGGTAGGGCAGTATGTCTGTCCTGGGATGGGATCATAGTTCACCCCTTAATGGAAACCCATTTCTGAGGTTTGGAGTTAGTACCTATTGGAGTAGGTATGGGGAATATATGGGGAATAGATTCTCTGCCCAGAGAGGCTCTTGTGTCTCCTTCTCTGGAGATCTTCAAAACTCTCTTTGATGCCGCCCTGTGCCCCGTGCTCTGGGTATAAAAAAATTAACAGTTCTCTCTTTTGCCAGACTAAAAGCAAGATGTATTTGGAACCAGAACAGATACAGGAAATGATCCCTCTTCCCCCAAAATTATTTTCTCACCCCAAAGTTAGGTTCTGGAGCACAAATCTACAACTGTTCAATGCTAAATGTTTTGCCTGTTGCTACTAGCAATAACCTTTCCCAAAAAAAGGAGCATAGAAAATAAAACACAACATTGGTAGCGGGCAAAGCAACTCTAAGCAGTGGTGGAACTTCAGTTCTGATCTCCACCCAACTCCAAATACTCCATGTGCTCATAACAGAGAGAGCCAATAGTTTCAAATGTTCTCATTTTTGTCCTCTCCTTACAGTACTCAGCAAACCAATGAAGTAGTTGTGCCTTAAACACTGTGACAATTTTCACACGTTCCCATGTTCCAGGCAACGAGTTATGTTGCAGAGGACAGTCATCCCCCTATGCTGCTAAGCCAGGATGGGATTAGTCATCTGTGTCATGGATTTTGTAGTTTTCCCTCTGCCCTTCTATCCATCAAAACATAGCAACATGAGAACTGGCACCCTGAGTCACAATGTAAACACAATTCATTCTCCTTCAGGCAATAGCTAATGCTTCAGAGGAATTACCTCGCAACAAAATGCAATTAAGAGAACTTGCTTTCGAGAAGAGTTTCCTCCTAGCACCTTCTTGGTAGAGTAGGCTGGCGCTCTGAGGTTTTGTATGTATTGAAAAGCTGTTGAGGCTTTTCACATTATGATGGGATAGTCTTGTTTTTAGCAGAAGCTATAAACTGACCATAATGGATAAGTATTACATTATCTCAAATTAGGTAAATCTCTTTCCGATTCCTTTTGTCACTTAGTACCTAGATTCTGCAAGGAAGAATAAAGAATTCTTTTTTTTTAAGAAGATGAAATAAATCCCATGAATATAATCGTAATTCATCCTTTTTGGTCTCCCATGAAGTTTTTGATTTCAGGGGTATCCAGAGGGAATGAGTTTCATGTGTTACATGTACTTCTAATTTTTAACTTTTTACTTCTAAGATTTCTTCAGTGGCACTAAGAAAAATACCATGATCTTCAAGTCTTTATAATTGATCTCTGTATCACCCTCTATGCCCTAGGTTACTTTTAACTTTTCTTCTGCCCCTTCTCATCTCTCAATTTTATGCTTCTTTTCATATGCTTGTATCTCCTCTTTTTTCTTCAGGTCCTTTTTAAAAATCAACTTCCTTTTGTGCTTTTTTTTTTACCTGACTTTCTTATGATGACATTTAGGAATGCAGCCTTTTAGTTTATCAATGAATTGTCTTCTGATGAGTTAATGCAAGTTCCTAGAGATCATCTTTCCAAATATATTGCTTGTATTACATGATGTATGCTCACACTCTGCATGATTACTGCCTGTATACCAATGTTACTACTTGTTGTTGTTGTGTATCTACAGAGTTTTTGATGCAAAAAAGCAGTTTCCATGATCTGCATAAACACTGTATTAGGAGCATGCGTGATTGAAAAGATACAGCATTGGCTGTGTGAAAAGCATCGCTGTGTGTAGTCGTGTTATGGTACTTGAAGGGCAGCAGGAATGATGCTCTTAACAAAATGTTTCTGGTCATTTATTATTTTAATACTTTTTGTGCTGTGCCTACAGACCGTGTGGAAGTGATTATTCTGGGCTTAGAGAAACAGTACAGAATGTTTGTGTCTACAGTATGAAGTTGCTAAATATGACGGTACTGTAGGCAAGGCCCGTCAGTTTTTCAAAGCAATTGACTAATAAAAAGTTTATTACTTATTGCAGCAGCAGAGTAGGTTTTTTTGGTTTTTGTTTTTTTTAAGTGAACTCTCCTCTATGGTGTGATTCTGATTTTAGACAAATATTCTTAAAAGTTATGACTTTACCTCTTCCACATTTGCAGTTGCATAAGGTTCGTTTTTCATCTGTCCTTGCATTCCTCTTGATTTATGATGCCCTGAACTGTAGGCTGAATAAGGAGCCCTTTAGCTTGAATGAAAGGGGAATTATCAATTGCCAAAACTAAGATTTATCAGGGAAAATATAAAGGGCAAGAGAAAAATTAACTTACTCTATATACAAAATTGCACGACATTTTTCTAGGTATTTTTTAATGAGCTTAGTATGAGAGAGGCATTTAGACCTTGTGGCTCTACATTTTACTGTTATATATTCCTTTACTCCTTGAACAAACTGATACTGATGTGTAAAAGTACTGCAAAGGTGCATACATTTAGACCATCTAATTAGTAGCAGAAATTATTCTGTATTTTAGATTCTCAGACACCTAAGGGTTGATGTTGGTCTCACTGAAGTCAGTGGTGTGGTAGCCTTTAGTATCTCACAGGTGGTTTTCAGGATTCCATCTTGCTGAGTTTGGATTATTTATTTATTCATTTAGCATTGCCAATGTTTGGTGAGGAGTTAGGCAATGTCTTCCTCCTACATGTCTTTGCCTGAATGAGATAAATCCTCTGCATTTACAGGGACAGTTGTCACTTCAGCTACAAGGCTTTATTTAGTAGCAGCTACTTCTGAGTCTCTGTCACTCCAGGTGCCTGGCAGAGGCAAAGCTGCTTAATTCAGCTGCTACTTTTCTGCACTAAATGAGTCTTTAAGGCCTTTCCCATTTCTCCTGCTTTACTTTTATCTTAAGTCTATGACAAGCAGAATGTAGTTGTATGGATGGGTTTTATTTGTGGTGTTGAAGATAAGAGCGTAAATCTCCAGTGGCAGCTGTCTTGCTTTAAACTTCTACAGTGCTGTAGCTTCTAAACTAGTCTGGTTCATTGGGTTTAGCAGGTATGTAGCTCACTAGCAGGCTGTGCTGGTCACAGATAACTTGCTCTATGATCAGATAGATTATTCCACTCATTAGTTACTGTTCCTTTTAAACACTGCTATGTCCTGATACTTGTTTGCGTTTATTGCTGTATTTGTCCAAATGAGCCTTTGTATTACTGTTATGGCACAGTAAGGGCCTCTGATCACTTCCCCAGCATTTTGTCAAGATTAAGAAGGGGGAGAAGGGTGTCTTAAAACGTTATTGTATGATTATTGTATGAGCTGATTCTTCATGGGTTTTGTATTTTTGTAATTAGTTCAATTTAAACATTGAAAAACAACTCTTATTTCTGTAGTGGCTACCAGACAGTAATCAACTGAGCTGCATGGCATTGGGAAATGGAGAAGATATCTTAGTCCATGCAGTTGCAGAAGAAGGTAAAACTCAGATCACAAGTGCTGTATTTATATGGTAACTGATGGAAAAGATTAGGTTGTGCCAGAGCTTGTTTACCTCCTGACCACAAGGCTGTTGCAGGAGCAGACTGTCTGGTGAGGATGCCTAGGTATTAACAGAATGCTGGTATGTCTGGGAGCATGTAAAACAGCCTGTTAAGGCTTACACAGTGTTATGTGCTCTGATCAGCGTGCTCCAGCAACGTGACAGCGGGCCCTAGGGACCAAGCCTGCTATAAAACATTTTTTCCCTATTCTTGGCCAAAACAAAGAACCCCAAATGCAGCAGCTCATAAAAACTGGGCAGAGGGAAAAATAATAATTAAAAAAAAAAGTGTTAAGGGCATCAGTTTAGGTTCACCATTAATTTGAGGTGAGGGCTACCTATACCTATAGGTGAGCACTGGCAGCCACATCTACTGCACAGCCCCCTGGCAGCAAGGCAGGAGCAATCTGCCCCAGCCCATTTTTGGACAGGGCACTGTTCTGCGAGCCTGGAGGTCTTCCAGCTCTGACAGCAGCCTTACATAACTTTATTTCCCTCCCTCTGAATCATACTTTTCATCAATGAGAATGGGCTGATGTCTCTCTTGGATGTATAGGGATTTCTGTGATGAAAAGTTCTATAAGACAGTGTTTTAATGGAACAGAGAACAAAGTTATCTCCTCTTAGAAAGCAATGGACTTTTGCTTGTGTCATTAAGTCTGTCTTCCATCAACACATCCCATATTATGCAGAATACATCACATACCAAGCATATTCCATACATTAATTCCAGAAACATTGCAGCAGAAAAGCATGCAAGTTTTTTTTAATAGGCTAGAGTAGGCTTGATGCTGTACTATAGCCAGAGTAATACTGTTATTTATAAATTTTTAAATAAATATTATTATAATATATAAATTTATAAAATTGATAGGCAAAGGAAAGCAGCAGATCATATTCTTGGTGATCCCTTATAGCAAAGAGCTGTACAAGTGATGAGAAGAGGTCACTGTCTCTCGGCTCAGTCCCCCAGCACAGATTTCAGCAGTTTGACAACCCTGCAGCTTTATATCATCCAGATGCTCATAGCCCTGGGCAGCAGGGCCCATGGGGAAGGTGTTGGCCCCACCTCTGTGGTGACAACCCCAGCCCCAAGGCAGCGGCCAGAGGAGCTGCTGCACTGACCACCTCTGCTGAGGGCTCCTCACGGAGGGGTCTGCTCAGCACCGAGCAGTGAGCTGCACAGCCAGCACGGGCTATACATCATTAACAGCTATACATTGTGCCAGCCCACGTGTTATTCTTCCTGTAGGCTCATGCTGTATGAATCAGTTCCTAATGAGGCTCGTAATAAAGGGCACTCTTAAGCGAACACTGCATTAATAATGCTGGCAAGTTTCCGCGTCTACAGATGTTATTTATAGTCTATGACTAAACAAATATGTATTCCCTTTGAGGCTGAGATTTTGGACCAATTCACTGATTTCCTGCATAGGCTAGTTCATACAGACGTTCAAGCAAATAGTGCATTTGAACCTCTTGCTTGAAACTGTGCTCTGAGCTGGTGATGGATAATCATATTAATGCTTAATTTTAAAAGCTTGGAAACGCGTATGTTTTCTGAGGTTTGATACTCCCCCTATTCAGTTCTTGTAGAGAAATCTGTTTTTCTGCATTGCTTCTCAAAGTGAAAATTAAATATTGAAAGAATATAGCTTCTAGTTACACAGCGGAGTTAAAATGAACAGAAAAGTTGGAAACAACTTGGGAAGAAAATGGGTTTAGGGAAAAAGGAAAAAAAAGAAAAAAAAACTTGTGTTCTTTTCCCTACATCCTGTTTTGAAATTGGTTCCATTCTTTTATTTATGAAGATTAATTACCAGTGAAAGAGATTTGGTAGATTTAAAAATGCATTTGAGTAATGAATCATTTAATTAATACTTTTGTCTCTTTTCTGTCTCTTAGAGTATTACATTTAGAGAGGCCTTCAAAACTGAAGAAAGGTACAGAAATCTCACAGAAGTTCCTGGTGCATTCTGCTTTATATAGGTGCTTTTCCAGGAGAAATCTTGTTCAGCAAAGTAAGCGTCCCACATTAAGGTACGTGCATGCACAGCATCTCTGCTTTAAGTTGTAAGACTATTAATCAAACAACAATACTTCAAATATTATCTGAAAACAGACATCTGTGACACTGAACACATGGGCAAAAGCATGAAGTTTATACTATAAACACCCTGGTTTTACACCTTTTGTGTGTTTACTCCTCTCATTTAGTTTCTCATAGAAAAACAGTTTGGAAATGATAAATATTTACATACAAAAACGGCTGACAGTATGATGCCCAAGTAATATGATATAAAAATGTCACTTACCATAGCCAAGTATCTTCTTATTTAAATTCATTATCATGACTTCGTGGACATGAAATACACAGCAGAGTCACTTCCCAGTGTGTTAAGTACTTGACAAAATAATAAATGCACTGTAACTCCCCAGTGTTTGGGTATTTGACTGTAACTCCTAAGCATGCAAAGTGACTGCTCAGCGTAACATTTTTTTCCTCAGCAGAAAATGCCTTTGCTATTTGCCAGCAAATCTTTAATGCTTTAGATTGGGTATTTCCAACTACCGCCCTACTTGCTAGGCAGATGTGTATAAAAGAGATGTTATTTCACTGAATCAACCACTGAGATCGTAACCCTTTTCCTGTACCACAAACAGAAATGTAAAACCTCAGACTTTCCTTCTGGACTTCTACTGACTTGTGTCAGTTATAAGAAAGCAAAACACCACTAGTCCAAGGGCTAATATATGGAAAAAAAGTGTTAAAATGTTTTAGATCATCTCATTGCTTCTCATTCCTGCCACTCATTGGTTAACTGCCTGTTTCTGTGTTTATGTAGTTGCATGGTACAAATACAACACCTAAACTTCGTGCCCAAAGTTGAAATGATTCATTTATTACTTCTTGCTCAAAAAAAAAAAAGAAAGAAAACACAGTGTGCTCATTTAACCCAAGTGAGTGAAAACGCCTTTCATAAGGTCTGCAAGGGCTCTGGGAGGTAGTTCTGTAGTGAATAAAGCCTGTGTAGTGAAGGGAAGAGTTTTGTCCAAGGATGGCACAAATCAAGCTAAAGCAAACGGAAAGGAACTTGGGACCCTTTTGCTGGGTGAAAAGGAGATAGAAGTGATAACAGTAAAGGAGGTGCAAATGTTCTTTGTGTCGGATCACTTTTGAGAGAGATTCCTTCTCCTGAAGAAAGGAGTAGAGAGAATAGCAGAGGAAGGAGGAGAGTCGGTCATCAGGGCCAGTGCTCCCTTCTCTGAAATTATACTGCTAGCCACTGTTTATTTATGTCTTTTTGTGAGGTAATTACCCTAAATAGATAATACCTAGGGCTGTCCATCTTCTCAGTGCATATAAATATAACAAATGTTAAAGCAACCACAGAGAAAGCGTGACAGAGAGCATGACTAAATGAGAAGTGGAAAACAGAGCAGAATAAAGACATTTCTCCTGATCCTTTAACTGATTTGGAGAGAAGGTAAGTCTGCCTTCCTTAGGATGTACCATGTTGACTGTTGGCACTGGCTGCAAGTCCAATCACTTTTTCAAAGGTTCAGGGAAATACAATGGGAACCCCTTGTTCTCCTGCCCATGTCCCAGCCATAATATAAGCTCCTGGAGCGCAGCTCTGTCGGGACACTTCTGTTCTACCTTCATTCATCATCCTCACCAGATGGGTATTAGACTTAATCAAATTCTTGCCCTAACAGCTTGTTTCAGGACCACAGCTGGAATCAGCGTGTCTAGACTAGCACTGATTTATTCCTGGCTCTCAGACCTCTGTGCAAGCTACTATTCCATATGCTTCTTGTTAGAGAGGCAATATTGCCATTTCACAGCATAACTTTAATTTTTCTTTTTTTTTCCTCTCCTCATTTTATTGTAATTAGAATTTATGATGCCTATGTGGGAAATTGTATATCCTGCCCCTGTTCTGCACAACCCCACTGGCCAATTCTGCTGGAACAGAGCAAGCTTCCACATCAACAAAATAAAGTTCACAAAGGAAACAGTTAAATTTTCTGACTGGCTTCATTCTGTCACAGAAAATGCTAAACACATTTGTAAGCTGCATAAAACTGCATCAGTTCATATTTTCCCCTCCTGGTTTAACAGCCCAGCACTGCAAAAGGACCTTGTGACATCTCTAAGCTCACAGGAGTTTGGTAATAAAAATAAAAACCCTCAGCAGAAAACAACAGTGTCTCACTCCACACCCTCCCACTGCTGGGCAAACGATTTTGGCATTTTTCTCACTTATTCTCAGACTAAACAATATTAAATGTACAAATCTGACAGCTATTTATAGCAAGCACATCCACCCTAGGAACCGCAGGGGCTGATGTGTATCATCGCCCGTAACCCACAGGACAGCTTTCAACCTGGCACCTCTGGTAATTAGGAGAGAAACCTCATGCCTTAATTAAGATTAAATATAATCATTATATGCACTGAGGCACGCTACAGCCCTAAGCTGGATGGTGTGGGGCGTATGTGTGTCCACTGCTGTAAATTAACATCAGAGTTTCATTTTTCTGGTTCGTCACGAGTAGCAATTAATGATGTCCGAGCGCTGTGTGCTTCTGTCTTTGGAGGAGGACAAAGGTCCCAGCGCATGGCTGCTCCAGGGGTCCTGGTGGATAGGACAGAGGGATGGGTCCATGGAGCAGCACCTGTGCCGCAGATGGGGAAGGAGGGCTCTGAACCATGTGGGGAGCAGCTCGCCTTGCAGGTATGTGGTGTGGGGACAGAGCGTGGGGACAAAGGAGGGAGGGCCTTAATTTGGGTGTAGGGGCTGCAGGGGATGCTCAGCTGGAGGGTGCTCGGTGTAGGCACCATGGGGCTGAGCTGCATGGGATGTGGGGCTGAGGAGAGTAGTGAGGAGGCTGGTGGGGACTGAGCCCTTTCCCTCCTCCTCCTCCGGAGCACTAGGGAAATGGCACTGAAGCCTTGTGTGCCAAAGGCAGGTACTGACAGCCTGTACATCGCTCTGCATCCACACCGCTGAGTCCTTTTTAATTCCCTTTCCTGTTTGATTCTCTTTCTTTTCATAGATAATGGAAAAAAAAGCTAAGCTAATTTTGTAATGGAGAAGACATTATTGATTTATTTTATGGCATTATTATTATTTCCAGTATTATTCTCCAAACCGTCTTTAAGAGAGCTAACATCTTATGTCCTTTTTTTTGACCACTGCTGTGCACTGAGCAGCAGTTTCCATTAAGCTGTCCACAGCAACGCCCAGGTTGTTTTATTGAGCGGTTAATTTGCAAACCATCAGTGTATATGAATAGTTCAAATAGTTTCTCAGTGTGCGTTACCTCACACTTACCTACACTGAATTTCAGCTGCCATCTTGTTGCCCAGTCCCTCCCTTCAGGACTTTTTAAAATTGTGGCTTTTCTAAACACTTATGTGTAATTTTTCATTCTGCTGTCTTTGCTGCTGCTCGCTTGCTTTCCAGATGAG